>CM023960.1:21961031-21995671 GCA_013407115.1 Glycine latifolia
TCATGTGAATCTTCTGCAGACACGTTTACAAATGGAGCAGCATATGACGATGTAGGCATAGCAGAATTTAAAGGAACTGACCTGATGGGTAAAACATCCTCTGCTACAGTAAAGTCCACGTACAACTCTAGAAAATCTTTGCTTGGCAACTTGAAAAATTCTTCCATTAGAAATTTCATGTCTTCATCATCCATAATTTGAAAACCCATGTACTGTTCACGTTGCCATAATCTTCCCGTAAGCAAAGTGATACATTGGTCGTCTTGCAGACCTAATTTTTGTCGTATCTTCTGATGTAATTCACCCAGTGTTAAGCTTCGCTTAATACGTGTCTGTCTTTTCTCCCCTTCAAAAACAACACCCTGTCGCCCTTCAACTTTCCTTCCCTTAAAAAATAACACAACACGAGTAAACTCCTCACCACCTGAACTCATTTCTTCCAGTCAACAAAAACAAAAACTTCTTGGCAGAGCTTCGCTGTAGAGATAAATTTTAAAAAAAATTGTTAGAATATGTTATTACCATTACTGATAAATAAATAAATTCATAAAACAAGATAAACGACATTGTTCGGGTTACAAAAAAAACCAATAAAAAGATATTCATAGAGATACTTTAACAACCCTAAAAACTAATCACTCGACCCTAACCGACCCTAACCCTTAAACCTACACCCTGACACGTAGACCCTACGTCTACACCATACACCCTACACCCTAAACACTAAAACATTAACTGTACACCCTAAACCCTACACTAACCTAAACCCTAGACCCTAATACATAACAGTTTACTACAAAACTAAACTAAACCCTAACCCTTAAACCTTACCCCATAAACCTTAAACACCAAAACCTACGCCTACACCCTAAACACTAAAACCTTAACCCTAGACCCTAATACATAACAATTTACTACAAAACTAAACTAAACCCTAACCCTTAAATCCTAAATTGAACTAAATAAATTTAGTAAACTAATTTTAATTTAACAACCAAACCCTAAACCCTAAACCTTTAAATCTAAACCCTATACCCTAACCCTTAAACCCTTAAACCTTAAACACTAAAACCTACGCCTACACCTTACACCCTAAACACTAAAACCTTAACCGTACACCCTAAACCATAAACTAAACTAAACCCTAGACCCTAATACCTAACATTTTTCTACAAAACTAAATCATAAACCCTAAAATAGTTCTATGTAACAGTCGCTAGCAATTTCACATGGCCCTAACAATTTGATAATATAACATATTAACTAATATGCATAATTAATAAATTAACTTACTTGTTGGCAGAACTTCACTGCAAAGATAAGTCACTCACAAATCTAGACTTCAGAAACTTTTAGAGAGAAGGCGAGACAGTAAAAGTGACGAAAAAGTAAAAAATTCCAACATATAAAAGAGAGAGACACGTCCAAAATGGGCGTGTCTCCTTGCCCCAAATTTGTAATATGTTTCAAAACAACCCCAAATTCATAATTTTTTATTAAAAAAGTATTATTTACGTAAAACATCCTTCAACACTGTGTTAGAGTTACCAAAATTTTCAATGGACCCTTATGTAAAAAAAATAAAAAATTCAATGGTCCCAGTTTAAATATAATACTCTAATGTTAATTATAATCTATAAAAGTATATATTTTACGATACTGGATTTCTTAAAAAATGTTATTGTAACTTATCATACTGATACATATTATGATAAGAACATGAAGAGGATCACAGGGGTTTCGACTGGTAAAAGTTTATACTCTCTTTAATTCTTCGTGTATTTGATTGTAATTAATTTCATGTCTTACTATACTTATGGCTAACTAGTTTTTACCATCTAGGGCTGTGATGTAAACAGTGTGTAATCCCCTCAAGTAATTATTTTAATTGAAGTCCTCTATTTTCCATTGAATTAAATTGCTTAATTGTTCTGTAATGTCTTTAGATTGATCGATTTGAATATGTTAGTCAATCATAGGCCAAGGATCGTACTGCTTACAATTGATGGACTTGTGTGAAGCAATTGGGTTTATAAAACATCTTATGATCAAGTATGTTTTGTGTACTTCTAATTTGATTAATAAATTATTTTAATCATCTTCTTTATGCTACGTCATTTTTTCTAATTTCAACCTTACATAAACAATTAGAAGAGAGACGAGTAATAGTTCATTACCAAAATCTGTTAATTAATTTAAGATCAACGAATAGTTTTTGACATTCATCGTAGGGTTCAACCAGAATAAGGATGGGAGGTAATTACTGGCACTATAGAAATCACGACCTAAGCCTTTTACCTATTAATTCCTTAATTTGTTAATGCTTGTTTTCAAATATATACTTTATTGCAAGGTGATCGATAAAAACCCTTTTAAACTGGATTCACTTATATTGCTTGTAGAATTTAATTGTTTTGAACCAACACTAGCTAGTCTCTATCAAAACTTTAGGTACATCATTATTATTGTGTAGGATACATGCATTTAGCTTTAAATGCACATTTTATATACATCAACAACTAATCACGACCATTATTCAAATGTACCATGTCATTAATTGTTTCTTCCTTACACATTTTTTTTAAACTTGTAATATATTACCTTTGTTCCTATATATTAAGAAAAAATAATATTTTTTTCTTTTAATTATAAAAATATATGTCCACTTTTAAACGTATTAAATTGTTATCCAAATTCTTTTTATTCTCCTAATTTATTGTGAAGTCTATTAATAAGATATTCTTCACTTTTCATGAAAGTGCATACATTTATCATGATATTAACAATATAACTCATACCCATTAGTTGAAAACCTATTTCTTGAATTATGAGTAGTGTCACTATATCCAACTACCACTTAAACCAATTAATTTCACTACTTTGATTGGTACTAAAGAATTAGGTATGTGTTTCTTATACCTAGTAACAAAAGATAGAATTTCTTATTAGTTAGATTAATTCTCTCATTTATACTTTTTTTTATTTCTCACTCTACAATTAATGGTTAAAGATATAAAATAAGAAAATATTTAATGCCTAGTTAATATTATAAAATGACAATCAAAGTAGAATGAAAAAAAATACCAAAAATGTCAAACAAAATGGGACCAAAGGAGTAAACAAGTTAAAAATATTATATGGATTCAATTGTAATGTAAACCATTCGATGTTATAGTTTTTAATTGGATGGTTAAATTTGAAAGAATGAAATTATAAATTAAAAAAAAAAAAACCTCTCCCATGGCATCCCTTGTCCCCTTTTTGCCTTATTGACCAAATCCCTTCTCTCCCACTCACAACCCTTAACCCTATCTATAGCCCCTTATTCCCTACTACTCAAACCAAGGCCTAATCGAGCATCGCATTCATACCTTTGGATTTGAAGGTGTATAATTTTCACAAGAACTTCATTTCATGTTCTTGCTCTCAATTACAAGATTTTGGCTAGGGATGACAAAGAAATCCAAACCTGTGGGTACTCGTCTTGACTTTGATGGGAAATGCCCAGTTTGATCGGGTATGGACACGAGTTTAGGTATTACTTGAGTGATTTCTTTGGGTATGGAGACAGGGATGAGTAACCATTTATTCTCATACTCGTCCCCGTCTCCGACCCCAATTGTGTTTATTAAATTACTTTTTTAGCCTTACTTAGGGTTACACAATACACACTTACACAAGCAAAAAAATAGAAAACCCTCAAACTGGTCTTCACACTTAGTCAATACTCATTAGCGTCATTGGCTTCCAACCCTTGTCTCTCTCACGCTAACGATCATGTCGTGATCTGGCATCTTTGAGGGTAGTCTTTGTTGTGCTATTGTGTTGTTATTTTGTTGAGTTCCAATTCATTGCACTCTTCATTTTTTGTCGATCCCACCCTTCGTTCGCACTATTGTTATCGAACCACCCATCGCTGTCGCGACCACCCACCATAGTCACAAACTTGAACGATTGCACGCTAGGCCGCGTCGCACTCACACGCACCAACCACCAAGTCATCACATCTCTTATCTTCAATTTTTGTGTTATGCATGCCATTTTGCATAAACTGAGTTTGTGTGATTTTGTTTTTGTGTTCTTCCTTCTTGAAATAATCTTATAAAGCTAATATTAATTGTTATATTTTGTGAATGTGATCACTGAACATGCTTTAATTTATTGATTAATTGGGTTCTCACTTCATGAGTATGTGTTGTGTCATGTGTTTTCAAAATCCTAGAATTGTTTCCCCTACCACAAATTCAAGGAAAATGATCTCTAAGCCAAGGAGGTTGAATTGAGGAGAAGGGAACATTTAATTAATTATGTTGTGGTGATGTTTGTATGTAGAATATGAATATTGGATTGAATACTAACACAAGATGTATGCCTTTTTGTATACCGATTACGTGCACTTCTTATGCACCATTTGTCATATCTTTTTTGAATTTCTCTTAGAAAAAACTATTGCAAATTGGTAAACAGGACCAGTGGACCAAGGATGGGGATGGCAGACATCAAACCCGTCTCCATCCCGCTCGATTGTAATCTCTAATTTTGGCTATGGTGTTTACGATCTAGTCAGTTATGGTTGATTATGATGGTTGAATTTATCAATGTGGTGAGAGAAGATGATCAATGGCAATTTGGTAGAGAAATTATCTTTTTTTATTTTATTGTTATTCCCATTTTACCCTTTATACAACAATACATACAAAAATCATTGTGTATCGAATACGCTACATGGATTCAGTATGTCAAAATTAATTTCACACTTTGTTTTGGTGAATTTCATATTTTGAAATGTTTTTTTTAGAATGTTTAGATGATATGGGTTTTGGAGTTTCACCAAGGTCAAAACAATCCTAAGGCTCAAAGAACGCTTACAAAAGTATTTGCATATTATTTACCAACAAAGTCTTCGTATAGACAATGAAATTTGAAGTCACGTTCTTATGGGATAAGTCTGTAGAACCAACCTTTTTTGGTATATTTAAAATATGTTCAATCTAGCATTTTAATTAGAGCTTGCAAAATGGATTGAGCCTCACGTGTTGGCTCAGATTGGGCCCAAAAAAATGTTATTTAAAAGAAAATGGGTTAATCTAATTATAGTTTCAAAATCAATTAAGCCTATTTCGGCCCACCATTATTTTATATATATATAACATTAGACAAAAAAGTCAAATGAGTCAATTTGGTCTTGTCTGACAAACCATTGGACTACAAAAATACAGTTCATAAAATTTTTGGATCAAATCGAATCATTTTTTTACACTTCATTCAACGGGTTGGACCATGTCTGAAGACCCATTTTGTCGACTCTAATTTTAATTTAAATTCATTGAGTGTCACTCCAATTTCATATTCATTTACAATTCCCATAATTTATATGTCGGTAAATATGGGTTTCGACTAACAAACCCATTAAGACTATATAAGCCCAACATATTACCCGATAACTCATGGGTTGGGGCAATTTCTATATATTGTTTTTTTTTAGTTTGTATATAGTAGATAGATTGAGTCCTCTAGGACCTGTATTCATCCCCAAAGAATTGAAACTAAAATTGTCAAAAGGTATTTTCCCCATTAATATGCTAGATCTTTAGCTCCTACAATTACAACATTTTGACCCGGAATAACAAAACAGTATTTGACATTTTTCAATACATAGCCATGTACGTGAGGAATGCGTTTGGATTGTAGTTAGTAAGAGGACAGGAGAGAAACTCATGAGAAAAGACAAGGCTAGTTTTGTGAGAAGAAAATGCCGCTGCAGTTGAAAATCATATTGTCCTTCTGATGAAGGAGACCTTCGTCTTCGTGTAGCAGCATGAACTATGAGTTGTCAATAAAAAGTCTAAAAGAGTCTCACCATAGTCCTTGTCTCCAAATGCTTTTGATTGAAAAATACGGGTTTCAATTCACATGCTTGCAAATGTTGTGTCAATTAACTATATATGTGTGCAATTTGTTGGTACTTGGCGTTTAATAACATCTCTATATATGTATGTGTCTTCAATGTTTTTGTAACTGTTAGTTTTACTTCTTATACTAATATGTTGCTGACCTAGGAGTAGAATAAAGTTTGTTGTTTGAATTTGAATATATTTTTAATCTAAAAGATATTTTAAAATAGTGGACGGGATGTGTTTTAAAAACTAGTATTAGTTATTTTGATTGACTGTTTTTGTATCCTGTGCTTGATTATTTTAAAGACTTAAAGACTAAGCAGAGAGCAGTACTGTTATGGATGCAGGCTCTTATCCTTTTATATTACACACCATAATTCTTTAAGTTTTTTCATTTGGTTTCTTGTACTTTGGATCTTTGTCTAAAAGAAAGGCAACAAAATAGAAACCAACAAAGAAAACGATGATTGGGACTTCATTACATAAAATTTGTTTATTTTATTTGTTTTGGGGTCCCTTCTCATTGATCAACCTAAAAATAAATTAACACAGCTTGATTGATGTTAATTAAGATTAATAGCCACATCAGCAACACCACAAAATCACCAACTTCCATATGCATTATAAATCTAGAAATTAGGTGTATGAACCGGAGCTCTGTTGGCCTGTTTATATGCTTGTCATTGGTTTGACTACTTAAGGAATAAAATCTTCTTTTCTTTAAAAAAAAAAGTGCAAGGTCGAAGTGAATTTTACTGTCCCGTGTTTATTTTGTGTATATATTAAGGAAACGAGGTCAGATTAAGCATTCGAATTTAAGTAACCTTCTCACTATAATTTATTATTTGTTAATTTGTTTGAATGTAAAACTTCTCGAGTTTCTATTAATTAGTTCTATGATTTTTTTCTTAAAAAATAAAAGCACATGAATAGTATTGTTTAGAAACTTGTAAGAGATCTGAAAAAAAATATTAGATGAGTAAACTCATTTTAGGGGCCGGGATAGATCCGACTAGATATATCATAGCCAAATATCTAACAATAATCTCTCTCCAATTAAAAATAAATAAAAATCTTCTATACTATTACTCGGTCTTTAAAAGATAAGGCGGCTACTATATGAAGTAGTTAGACAACATGCTTAAAGTTGTAGTAGTCCCTCGTATAAACTTGACCCATATATGACTCACAAAATTTGACTTTATGATCTCTAGAAAATATCAATGTCAAAAATCTTAATTCTTTATTTGAAATAATGATAACTTCCCTTGCATTTTTATTGATAAAGTAATAATAAAATTTAAAGAAAAGACAGCAAAGCAAAGAAATGGAATAAAAACTGTCTTGAACAAAATGATTATAAAAAAAAATCCTTGATAATAATATTATTAACTATCCCTGTCAAAAGACCTCATAATTCCCGAAAAGCACACATTTCACTTTATTCTATTCTATTCCAGGGTAATATCTCAGGAAAAAAGGTGACAGTGATTTTGTTTCCACAGGATCCACGGTCTAGAATTCAGCTGTCTCTTGGTTTCACTCTGATTATCTAAAAAAATTCCTTTGTGATTTGTTTATCCATAGTGGTTGGATTAGGTCCTTTCTTGGGTTTTCTGATTGTGATTTGTCCCACTTTATAACGAAATGACGAAACTACCCTTCACAGTGAGAGATGTAACCTTTGGTAAGGACCAGGACCAGCCAGGCACTGCATGCAACAACAGAAGGGAAGAAGGAGGACCTCACTCAACTCAACCCAAGTCGGCCAAACACAGCACATAGAGTTTCAGAATCCTTTTTTGCCCTTTCCATGTCAGTGACCCTAAACGGTAACAGTAGAGTACACTCTGCCTCCGCTGAATTTCAGACAAACAGTGTCATTCACCTCCTCACCCAATCAACCATCAGGTGTTTTGTTTTCCACCTTACAAATCGAACCAAGAAAAATCAAAACATCCTTATATATTCCTTTCTTACTTACCATTTACTTCTGAAGTGTTACTAGCAACTATTTTTTCCGACTTTGAATATAAACACAATTATTTTCAAAATATCATTTCTTTAATAAGATAGATTTTTTTTACATTAAATTTTAATGAAAAATAATTTAAAAAATATTTGTTTTTAATTGAGACTCAATCGCATTTAATAAAAACAATTGGTTCCTTAATAAAGATACAGTATGTCTTTCTTTCTTCTTATAATCGAGTAAGAAGAAATATTATTTCTTTTAGACAGTTTAATTACTTTCCATATATTTTTCTTTTACCAAGACTTCTTATTTTAATTTTCTCTCTACTGGTTTTACGGTTTGAGAGTTTCATTATTCATTGTACTTTTTTTTTCTTTTGAATTTTGTGTGAGGTCTGGTGGGGTTGGGTGATGAGTGAAAGTTTGTCTGGGAGTGAGTAAGAAGATACGAAATAAGAGATAGAAAGAGAGGGAGAGAGAGAGAGAGTGGTGTAGCTGTTTCATGCTGCTTTCACACATCCTATGTCGTTATGTGGCTAAGGATTGGGTCCACCGACCCGTAGGCCTTACCCTCTCTCTTTCTCTCTCTCTCATTAATTTTCCATATTGTAAAAAATTTCATTTATGACAAGAGAGAAGTGAGCAAAATCTGGAAAAGCTTTTGAAGAGGAAAAAAAGGCTGAGAATAATAAATAAAGAGGAAAAAAAAGAAGGGAGGAAATGGTGTGTGTATGTGTTGGTGCATCTGCATGACACCAAATCAGTGAAGAAACTGAGTAAATTACTGCCAGCTCAAATTTCTCATTTATAACAAACCAGCCTCAGGAGTAAAATCACATCAAGGAGTACTCATGGAGGGGTTGAGTATTTGCTGTTGCTATTAATTTCTTCTTCTTCTTCTTCAATATCTCTGTCTGTTCTATCTCCCTCTAGATTTTGCTTTTGCTAGAATTCTCTTGCTTATGAGTTTTTTTTTTCTGAGATTGGGGATGTGAATTGAGGAGGACTCAAATTGCATGTGGGTTTTCCAGAATTCTGATACAGTTTTGGGGTTCGAGGAGAAAAAGAACACTCTCTCAGGTGAAGCAGAAGAAGGTTAATTGTTATATATAGGACTTGCTATAAGAGATATGGCGGCATCATCTTCCTCAGCATCGCTCTTTGGATTTAGAGAAGAGGATCAGAATCAGATGAAGCAACAGCATTCCCTGACACCATCTTCATCAACAACACCAGCTGCACCACCACCCCAGAAGAAAAAGAGAAACCAACCTGGAACACCATGCAAGTATCTTAATTTTTTATTATCAGAAATTAAGATCTAATCTCTAGCTAAATCGTTTCCAATATTAATGATACAATTTTTTTTCCTTCTATAGATTTAATCTATTTTCATTCCACAATTTTTTTTTGGTTAGCTACCTACCTTTTTTTTTTCATTTGGTATTTGTGAATTAATTCTCTAGGGAACCCTAATTTCAAAACAAATTTTATTAAAATGGACTGAAATTAAATGGATATGTGAGTCTTTGGAAATCTTTGTCTTGAAGCTTTCTCAATTTGATTTCCAGGTTTTTTATTATTAATTATAACTTGTGTAGTGAATTAATTAATTTTTCTAATTAATAATTAGTTGTTGTTTGGCATTTTTCCATGGTAACAGATCCAGATGCGGAGGTGATAGCACTATCTCCCAAGACCCTAATGGCAACAAACAGGTTTATATGTGAGGTGTGCAACAAAGGGTTCCAAAGAGAGCAAAACCTACAGCTACACAGAAGAGGACACAACCTGCCTTGGAAGCTTAAGCAGAAGACTACAAAAGAGCCAAAGAGAAAGGTTTATCTGTGTCCTGAGCCCACATGCGTCCACCATGACCCTTCAAGAGCTCTTGGAGACCTCACAGGGATTAAGAAACACTACTCTCGCAAACACGGTGAGAAGAAGTGGAAGTGTGACAAGTGCTCCAAGAAGTATGCTGTTCAATCTGATTGGAAAGCCCATTCTAAGACTTGTGGCACCAGAGAATATAGATGTGACTGTGGCACCCTCTTCTCCAGGTAACACTAACACTAACATGCGTGCAATTCATATATTCTATCTAATATTGCTATATATTGTTACTTGTTACCCTTTTTCCAAACACTAAGCTTTTTTACTTATTATGCAAAATTTAGCCATAAACACAAGAAGGAAAACACTGTTTTTGGTTTTGGCTTGTTTGGGGTTGGCTTAAGGGTGTATATTAGATTCTTCTTGTTCAAGACATAATATATATAGTATAAACTTAGATGCTTTTTCTTTTATCTAGAGAGTCCGGTTTCCTTAGCAATTTGATTGATTAAGATTCTTCTGTCGACTCGGTTGGTTCCTTCTCATTCGTATGGTTTCCTTTGTCATCTTCCCTTTCTATTGGTACCAAGTGAAATGGAAGGAAACATCCCCCCACGTGAATCTTCTATGGAAACTGCCTTGGTCATAGGGCTTTCAGAACAAACACACGGAGGAACAGGACCCTCTCTCATCAAAGGGCATAAAGCTAATGGAAAAAAAACTCTTGCTTTCCAATTTTACCTCGGAAACAACGCTGTTTTTTTCTTCCATATATATATATATATATATATATATATTTATTTTTATTTTTATTTTTATTTTTATTTTTATTTTTTTCTTTTCTTTTGTATTCACGTGTCGCTATGCCATGAAGAGGAGAGAGAGAGAGAGTATGTGTGTAAGTGTTTGTGTGTGATATGTTGTTACCAACTTTGTTTTCTTCTGGGTTGGCTAGATGCATGTGTTCAGTACTGTGCTCTTGCAGGTTCTCCTTTTCATGATAACGTTATGGCCTAATCAAATATCCAACTTTCTCTCTCTTCTTTCTCTGTTTTGATGTATGTAATGTAAATAGTACTACTACTATTTTCATTTTCCTTCCACATGATTTGAAGTTTAATTTGGTGGGAGCGAGTGGTCATGTTGAATTCAGATCAGAGATGTGCAGTACCTAATAAATGTTAAATGATTAACACAAAGTGGGTACAACCTTGTTGACAAATTTGATAGCATTGGAGTCAAACTAAGTCCAGTTTGAGCACAATCCCACAATCATGGTTCTTGATTGTTCCGCTTTTTCTCTACTCTCAAAAACATTGAATACACATTCTTCGGTTCCATTTATTGAACACCCTGACCAGACCCTGAAGTCCTTGAATTGACACTGCACTTCATAATTGATTGGTTAATCTTTTTATCAAGTGCTCGTGAAATTATTCCACCTACTTATTGTGTACCCTTTTTGGAAATTTTTAGTTATTTTCTCATTCGCTTTGTAGAGTTATCACATTGTTATTTTTTCTAATTACTCGTTTCATAAATACACGCAAATGTTTGTCCTCGGGTCAATTAAAGCTTTTATTCTTTTATTTGTATGTTAAACAAGTTTTTAAATGATTTTGTAATTAAGATTTAATTTTATTGTCTTTTACTTGGAAAAGCCAAGTCTTAATTCTAGTAATCTATGTATGCTTAAGATACGTAACAGCTTCAAATTAATATCATTGTTATAGTGTTTCTGAAGTGAACTTATTATTTTAAAATTTTAAACTAAGCTTAAAAATCTTCTATTAAGAATTTCCTCCCTCTCTATATATGTGTGGTAATAATAAACAAAATTATTAGCTCGTGCATATACACTCAGTTGAGACAATTTAATGTTTTTTATTTTATTTTCTACTCAAAAAATATTTTTTATTATCTGCGAATTTATGCCGAATAACTGTTAAGTTGTGAGTTTCAACCACTATATAAAAAGAAATTATATGCCATTCAGATTTTATTTTTCTTATTATAATCCTCTGAAGATTATTTTTCATTCATTCAATTAATATATTATCTCACAAGTAATGAAAATTAAGATTCGAAACTACTAAATTAATGGTCATATTTTTGGTCAATTTTTATGTGAAAAATAGTCAAAATTTCAATTTACACAAAAGAATTAATAAAATTTAATTATGTGTCTTGATCATAACTATAGTAATGTAAAACCATGTAATATTTCTTAATAATAACTCATAAGTAACACTTACACTTCCAAGTGAATATTGAAAAGTAATTAGATATAATAACGTGAAACATAAATTAAAGAATATTTTTCTTCAGTTATACTTATTAACTAATTAAAATTTTCTCTGAATATAACCTTTGAAGTTATTATTATCAAACTCAACAATCTTATCATAAAACTTAGTTTCTGATTTGCCTAAAAAAAAGTTTCTGATTAATTGATTAAGTATTTGGAATGTACGTGATGAGTGCAGGCGTGATAGTTTCATCACCCACAGGGCCTTCTGCGATGCACTGGCTCAAGAGAGTGCAAGACAGCCACCTAGCCTTAGCGGCGGAGGAATTGGCAGCCATCTGTACGGAAGCACCACCAACATGGCCTTAAACCTATCTCAGGTCGGTTCTCAAATCTCAACTATGCAAGACCCTAACGCCCAATCCACCGAGCTCCTCCGCCTGGGCGCCGCCTCCGGCCGAACCGGCCAGTTCGACCACATCCTCGGTTCACCCTTCCGACCGTCAAACCAACAACAACAACAACCCTTCTTCATGTCCTCCGAACCCAACCAAACCTACCACCACCCCGACCAAAACAAACCCTTCCAACAAGGGTTAATGCAGTTGTCTGATCACCTTAACAACAACAACCACCACAATAACTCACCTTTCAACCTTCCCTTTCTTTCCAACAACACAACCAACGCTTCGTTCTCTGAACACTTCAACAATGCCAACGGAGGAGGAGGCAACAACAACAACAACAACGAGGGCACTAACTACTTCGCAACTTCAAGTGCACCTTCTCTCTTCAGCAACAGTGTCAATGCCAGTGCCTTATCTCACATGTCCGCAACTGCACTGCTTCAGAAAGCAGCACAAATGGGTGCAACTACGAGCAACGGCAGCACCGCTTCGCTGTTGAAAAGCTTCGGAAGCGCGTCCTCCAGCAGCGGCGGCGGCTCGAAACTGGTGAATGCTGCAAACTACGTCGGTGGCATGTTCGGAGGGAATAATCACGTGAACGAACAGAGTAACAGTAACCTCCAAGACCTGATGAACTCGTTCGCTGTTGGTGGAAACTCTTCCATTTTCGAAGGTGGATTTGAAGCATATGATCATAGTAACAATAACAGTAATAGGGACCCGAAAGTGCACGCAATGAGTGGAAGTAGCAGCAGCATTGGAGGGTCTGATAGGCTCACCCGCGATTTTCTGGGTGTTGGTCAGATAGTGAGGGGAATGAGTGGGAGTGGAGGAGTTGCACAGAGAGAACAACAGCAGCAACATGGCTTCAACTTGAGTTCTTTGGAGGCAGAAAGATATAATAATAATAGCAATAATGCTGCGCCGTCATCAGGGCAAGCTTTTGGAGGTGGTGGAGGGAATTTTCAGTGATGAGAAAACTTATTCTCCATCTTGCCAACAAGGTACAAAGGTACGTCGACAACTCAAACAATATACTATTAATTAATGGCATGTTAGGGGAATAATTATTCTTATGATTCAAAAAGAGTTTCCTACATCGAGGTGATTAGGTTTTTTTTTCTTTCTTTTATTGGTTTTAATATGAGTTGTTTTATTCTTCCATTCAATTTGTTTTTCAACTCACTTTCAACATATTTTCAACGCATCATTGTCATATTTATCATACTCGATTTTTTTTTCTTCTGCCTATATGTACGTCTAAAAATGAGGTGTGGTGTGGGTTTATTATTACTTTTTTAGCATTAATAAGTATGCACTTCATTTTAGGGTTGTATGAATGAAAATGTTTGAGATCGAGGAAAAATACAGGAAGAGAAGAAAAAAATTGATAGAAAATATTCGTAAAAATAGAAATAAAATAAAATGAAAGTGAAATAGAAGAGATGAGATTGTGTATTAACTAAGTGTTTTTTTTTTCTCATTTTATTGGCCTTGGTCCATGTGTTAGAAAGATGCTTACCTTTTTAAAAAAGAAAAAGAGTGTGTGCTCTGACAAGTTGTCTTGCATGGGGCGGACAGCGACGTTCTGCAGTACTTTGTTTCTTCTCTTGTCTTCTCGTTTTCATTTTCTTTCATTTTTGGATATATTTTGGGTTGGCAGAGTCACGAGTGCCAAACTGGTGGAGGGTGACTGAACCAATACAATACCTGCTCTTATCAACATGTCGTCGCCACGTCATATATGTACTTATAATATGATATATTTTTTAATATAGTCTTTTTTAAACGCTTGCAGAGAATGTTTGATAGGGACAAATTTCAAATACTTAACTTTATCTATAACTTTGTGATAAAGAATAAATGTCTTATTGTTATTAAATTAAATTATGATAATGTTGTGATTCATACGTTCTGTTTATTTATTTATTTTTTAAAGAAGTTTTGGGCAAATGGTTAGTTGCTGCATGATAGTATATGTTTGAAGATTTAAGTTAGTAGTCGCATGATTATTTTAAAAAATTATACTTAAATAAGTCATGCTTATTTATTTTTAATTATAATCATTCAAATATTATTTAATTGATTATATTTATTATTATATATTCTTACATTAATAATAGTTCAATTATATTAAAATTAGGTTAGTTTACTTTTCTAACATAAGTTATTCCCTTCATTCATATATATATATATGAGAAAGAAGATCAAATTACATCGAAATATAAAGTGTCCTCTCACAGTAGTGTTTTAATTTTTTTCTTCATCAGTTTGAGACTATGTTGTTGTTAGAACTTAGAAGATATAAGCCTTTTCTATTTGTCTCGCTATATATAGGCCAACTCGAATTAGGTGATGCTCTACTTTAGCTAAGTAATTAATTAACTTACAAATTTTTGGAATCATCTTTTCAGTTTCAGCAATAATAAAATTCACAAATATTTATGGTTTGGCTTTTTTGCAGGGATTTCAACTTGTTCAATTGAAACTTGACTCTCCAGCTCATCTAATTAAGACTTTTTAAGTGCAGCATTAGGGAAGCATATGTGAAGTTTCTGCAGTTTACTAATAGCGCAAGCAAATTAGGCTTCAAAATTAGGGTTCTTCATCTCCGTTACAACTTTCAGCTTTTTCTTTCCCTACCTTTCTATAAGTTTATTCGGTTTATAAACAAACCAGCTTCAAGATTTTCATGGTTTAATTTAATAGATTTTGTTATTGGACAATGCATTACTTATATTTAAATTTGACTGCCAGAGATGACTTTGTGCATATATACTTTGGCATTTTGTGCATAAATGTGTTTGGACATCTTCAGAGCGTGATGGTCCCGTTATGTCACAACTCACATGCTTGCTAGAAATGTTTCTAAAGTTAAGTAGATGATTATTGAATTGTGGTACAGTACTACTGGTTGAAATGTTGTATATATGGAATATGGAATTGTGACCAAAATACAATGATTAAGTATATATATGTTTGAGATTGATACTAAAACACAATAAATTAATAATAAAAGGATAAATAATATTTATCTACCAAATATCACTTGTAAGTTAAAAGCGATTAGAGAGATTCAGATAAATCTGTCAATCTAACACACAACCTAATAAAAAGAACAGTTGATTTAAGTAGTTGTTAACTATTTGGCAAACGTACAAATTCGTTCAAATAGTAATAAAATGGTAAGATCGAGTATTGAGTTCACATGGACTTTGATTATACTCAAAATTTATATACATTTAATTGTAAGCAATTAACATAATAAATTTTGGGATTTGTAAGTGATATTATATGTAAATATAAATTCAAAATAAAATAAATTGAAAAATAGATTAAAGGCAAGATGCAAGATTATATAATATGTTGGGTGTTCAGCCTACCAAAACTACTCTTGATGTAATGTTAATGATTTTTAATTATTTAATATTATTTTACATATTACATTCATTCTCTAATTTACTCTAACCATGATCTCTCATATGAAATAACCAAAATTACCTAATTTCACTTTCACTCCTGATCCCTCAGCAAGCTACATCAAATAATTTGCATTAATAATAAATATGTATATTTAAGACTAAACAATGTCATTATATCCCTAGATATAGATTGTCTAGATGTTCTTTCCAAGTTCTCAAAGTATAGACATTTTTCAATACATAAACTCTCATAACATTACATGCATATGGATGATCAGAATACAAACATGACAATAGATTTAGAAAAGAATAATAATATGAAAATTACATCAAATAGATTGTGATAATTGTTACATCAAGAGTGTTTGGTTGTTGAACCCCTAACAATAAGTGATTTAGCATCTCATTCTCATGAGAGACTTACAAAACAATGAAAAACAAAAGATAATGGTAAAGAATGGAGAAAACTGGTAGAACAAGGGGCATAAGTCCACTTATGTGGAGTGGATTCTTCTCTCCTTTGTGTTTGTTTTCCTCTCTGGCTTCTCATTTTTTTGGCTTCTGACTGCTCCTCCCTTTTTATAATTTAAACTTTGCTTAATTGGGCTTCTTTATATATTGGTGATTTGCTAAGCCTACATCCTCATTCCATCTTCCAAGTCTTTAATGTGTAATCCTACAAAGAAAATACAACCAATACTATAAATAAACTAATTTTAGCATTTATTGGATAAAAGCTCATAAAAAGCTAAATTTCTATGTTTCAATCACAAAAGAAGCATTGAAAGAGGAAAAAGAAGATAATTGCTATGTTATTTAAATGCATAGTTTACATATAAATAGCAATTATCAAACGTCCCCAAATTTAAAGTTTTGTTCGTCCTCAAGCAAAAGTAAGCAATTGCAAAACTAGTTAGATTACTAACAATGTCAAGATTGTAACCAAATCACAACAACTGAGATAAATGCATACTTCCAAAACAATTTCAATATTCAGTCCTCAAGTTCACACTCACTATGATTTCATGATGAATTTATGTAAAGAATGCATTCAAAGATAAAAAGGTTATCAAGAATGACAATTATCACAGAAAGATCAATCTTTGCTTCACTAACCACAAATGCAAGTGTTTCTCTCAAGCACACAAATGCTTCAGTTATTTATATTCCATTCATTCCAATTGAAGTTACAATCTTAGCTTTGCACATCATCTCATTCAATGCCATCACACACACACCTCATGGATCACTAAGGACTTCATTATGCTTTTAAAGTGGTTGGGCTAACAAAGAAATCATGGTTTTTTTTGGAATTCAAATAGTTAGATTCTAGGAGAGCTTTCACCTATTCCATACTCGCTTCAGGGGATCTATTTTCCTTTTTATCCCAACTTTATTTAACTTGCCACTATCAACAGCAACACAGAGGTTTCTTAGAAATCAATTTGTTTTTCAGTATTTATTTCCATAACCTTTTTTTTTCTTTTATTTTCTTTGGTCCTCTATGTGCTTCTTGTTTTCATTCTTGCACAATATTTATTTAACCAAAATACTCCCCCAAATTTGGAACAAATTTGCCTTGATCCATAAGTGATGCTCTCCTATAACCTAAGGTAAGGTGAACATAATTACACATACTTTAAGTTCAGGGTTCAAGAACAAATTCATTCTCAGTTAGACTCAATAGGTTGGCTTTTTGGCTAAGTGGCTGAAATTAAATTATCAACAAGGTGTTGATCATATCCATATAGTGTATGCATTCAAACAGTTCAAGAATCATGCAAAACCAGAAAAACAAAAATAATTGTTTTCTCACAGTACAGATGCACACAACTCACACGGTAACTTAAAGCATAAGTTTTTCTTTCACAAGATTTTCTATCATGCAAGCTAACCGATTCACTCACACACATTGAATTCATAAAAACATTAATCAACAACAGTTTGTGTTCAATCAAGAATCATAAATTCACCACATTAACAAGATGCAAAATCTCAGTCATACAATTGATTAAATCAAAACATTCTCAAACACTATCATCAAAATAACTATCTATTATGCAAAATTAAAGAAACTTTAAATTACAAAATTTAAATGACTAGAATGTAGAAATTTAAAGATAGATGCAGAAAAGAAAGAAAGAAAGAGAAAAAGAAAAATATGGTCTCAATCTTGTGTCGGCCATGGGTCCTACGCTCTTTGAGCCGCTATGACATCTGCAATGTAATCATCATCCTCTAAAGCCTCTGCAACATCTATGTCACCAGATGGTCCCTCTGTAGCTCCAGAGGCAGCACCCCCTGAAAGAGGAAGGCCTGTCCCCAAGCCAAGCAACCTGCTCGAGGAAGTCCTCTGGAGTCATGATCAGCTGATGGAAAAAAAGTTGATGAAGGCTTTGCATCAGGAGATATTGCCCATGGGGAAGGCTAGTTAGCATGGAAAGAAGTGGCTCCTAGTAAGCGCTTCTTTTAGAGAGGCAAACCCTCATTGTTTTCTAGAGACCATATGTAAAGGACAGATAAAAATGAGATAAAAGAAAATTAAATTCACACAAAAATTAAATACTTCACAGAAATAAAGAAAAAAGGTAGGAATACTAAGTTGCCTCCCAGTAAGCGCTTCTTTAACGTCACTAGCTTGACGGGCCAAATGCCTTCAAGGTGGCATGAAGGTCACATAGAACACATATTCCTTGTATTTTCACTTCTTAGCTAGAGATTCCATGAAAATCATGTATACATGGAACGACTTGCATATCATTGCAAGGGAAGTGTTGGTGATCAAGGAAAAATGACACTTATGGATTTATCACATTCTTCATGCCTTTCTTTCTTGCCAATCAATTGATGAGGAAAGGTATTGACTTGGAGGGAGCTTTCTTGTTGAATTTCTACTTGTGAGCACTCCTCCCATCGTTGTTGTGTTCTCTCCTTACTTTTCTCTTTTTTTTCTTCATCTTTTTCTTGTGAATTATGCTCTTCTACAAGACTCTCCTCATGTGTTGTAACCTTTACAAAATGTTCTTCCTTTGTGACCAAAAAAGACATTTCAACCACTTGTTTTACTAGCTTACCAACTTGAATCTCGAGATTTTGAATTGAGTTTTGATTGGCTTTGAAGCTAGTTTGGGAAGTTTCCATGAATTGCATCAACACATTCTCAAGATTAGAGATTCTTTCTTCTTCATATTGATTGTAAGGGTATAACTCTTGCTCCCACCAAGAATTTTTCATGGAGTAAAGATGACAATTATCATTGAAATGCTCTCCTCCACAAAAAGCACAATTGATAGATTGTGGGTGACTGATCCCTCTGAATTGCATCAACAAATTCTCAAGATTAGAATTTATTTCTTCTTCATATTGATTGTAAGGTGTAACTCTTTCTCCCACCAAGAAATTTCCATGGATTAGGTTTTTCAAAGGTTTCACCCTACAAGCATAGACTCACAAGAAAAAGATAATTTTTTTTATCATTTTTTATTTTTTTTAAAAAAATTAATATTTTTTTCTTCAAAATTTTGTTAAAATAATGAATTTAAGATTAATTTTAAAAAAATATTTAAGATAAAAAAAACATATTTAAGATTAAAAAAATCAGATTTAAGATAAAAAAACATATTTAAGATAAAAAAATAGACTTAAGATATAAAAAAACATATTTAAGATAATAAAAAATTAAGATAAAAGCAAAACAAAAAATTAAGATAAAAAATGAAAATTAACATAAATAATAAAAATAAAATAAATGCTTAAAATGAGGGTATACAAACTACTAAGTACAAGGACTATTTGGCAAGTGTACCAATTCGTCCAAGTAATAACAAAACGGTAAGATCGAGTGTCGAGTACACATGGACTTTGATTATACTCAGAATTTGTATACATCTAATTGTAAGCAATTAACAGAATAAATTTTGGGGTGTAAGTGATACTATATGTAAATATAAATTCAAAATAAAATAAAATGAAAAATAGATTAAAGCAAAATGCAAGATTATATGATATGTTGGGTGTTCAGCTTACCAAAATTACTTTTGATGCAATGTTAATGATTTTTCACTATTTAATATTATTTTACATATTACATTCATTCTCTAATTTACTCTAATCATGATCCCTCAAAAGAGCCTAAATTACCTAATTTCACTCCTGATACATCAAATAATTTGCATTAAGAGCAACTTTAGTACAAGATCTTGAGCAAAGATCTTGAGTTCAAGATCTGGTCTTCACTAGATCTCCCACTAAAGGAGGTAGAGAGATCTCCAACATGGAGAATGAGTTCTTGTAAAAGAACCCTTAAGATCTGCACATTGTTTAAAAAAGAATAACTTTTTTCCCTTTTTCTCTCTCCTTAAGATCTCAAAATGAGATCTACCACTAAAGAACAAAATGGAAGAGATCTTGAGAAATCTTAAATCCTACTTGACACTATGAGGTCTACTAAAAAGTGATCTAAGATTCCAATTTGGGATCTACCACTAAAGATGCTCTAAGAATAGATAATGGTAGAGAATTGTTACAACATCAAGAGTGCTTGATTGTTGAACCCCCAACAATTAGTGGTTTAGCCTCTCATTGTCATGAGAAACTTACAAAACAATGGAAAACAAAAGATAATGATAGAAAATGGAGAAAATTGGTAGAACAAGGGGACTAAGCCCACTTATAGTGAATTCTTCTCTCCTTTGTACCTTTCTTTTTTCTCTTTGCTTCTCATTTTTTTAACTTCTAACTGCTTCCCCTTTTTATAATCCAAATTTTGCTTAATTTGGCTCTTTTTTTTATATTGTTGACGGGCTAAGCCTATATCTTCAATCCTTCCAAGTCTTTAATGTGTAATCTTATAAAGAAAATATAACCAACATTATAAATCAACTAATTTTAGCATTTATTGGATAAAAGCTCATAAAAACGAAATTTCTATATTTCAATTACAAAAAAAGCATTAAAAGAGGGAAAACAAGATAATTACTATATAATTTACTATAAATAACAATTATCAATACACTAGAGATGGTTTGCATCAAAAGGTATGCGATTTGATTATTATCGGATTACAAATTTAAAATGCATTGATCTCAATAATTTTAAAACATTTTTAAATATATATAATATGAAATTATCCCTGTCGTAAAAATTTTAATTTTAAGTTTGTATTGATAACATGCATTTAGTTTTAAAAAAAAAATTATAAATCTTATCCAACTAAACTTGAATTCAAATAATTTATTTGAACATGTTCTCTTGAAACTCGGCATGCATGCCACTATGCATGAACTAAAGCAAGCAAATTATTATTATTATGTTAATACTAATATTAATTAGTACTTCAAAATCCCACCTTAGACGTACTGTATATAAAATTAAGAGAAAAATATATTTATTTCAACTCTCATATATGCAGATAATGAGTGAAGCCTATCAGAAGCTTACAACATATATTAAAAATAACAGGACATAAATGATCTTATATATCTTGCTTATACAGTTATACGTTTTACAGGTTGGCATTGAATTCCTTTAGGCTAAAAAATGTCCTCTTCTCTTCTTGTTTATAATAAAAAAAATATCTTTTCTTGAATAGACAATTCCAATTTGTTGATTTTCCGGTCAGAATTGGAATAATCAATGTTAATATATGTAGAGGTTCTTAGCCTTGGATCATTTATTGAATCCATCTAGGTAGTATACATATTCGGTCTGAAAATCGTCTACCTACGACAACTGATTAGTCTTATGAGTTTTGACCCAAAAAAAAAGGTCTTTTTGAGTCATGCATGTGTGGCTCAAACTCTCTTTCAGTGTTTTGATTAATTGGCCTTGGGACTGTCCCTCTTATCGCCTGCCTTTCTTGAATAGTAGTTTATAATTTGAAAAAAGAAAATGTGTGTTCGTCAAAACTTAATACACTTTTGTGATATTCTTTAAGTAATAACATTAATTAGGAACTAGGATGACTATCAAAAACAACTTGGTCTTGTCTTTGTTGGGTTTTAGTTTTCGGGTGCATGCACACGGTCTTTTTACGTCATGTGGCATTATTTTACGTACTTATCGCCTGCAAATATAGTTTTATTGAATACAACCCCTTTGTTCCTTTAATAATATTATACGTTAGTGAAATTTTTGGAAAATACTTAACTAATTTTGCTTTGGTTGAATTTGAATCTATATGTTTTTTAAATAATCTTGGTCATTTTTAAAAATTATTCTTGTTCTGTTTTACGTAGAAACCTTATGGATAATGACGCCAACAAATAACAATGAGATTGAGCCTGAAAGACAAAGTTGATTTTGGACTCACTTGATAGCAGTAGCGGAGAATTCATCGTTTGGTATGTAAACATAATCTATAATTTATGTTTAAAACAATCACATTAAGAACATGAATATGACCTTTAGAATTTATGAGTTTCAGATAAACATACATAAATATACATTTATCCATGATTGCAGAAGATCTTTAATGGTAGAATATTTTCTCAGAGTCTTGATCCTTTCAGTTCTTTTATCTTCTTTTGATAGTGATATGATACAACTCTTATGAATAGACAATTATGATATTCAATTTTCTAGATTCCTATTTATTAGAAACTGAACCACTACCCTTAAGATAACTGCACTTATCAACAGTTATTTTTTTAATAACTTTCCGTTGTAGCCAATTACCCTTATGTTAAATAGCATTTATTTAAATGAGCCACAATGATAAATCTTACATTCTCCCACTTGGCTCATGTTACAAATTTCGTTTCATGATTTAATGAAAACAATTATAATGCACATACATAGGGCTAAAGTTTTCATACATTGGCCTCATCATGAATCATAATCAAAAATAAAATCAATAAGAGTCATGGCGGTTCTATGCTATCAAATCGACATAGTTCCTTCCATGTACCACTTTATTAGCTCTTCTTCCTAATATGATACTTTAATGGAAGTTTACATCATAATGTCCCACAATAATACTATTATGTCTTCATTAGGGACAAATCCTGTTTTTTCAAAATAAACATTCATACATGCATGTATACATAAATTTAAAAACATGATAATTTTCAGAAACTTAAACATCATAGAATTCAAAGTGTCAATAGTCAATAATTACAATAATGATCAACATTCATTAGTTGACATAATGTCCATACTACATACATGACCAATAAATGTCTTTGGCGGTAATCCCTTCGTCAAGGGATCAGCTAACATAAAATTAGTGCTAACATGCTCTATAGACACTCTACGTTTCTGAACATCTTCTTTAACGATAAAGTATTTCAATTCTATATGCTTAACACCTTTTGAATACTTGTCGTTTTTAGAAAAGAAGACTGGTGCATAATTATCACAATAAATTTTCAGCGGCCTATCAATACTGTCGATCAATTCAATCCCTAAAATAAAGTTTCGCAGCCATTTAGCTTGAACTATGGCTTCAAAGCATGCCACGAATTCAGCTTCCATAGTGGATGCAACAATTATAGCTTCGCACTTTTCCATGATATAGCTCCTTCAGCTAAAAAAATACAGATAACCATAAGTAGATTTTCTTGTATCCACACATCCTGCAAAAATCTGAGTTTGTGTATCCAATCACTTCAAGGTTACTAGACCTCCTATAAGTAAGCATGTGACCTTTAGAGCCTTGCAAATATCTCATAGCTTTCTTTGTAGCTTTATAATGATCCATACTAGGATTACTCTGGAATCTTCCTAACATTCCAACTACAAAGCTAATATCTAGTCTCGTACAAGTATGAGTATACATTAGGCTCCCAACAAGTGATGCATATGGAATTGCTTCCATTTCTTTTCGTTCCAATTCATTCTTAGGATATTGCATGAGACTAAACTTGTCTCCTTTCTGAATTGGTACTGGAGACGATGAGCAGTTTTGCATTCCGAATCTCTCTAAAACTTTATTAATATATGCTTTCTGAGACAAACCCAACAATCCTTGTGATTTATCATGGAATATTTCTATCCCAATCACATAGGATGTCTCACCCATATCTTTCATTTCAAAGTTACTAAAGCGAAACTTCTTAGTCTCATTTAAAAAACTAAGATCATTAGTTGCAAGCAAGATATCATCAACATACAGAATTAGTAATATAAACTTACTCCCACTGACCTTCAGATATATACACCGATCAACAATGTTTTCTTTAAATCCAAAGGAAACAACGGTATTATTGAACTTAAGGTATCATTGTCTTGAAGCTTGTTTAAGTCCGTATATTGATTTCTTAAGTTTGCACACCATGAGCTCTTTTTCCTTTTCTATGAACCCCATTGGTTGGTCCATGTACACATCTTCATCTGAATTCCCATTTAGAAAGGCATTTTTCACATCCATCTGGTGTAACTCTAGCTAGACCATAATAAGCCACCAATGTCATAATGATTCTTAGAGAATCCTTTCTTGAAACTGGTGAAAAGGGTTTTTTATAGTCAATATCATCTTTTTGAGTGAATCCCTTTGCAACTAGTCTAGCCTTGTACCGTTCTAAGTTACCATGAGAGTCACGTTTGGTCTTAAAGACCTATTTACATCCAACTCTCTTACATCCTTCTGGTAACTCAACAAGGTCCCAAACCTTATTCTATTCCACAAATTTCAACTCATCTTTCATGGCATCTAACCACTTGTAGGCATGGCAACGAGGCGGGGCGGGGGCGGGTATTACACTCCCCGACCCCGCCCCCGCCCCCGAATTTAAACCCGATCCCCGACCCAGCTCCCGATCCCCGTCGGGGTTAAAAAACACCTACCCATCCCCGTCCCCGTTGGGGGTCGGGTTTCCCCGCCCCGCCCCGTCCCCGCTATTTGATTAAAATTATAAAAAAAATATAACTTATGCTGCATACTCATTAAACGTTAGAAGTTCTCATCTTCTGTCATATTATGTAACTCACACCAATGGAAACATATAGAGTAGACGATGAGAAGGGATTATTATACAGCTGGTCCATATAGCAAAACTGGAGCATCAACCAAACTTAAATAGATAAAAACATAAAGAAACCACACAATTGCTGCATAATCATTACTCCAAATTGCTGATGGTCAATAAAATGATTCTTACAAAACAGTTAGAAAAAAAATGAAATGGGCACTTAGTTTCGAACAAAGTATTATGCATACATAAATGGAAACATATGACCGGATAAAGTTATGTGTTGCATGTTATTTTTTAATATTTTATTTACTAGATGCAAACAACATTTAATTAAAAAGTAAAACTTATAATCAGACAACTTACTTCTGTGTTACAATGATAAAACACGAGAATGGTTTTCATATAGCTAAGCCATTCAGAGGAATTCCAAGCCCATATTTGACAACAAACATCTCTTACAATAATTGTTTCCACATTCTGTGCTGAGATATTTGCATTTTCCATACTGGTTCATGACTGTTAAGTGTATAGTCTATAACCAAGGAAGCAATAGAAAATAAGCATTCCTATTAACAATCATGAATAAGACTGTAAAAGCTGCATAGATCAAACTAAGAAACATAAGTACCCAACATTAAAGGGATAAAATCACTATTGATTAGCATCAAACAAAAAGATTTGAAGATTTACTCATGTAAGTTAACATTGATTACCTCGACTGATTATACTAAACCCCGAATGTGGCATCAAAAAACAAAAAGTTGCCTTGTACTCTGTAAAATAGCTTGACCATGTAATAATAGGGCTGATAAAAGTATTGAAGAACGTCGACTAGACCATAGCCGATGAATGCTCTCCTCTTCTCTTCCACGCAAAGGAGTTGTTGCTGATGTCGTCGGTGTTTATTTTCTTCTTCGCTTTGTCGATGGCGCGTGGCGGCGAATCCGGCGGTGAAGCGTTGGTAGTTGTGGAAGCAAATGCTAGCGGCAGTGAGAGAACGTGACAATGACTGAAGTGAGGAGTGAGGACGCGCAATAGTGCGACAGCAGCACAAACATTTTAGCATTTAGGTTTCTAAATGTATGGTTTTAGTGGGCGGGGCGGGGTTGGGGCGGGTATTGTATTTCTCATACCCGTCCTCGCCCCCGCTATTGATTATCGGGGAAAACCTGACCCCGTCCCCGAACCCAGTCAACGCGGTTTTTCCCCGTCAAAGTCGGGACGGGTTCGATTCGGTCCCCACGGGGTCAGGTTCTGTTGCCATGTCTAACCACTTGTCACCATCTTTGCTATTCACGGCTTGTGAAAACATCACTGGATCATCTTTTATACCCAAGTCAAATGCAGACTCTTGTAGATATACCACATAATCATTAGAAATAGCATATCTCCTTTCCCTTTGAGATCTTTTTAATGATATTTGTTGTGGTTCTTCTACAATGGGTTTATTTGGTTCATTGGCAATAGGTTCATCATGAGCAATGGGATCATTCATTTGTTGTTCTTCATTATTATTAATTGGTTCAATAACATGAGGAACAATAAATTTACTAGAGCTACAAGTCAAAGGAACTTGTACTCTCACTTCTTGAATTGCCACTTTACGTGGTGTTTCACTCTCACTAACTTCACCATCTTCAATGAACCTAACATTTTCAGTTTCTATAATCCTTGTAGTATGATTAGGATAGTAAAATCTATACCCTTTTGAGTTTTCTGGATAACCAATGAAATAACCATTGATTGTTCTTGTATCCAATTTCATTTCTTGTGGGTTGTAGTATCTAATTTCTGTCTGGCAACCCCAAACATGCAGATCCCTTAAGCTAGATTTACTTCCTGTCCACAGTTCAAAAGGAGTCTTTGAACTGCTTTACTACGAACCCTATTTAATACACACATGGCAATCTTTAGAGCATAAGTCCACAATGAAATGGGTAAAGAAGAATTACTTAACATACTTATAACCATGTCCAACAAGGTTCTATTACGCCTTTCAGATACACCACTTTGTTGTGGTGTACATGGCATTGTGTATTGAGCATAAATACTGCGCTTTTCTAGGAATTTGGTAAAGGGGCTCGGATGTTGTCCAATTTCATCATACCTTCCATAATACTCACCACCCCTATCAGACCTGACAATTTTCACCTTTCTGTCTAATTGGCTTTCAACTTCATTAATGTAAATCTCTAAAGCATTTATAGCTTGAGATTTATCATGTAGCAAATAGACATAACCATAACATGAATAATCATCAATGAAGGTGATAAAATATTTCTCTTTATTGAAAGAGTTAACATCAAAAGGACTGCAAACATCAGTGTGTATAATTTCAAGAAGCTGAGTGTTTCTTGTGGCCTTTTTCTTTGTGTGTTTTGTTTATTTGCCTTTGATACAATTCACACAAACATTCAGATCAGTAAAATCTAAATCCAGAAGGATTTCATTCTTTACCAATCTTTCAATTCTTTCTTTGGAAATGTGTCTCAAATGTTTATGCCACAAGTAAGCGGAACATTCATTAATTAAGGTATGTTTAGTACCAACATTATGATGCAGAGTCATAAGTGTTTCAGCATAAAGATTATCAAGACATAATTTATATAATCCATCACATAAGATACCATTGCCAATCAAATGATTGTGCTTGTACAAATTGAAACTACCACTACCAAATTTAAAAGAGTATCCAGTTTTATCAAGTTTGGAAATAGAAACTAAATTCCTAGATATACTAGGTACATAAAGAGTTTCACATAAGTCCAAATGATGTCCACTGTCAAGGATAAAATGGTAAGTCCCAACAGCTTCTACTGGAACTTTCACTTCATTACTCATAAAGACAAACTTTTCATTTGGCCTTGTGGTTTGGGTCGTAAGGAATCCCTGCAAAATATTAGAAACATGAATTATACATACAGAATCAATCCACCAAGTATTATACAAAATTTCAACAAGGTTTGATACATAACATACATAAGCACAAGACTTACCTTTCTTTTCAAACCAAGCCTTACGTTGTGGGCAATCCTTTTGGAAGTGCCCAGCCTTACCACAGAAATGACATATATTTTCATTATGTTCCTTCTTGTGAATTTGAGAAGAGGAGGCATGATTGATCTTTAATGGTCTTCTTCCCTTCTTCTCATGCTTCTTACCACTTTTCTTTTCAGCTCCTTGATGTTTGACATAATTGATGGAATGAAATCCTTGGTTCTTAATTCTGGTTTCCTCTTGAACTAACATACTATGCAATTCATGCACATTCCATTTGTCTTTCATGGTATTATAGTTCATTTGGAAAGGACCATACTCAGACGGTAATGAGTTCAATATGAACTGCACCAAAAAATTTTCATCCACGTTCATTCCCAATGACTTCAGTCTTGCTGTAATATTTGTTATTTCAACATGCTCATGCATAGTACGTGAACTATCAAATTTCATGGTGGTTAGTGTACTCATTAGTATCCTAGCAAGAGACTTGTCAACAATTTGGGAGCACTCTTCCATAAGTTTTATCATTTCTTTAGCACTTTCAGTTTGTGGAAGAGTTGACTTAATGTTGCTTGCAATGCTCATTCGCATGTACATCTACTCAACATATTGGATCTTTCCTAGTTCTTAAAATGGACTCTTTCATCCTCAGTGCTTGCATTAGTAATAGCACTAGGTTTCTCTTCTCTAAGAGCCAAATCCAAATCCATTACTCCAAGGTAAACTTCAATTTGCTCTTTCCATTAAGAGAAGTTTAGTCCATTGAAAATTGCAATAGTTAAGAAAAGCGAATGTGTAGCAATAAGTACTGAAGGGTATAAAATTTGAAAAATTAATGCTTTGAATCATACATATCACATACTAACATAATTCATAGATTGATACATCATAAAATGCATCCTACATCCTAATGTTCACCTTTGTGGATCCATTAATACACAATATTCAACTATAATGATGCTAATACATTTTTTTCGGAATTTGACAATAATACATACACTAACTAGAATTACTTACTATCTTTGGATGTGTAAATAGAACTAACCATGTATCCATTATGCCAACATTCACATTTAAGAACATGAATAGGATCTTTAGAATTCATGAGTTTCACATAAACATACATTTGTCCATGATTGCAGAAGATCTTTTATGGTAGAATGTTTCCTCAGAGTCTTCACCCTTTCAGTTCTTGTATTTTCTTTTGATAGTGATAGGATACAATTCTCATAGGCGAAGGTATTCAGTTTTCTAGATCCTTATTTATTAGAAATTGAACCAGTACGCTTAAGATAGCATCTATCAACAGTTATCCTTTTAATAACTTCCCTTTGTAGTCAATTACCGTTATGTCTTTTATTCATTAAATCAAATAACATTTATTTAAATGAGCTACAATGATAAATCTTACAGGGTGGTGGGTGGTGAAGACAAAAAAAGTGCAAAAAACATGTTGCGAAGTATATTTTTAGATCATGTAATTAAAATAATAATAATAAATCAATTAAAATAACATTTTTTCTATATAAATAATAATGGAATTTTACTCACCACAAAGTTTCGTTAGTTTTTTACCCTAAAACCTAGTAACACAAATTCCAGTACAATGAAAAAAAGTTAAATGATTTTATTACTTTTCTCTCAATGTAAATAGGAAAGAAAGAAATAAAAATAGAGGGGAGAAGAGCTGTTTTCAATTTTTTTGTTTTTAATTTCTTAAAAATTAAATAATTTTTAATAAAATAAAGAATTTAAAATAATAAATAATTATATATATTGAGAAAAAATAATAAAGTAAAAAATCATTTTTTGGGATTAAATTTTTTTTATTGTTAGTGTAAAAATATTTTTATATTATTATTTATTTGGAAAGTGGGATTTTTCTATTTATAGGGCTCTAAATTGATTACTAAACATATCCTTAATTTTTTCTTTCTACTTTTAGTGTATAGTGAGTAACCAAATAAGAGATTTAGAACCACTAAAATCATTTTTTTTTGCTACAATATGTTTTTCATCCTTATAAGTATTGAAAAGTTTGAAATTTGTCCTTGCAAAATTTTTGATATATTTTTCATTTTCGTAAAATTAAAATGTGTTGTTTTGTTGTTTCAGAACTAGACTTACAAATCCGAACTAAGTGTCTAATGTGTGTCCACTAAAAATTGGACATGTAAAACTATGTTTTCTCTTTCCCTTTCCCATGATTCTCTCTCCTTCTACCCCCTCCAAAATTACATCCACTAAATCCTCTCCTCCCCTAGCGATGAGGATTCTCCACGGCCTCATCCCCCCACCACACTTGCGTTGTAACACCCTGGATTTCAGGTGACATAAGCTGGACGCTTCTTTTGTGTGTTATGGTGATTAATTGTAACACTCCTGTATGCGTCCGGTGTATTAACAATTACTTAATCAAATTAGCACAGTAATTTAAAATCAATTAATTAAAACCAATGGAAGCATTCTCAAAACCATATTTCTGATTCATCATGTATGGTAAGTATCCACTTATTAGATATACGAATGCCAAGATACCACAACAAGCCACTACGATCTAGATAACATAAAGAACGACAGGTAAAACAAAATGTCCATACTGATATATCAGGAGAATCATAAGTCACATGTATCTATATATATATATATGTAAACATCGTCAAAACAATCATTGTGGCTATACAAAAGAATAGGCACCCTGTGCCATGATCTTATAGATCACATCCTCACAAGAGGGTACAAAATATACAGCGTCTATATATCACAATCCATACAGGATCCAAAATATATGTGCACGCACATCTTCCCTCGCAAGGATACAAAATACATCATGTCCATAAAGCAGTGAGCCACAGTGCTCTCAAAGTACTGCCCAAGCAGCTATATAGAGTCTGTCCCTATTGGGGCCTCCCGCCCTGGGACCCATCACCTCTGTCAGATGCATCACCTACAAAATAAGATTCCCAACAGGGGTGAGATACGATCTCAGTAAGCTCAGGGTTCTTGGAGGCTTCTCCTCCCCCTGGCTCACTTCCATGATAACATAACATCAAAGGCATCGCAACACCAGGCCTCCTGGCCCTCACAATAACACATAGACACTCTCTAGCTCTAATGTGTATCTGTGATACTACCCTCGCCAAAGATGCATCATCATCAGCATCGGGACTCTGAGTCCCCAATGTGAGGTCGAAACTCACACCCGTGTCATCCCATCGGGAGCTACCCCTTTACACATGGATGCACGTATATGGCACCTCCGAGAATAGGCTTCAACCATGACGGGACCACCTATCTCTGGTCTTAAGGGATCATACACCCTTTACATGAGCAAACCGACTAGGAGTTGCGCTCTACTCCTAGGGAGGTCCATATCTATCTAACTGGCCAGAAGATCTATCCGAAAGGCAACCATACACAATGCACAGAAATAGGTATACATATTATCATGAGGAAATCTGTATTATCCAATTCAATGCATATGAATCATGTATGCAACCATCACTCCCTCGGAGTATAGTGGAACTCAGGCAATAGGAAACACTCCCAAGAACAAAGAACTTACCTGGCAAAACAGTGCTCTGCTGTCCAACCCCTGGACTGTGGTCTCCACCATTGACACCCTCGATGTCACGCCCTATACAAAGGCACACAAACAATCAATAATGGTTCTCAACCGTTAGAATGAAAAGAAATGCTATTCGTTTCCATTTAAACCTATTTCCCTCTATTTTCAAGTTATAAGAACTAGTCACCTAATTGGTGACTTACAGACCCCTAACAGGATCTATCTCGGTCTAACCAAGGCACTAGAGTCTCCCTAAGACTCTGCATAAGCCAATTCAAAGAGTTCAATACTCTATCCAAGCCACATTTCAATGATTATCAAAGTGGCTAAAACGGTTACTTCAACACATTTTCACCGTTTATATAGTCTTCTAAACACATCTTCTGAAGGCACCAAGGCTTATACATATCATAACATCATCAATCTAACCAACATTCTTCCTACACATACATTCATCAAACCAAATTTCCAAAATCCATAAAAGTCATATTTCAAGGTTAAACCTTCATCAGAACAACCTCCTAAGCGTACTTTTCCAAAGGACCCAAGCCTAATTCCAGCTCTAACTCAAATGGGTTACTATTCATCTCAAGAACAAATTCTCAATTAATCGGTAAAACTTGCGTTTCTTACCTCTAAAACGACAAGGAAGGCTAAAGGACGACTGCCCCAAGCTTGAACGTCCTTAAAACGCCTCATTTCCCCTTAAAAATTAAACTTTGGAAAGTTCCCTAGAGAACGCGATCTCTCTGTTTGATGGTTTTCAATGAAAACTGATGTTGGAATCTAGCTCATTGAGTAGTTCCCTTCAACCTTCATGTTGGAAGTGAAGTGTTTTGGTCAAGGAATGAGTGGGTATGAAGCTTTCCAAGCTTGGCCATGGAGGAAGTGGAGGAAGGAAGAAGATGATTGTATTTTATGAAGAAAAGAGTGAGAAATGGGTCACTTAAGTGACTCCAGCCCGCGACCCCGCGCTAATCGTGCCACTCTGACGCTAACCGCATCAGATTTCAGAGAAAAATGGCCTCCTGGTGCACTCTGGCGCTAATGGCGCCGCATCTGGTGCTAATGGCACCGTATCTGGCGCTATTAGCACCAGGAACATCAAATTTTTTTTTTAGCCTTGGTCATTATAATTAATTATATGTTTTATTATATTATTTGTTGTTTTGAGTGTTTTTGCCTTGGGTGATGTGTTTGGTGGGTGAAAAGTCAACTTTGTTGACTGAGGTTGTTGTGCATGCACGCAAAAAGGAGGTGTCTTGTAGACTATATTTATAAGCAGCAGGCTGGCACAGCAAAAGCGTGCTCTTCCTTTCTCCAACCTTTGTGTTTTCTCTGTTCTCTCTCTAAAACTCACCCAGAAACCTCTCGTTCTTGACCTCTCTGTGTTGCCTTCTGTAATAACCATGGAAAATATAAAAATTTAATTTACTATATTCCGTCACAAAAAGCGTTAGCGACAGATTTTGCGACGGAATTAGCGACAGATTTTCTGGCGCCGTTAGCGTGAGATTGGCGCCAGTAGCGCTAGAAGTGCTCCAGAAAGCCATTTTTCACTGGTTTCTAGCGCCATTATCGGCACCGGTAGCGCGGGAGGCACGTCAGAGGCCAATTTCCTCTGGAATCTAGCGCCGTTAGCGCCAGAATGGCGCCAGTAGCGCGAGGACGCAGGCTGGGTGCCTATAAAAGGCCATTTTCGCGTTTTTGGACAGCATAAACGCTTCTTCTTCTTCCTTTTTCATTTTCTGCCATTAATGAAGTAGAAAGCTTCATATCTTCTCCATCCTTCATCTAAACACTTCCCACCCAACTAGAAAGTTGTTTAGAACTCCTCTATGAGCTAGATTCCAGCTTCTATTCTCCTTAAGAACCATCAATCGGAGAGATCCAGTTCTCTAGGGAATTCCTCAAAACTGAGATTTGGAAGGGAAAGAAGGCGATTCAAGGGCGCTAAAGCTTGGAGAAGTGATCCTCCACAGTTTAGAGGTAAGAAACTCAAGTTTTACCGATTGATTTGTGAGATTGATAATGGGATGAATAGTAACCCATTTGTGTTAGGGTTGGAATTAGGCTTGGATTCTTTAGAAAAGTATGCTCAGGAGGTTGTTCTGATGAATATTGAACTTTGAATCATGACTATTGATGAAGTTTGGTTTTGACTCTGATATATGTATGAGTAGGAAGAATGATGATTAAATGGAGGGTATCATGACATGTATGAGCATATGTGCTTTTACTAAAAGTGTTCATGAGACTGTATAGAAGGTGATTATATGTTAAAGTGATTGTTTTGAATAACTTGGTTATTCTTGAGATATAGAGGGGTTAAGCAATTATATGCTTTGAACCATCTTATGCAGAGTCTTAGAGTGACTCTAGTGCCTTGGTTAAGCTGAGATAGATCCTGCTAAGGGTCTGTGAATCGCTTATAAGGTGGTTAGCTCTGATAACCCTAAGATAGAGAACAGAGAGGTTTTAATGGAAAGGAATAGCGTTTCCTTTCATTCTAATGGTTGAGGACCGTTATTGATTGATTGTTTGTATGCCTTGTGTAGGGCGTGATACAAACATTGTTGGTGGTTGTGACCACGAAGCCGGGAGAGCCGATGTAGCGCTGAGAGCAGGTAAGCTCTTTGTTCTTGGAAGTGTTTTCCACTAACTGTGTTCCACCATACTCCGAGGGAGTTATGGTTACTGTATATCATGATGCATGTGTGTTAAAATTGTGAGTTAATATTTGATTGAGATGAACATGTATGATGTACACTGTGATAGTGTACTGTGTTATCGAGATGAACATGTATGATGTACACTGTGATAGTGTACTGTGTTATTGAGATGAATAGGTATCTGATATACACTGTAATAATGTTCTGTGTTGTTGAGATTCTCTGGCATGTAGAATAGGTTTATGTGACGTAAGTCCTGAGCGAATGAGTGCCCTTCAGTGGATGATCTTCTTCAGGCAGTGAGTGGAAATCCTGAGCGAATGAGTGCCCTTCAGTGGATGATCTTCCTCAGGTAGAGTTTGAGAGTCCTGAATGAATGAGTGTCCTTCAGTGGATGATCTTCATCAAGCAGTGGATGAGAACCCTGAGTGAATGAGTGCCCTTCAGTGGATGATCTTCCTCAGGTAGTGTGTGATGAGAGTCCTGAGTGAATGAGAGCCCTTCAGTGGATGATCTTCCTCAGGCTGTGTGTGGAAGTCCTGAGTGAATGAGTGCCCTTCAGTGGATGATCTTCCTCAGGCCAGGTTATATATGTTGTATCTCTAAGAGAATGTGCCATGAGTGGATGAAATTCTCTTAAAATAGCCATATATGTATGAGTAAAGTCCTGAGTGGATTTTCCTCAGGCAATGGTACATATAGCTATA
>CM023960.1:21995681-22034239 GCA_013407115.1 Glycine latifolia
TTTATATGTTGTTTTGTGTTGCATTCCTAATGTTGGTGGTGTTCAACGGAATGACACCAGTGTGATGATATACATGTGATCTGTTTATGAGAGCCGTGATGGCGAGTTAGTGTGATGATAATTTTAATACCATATGTCATAGAAGTGAACCAGGGGGAGGAAAAACCTCTAAGAACCCTAAGTTTACTGAGATTTTTATCTCACCCCTGTTGGGGATGTTGTATTTCAGGTAATGCTTCTGGCAGAACTGATAGGTCCCAGGGCGGGAGGCCCAAGTAGGGACAGCCAGTGTGTAGCTGCTTGGCATTATTTTGAGAGCTCCATGGCTCTGTTTGTACCCTGTGAGGGAAGATATGCGGATTCATATATGATGTATATGGTTTACGATGTACAGAAGATTATATGTATATCTCATATAATGTACATGTGGTTTATATTTTTCTCCTGGTATATCTATATTGATATTACTGTTTATCTGCCATTCTTTGAGTTATCTGGATCATTGAGGCTGTTGTGGTATTTTTGGGCATTCGTTTATGTTTTGTCTATATAGACCATACATAATGAATCAAGAGATACAGTTTTGAAAACACTTTTGTGGGTTCGCTTTAATTAATTAGTTTTAAATATATTAATTTTTGCGCTAAGTATGATTAAGTAATATGTTAATACACCGGATGCATACGGTTTTGAAAACACTTCCGGATGCATACGGGGTGTTACACCGCTAAGAACCACCACGAAACCCAGACGTCGAGAAAGACCTCTTGACAGGAGCATAAGTTCAGGAAAACTCATCGTGAAGTTGTGAAACGAACTCCTGGTTAAGTAAGGAGAGTTTATTATGTTTGATAACAGCTTTAGATAACATGGTTGGGGGCCAGGGAGTCCAACCATGGCGATGACTGCATGTCCCTGTGTGTGTGGTTTTCCAGGAAAGCTATGTTTGTCTTCATTGAATGGGACGTGATACGCTTTACGTTCGTTGGTTGGTGTTTGTGTTGATGTTTAATGATGTTCTGGTGTGTTGTTTGATGGTGTTCTTGAAGGGGGAGTTGATGTTATAAGAACCCCCCGTGCATGTGTGTGAAGTTGGCGTTTTGATGCTGAAAAACTCCCAAGACACTATGTAGTAGTGTTCGTGGAGGTGCCAGGTACCGGGATGGGTATGTCGAGCTGAACGAGTTATGTAGCATGCATGCGTGCATACGGGACGTGACTTAGTCCTTGTTGGCGGACGTCGATATACCGGGTTCTTTACCTGGAGTGGTACCTTAGAGCTATTAAGCTCAAGTTTGCTTCGAGAAAGTGAGCTACCGGGTTCCCTAACTCGGATGAGCTCGTGCCTTCTCGGGAAAAGAGCCATCGGGTTCTCTAACTCGAATGAGCTCGTGCCTTCTTGCAAAAGGAGCCATCGGGTTCCCTAACTTGAATGAGCTCGTGCCTTCTCGAGAAAAGAGCCATCGGGTTTCCTAACTCGGATGAGCTCGTGCCTTCTCGGAAAAAGAGCCATCGGGTTCCCTAACTCGGATGAGCTTGTGCCTTCTCGGGAAAAGAGCCACCGGGTTCCCTAACTCGGATGAGCTCATCTCCTTTCCTTAGAACTACCGGGTTCCTCACCCGGGATGGACTATTCTCTTTAGAATTGCTAAGTCCAAGCCTTTCCTTTGTGTCTACCGGGTTTCCTTACTCGGTAGAGCTCGTACCCTTTTCTTTGGGAGCTACCGGGTTTCCTTACCCAGATAACCTTGTGTAGGTTGGAGATATTTGTACAAACCCGAGTCTTGCATGCGTTATCTGTTATAATCGATTACAACGCTTATGTAATCGATTGCATAGTGCCAAGTCTGTCATTTGGTATTTTATAGAAACCCAAAGAACCCTTGGTCGCCTTTGACCGACTTCAACCGACCTCTTCCGACCTCGCTCGCTCTCGTCCACCTTTGTCTTCCCTTGTCCGACCTTTACCGACCTCGTCCAACCTTGTTCGGATTTCTTATCTCAAGTTGTTATAGCTAGGTGCCAACCCGGACACCTAATGCTTCACACCGGCTCACTTGTTTATGGTGTTTGTGAATGATGTGTAAGAGACGTATGTGCCTATATTGATAATAATTGAGATCGGCCCATGTGATGGCTTGAGATTATGTACGCATTGATAACATGGGGGGTGTATGACGAGTATCCTACCCAGGAAGAGTCGTTCCTAGCGGGTCGTACATTGATGGTACCCATGGTTATCTAAATGCGGGTGGATATACATAGATACCCACAGGGGTGTATGGCAGTATCCTAGCCAGGACGAGTTGTTCTCGGGCCGGGCCATACATTGATGGAGCCATGGTGATATGCTATGTATAGACACGTGAGATGCCGGGACTGGGTGGTGAACCTTGCAAGGACCACGGTCAGTGCATCAATGAGCCCTTGTTGGGGCCCCCCTCGTTTGGGGCGGTATGTATGTACATGGGGATGTATGGCAGTATCCTAGCCAGGACGAGTTGATCCCGGGCCAGGCCATGCATTGATGGAGCCCATGTGACATACTGCATTTGCACGACGGAAATAGGATGATGGCTGTAGGGTACCGAGGTACTGGGGGCTACGTCTGTTAGGAACTCCTTTTGACACCCGGATGCTGATCACTACCGGGGGGGAGCGGCCTGTGCATGACAGAGTGACCCTGACAAGCTACTGCATCATTTGTATGCCGAGATGGACTATTTCCGTGATGGTACCACATTGCATGATGAGAGTTGAGTCAGGAGCATGCATTATGCTAGACATTATAAGATGACTTATGGAATGTTTGTGAATGCCCGTACATGTTAGTGCTTGATACATGTTTGGATATTTGTAATGATATGGTGATGACCGGATTGTTTTTCCCTAACTGATGTTATTTATTGTTGTTGTTTAATATGATGAACTCACCCTTACTTTGTGTACCTTGCGGTTTGGTACCTGTGATGATCGCGAACCGGGTTCGTGTGAGCAGACGAGAAGCAGTAGGTGCTTTGGGAGATGACCATCTTTTGGTTGGAGCCGCCGGGATGTCGATGGACCAAATCCTGGGCAGGAGTTGTATTTTGCTAAATGCACCCCTTGTTTTAATGGATACACCCCAGTGTCTTGCTAATTACACCCCCATTGTTTAAATCTCTTATTTCCTTTTGTAAAACATATAATACAATTTGGACATAGTATTTGTGCCTGCAATTACGCTATGTTTTGTGTATATATATATATATATATATATATATTTGAGATGTCTTATGCGAGCCTTTAATTACGTGTACATCCTATGATGATGATCATTATGTGCTCGTGAAAAAATTCACCACTATTTTCATAATCAAATAAAGGGGTGTTCTTTTTATTAAAATACATTAATATCATGGTCAAGAGTTAGTGATACAGTAGCGATGTGGTGGATCATTACATGTGTCACCTTTGTTGTCATCTTCCAAATCCTCACTACATTGACCTTAAGTCCCTGGCGTCGCCACCTTCATCACTGTGAGATCATCAACCCACACCCAACCATCACCTCGTCACCATTCACGTGTGCTATCACCACCACAACTTTGACCACTGCGCAACCAACCAAGAAAGCACCCTACCCTTCCTTTGCATAGCACCACCACCTATACCACCTCCTCCACCGTGCACCATTACCTGCACTAGCCAACACCATCATTGCACGCATGAGCCACCTTCGAGGTCGCCCGATCCCGATCATGACGCCACCAGATTTCATGGTGGTGTTTGGAGGTGTACAAGGATGATTTAGTTTGACGGTTGTGTTTGGTGTTTGGAGGTGTACAAGGTTGATTTAGCTTGATGGTGGTGTTTGATGATGGAGGTGGTCTGCTTGTTTTGATGGTTGTTGTTATGGGTGGCGATGTAACGACCTGCCTCGTCGCTACTGTATCATACTCTTAATCATGTTTTTATTCCCGATTTTGTAATTGAAAATCTCTTTTAAGTTGATTATAAAAATAGTAGTAAATTTTTCGCATAAGTATAATCAATATCACAAATCAAAACTCAAATATACAAAGATACAACACATCATAATACTTGTATATTAATAATCTTAAGTTGGTAGTGATTATACATAACCAAGTCTGAATTGTACAAAATTCTCAAAAGAAACAAGGATTAAAATGACGGGTGTAACTAGCAAAATGAGGGGGTGTAGTCATTAGAACAAGGGGTGCAACTAGTAAAAATACAACCCTTGCCCGGGATCCAGTCCATCTACGTCCCAGCTACTCGGCGGCTTCAACCAACATAGATCATTTTCCCGGTCACCTACTGTTGTTCATCTGCTCACACGAACACGGTTCGTGATCATCACAGGTACCAAACCATAAGGTACAACAAAGCAAAAGTGAGTCCATCATGTAAAATAATAATTAATAAATATCATCAATTATAAAAACAAGACAACTCAGTCGCCGTGATACAACAATATTCAAATATATCATCACGCAATCAATCATGGACAAAACCCGTCCAAAAACATTTCACAATTCATCTTATAATGACTATTCATAATGCATGTTCCTGACTTATCTCTCAGTCAATGCAATGTGGTACCATCTCTCCGAAAATAGGCCAAATCCATGGTACAAATGATAGTTGTAGTTGACGTCGGGGTCACTCTGTTGTGCACAGGACTCACCCCCCCATGGTGATCAGCCAAAATAGGTGTCATAAGGATCTCCCTACAGACGTGGCCCCCCAGTACTACTCGTACTATTACAGTCAATCATCCTATTTCTGTCATGCATGAAGTATGTCTCTCATGGGCACCATTGTATGGATCGGCGCAGGAACAACCCGTCCTGGCTGGTGTCACCACACACCTCCCATGTACATACGCATTTAGCGTTTTAATATCCCAAGCCATTACAATGGCCGATCTGAACGTAATCACATACGTTACTTACAAACATACACACAAGTGAAAGGGTGTGAAGTGTTAGGTGTCTGAGTTGGTATTCAGCTATAACAACTGAGGTAAGAATCCGAATAAGGTTGGACAAGGACGGACAAGGTCGGTAAAGATCGGTCAAGATTTAGACAAGGGTGAACAAAGGTAGATAAGAGCGGCCGAGGTCGGAAGAGATCGATAGAGGTCGGTCAAAGGTGGTCAAAGGAATCCTTTGGTTTCTATTAAATACCAAGGACGGGTTCAGCACTATGTGATCGATTACATAAGCGCTGTAATTGATTATAACAAATAGCGCTTTGTAAGATTCAAGGTTGTCTGGGTAAGGGAACCCAATATTTCACAAAGAAAAGGTACGAACTCTATCGAGTGAGGAACCCGGTAGCTCTTCTACAAAAGGCTTGGACTTAGTCATTCTAAAGAGAACAGCTCACCCCGGGTAAGGAACCCGGTCTCTCTAAAAAGGAAATGATAAGCTTCTAGAAAGACGACACGTGTATGGAACTCAGTCGTTTTAGAAGAAAGAACACAAACTCAACCGAGTAGATGACCCTGTGGCTCTTTTCCTGAGAAGACCCGAGCTCACCCGAGATAGGAACCTAATGGCTCTTTTCCCAAGAACACCCGAGCTCATCCGAGTTAGCAACCCGGTAGCTCTCTCTTTTTTTTTTTTTGTTTAAGTAACTTGAGCTTAACAGCTCTAACATACCACTCCGGGTAAGGAACTCGGCACATCTAAAGAAATGGAAATAAGCACTAACAACTCTAAGGAAACAACTCCGGGTAAGGAACCCAGTATACAGTCGTCCGCTAACAAGGACAAAGTTACGTTCTGCATGCACACATGCATGCTACGTAAACCGTTCAACTCGGCATACCCATCCCGGTAGCCGATATCACAACACAAGGGATTGACACGTATATTGAACTCGGCCTACCCATCTTGGTAGCCAACATCCCAAACACAAGAGATTAATACACATACATAACTCGGCCTACCCTTCCCGGTAGCCGAGGTCACAACACAACAGTGTTTTAATATATATCACATACTCAACCAGACTTCTTGCACTGCTATTTATAGACGAAGCACTGAGGCAAGTTGCCAACAACTTGAATCAGTCAGCTATCACAGCCACCATAGTTGCCAACTTGCGTGATCAGACAGCTACCTAGAGCCACCACCGTTTTTACTTTGCGTGTACGAACAGCTTACCTCAACCACTAATTTTGACTTACGTTCAAGCACAATCACCAATGCACACAATTAATAGCAATATGGAAGAATTATTTTAAACAATTAAGTAACACAATATCGATCACTTGTAAATTTTTCAGGGTGTTACAGGCGACGTTAGGGTGGTGGCTGTTATGTGTTTTATAGAAAGGGGTATTTGGAAAGGGGGAAAAATCATACAATTTGAGGCGATTTTAATTTCTACAAATTCTAGTTTTATTTTTTTTTATTTTTCTATAATTTTTAACGATTTTTAATCCCTAAAAATTATATTTTATAATTTAAGTTTTAAAAAATGACATATAGGTTCAGATTTGTTCAAACTTAGTTCCACACAAAAAAATAACACATTTTATGAAAATGAAAAATACACTGAAATTTTTGCAAGAACATATTTCAAACTTTTTGATATTTATAAGGACTAAAATTATTTTTTTGATTATTTTATTATTATTATTCAAAAAGTACCGATGCATAGGCTCTTTCACGGTTATTTGACGTGTGGCCCATTCTATTTACACCCTTTTTTCCTCTCACACACCCATGACTTTTTTTCCCCTTTATATTCCTAAATATTTTTCTCTCCTTTACACATAAATGATAAATTAATTTCTGTAATATATTAGAATATGAATATATATATATATATATATATATATATATATATATATATGACGGAAACTAGTTTCTGCAAAAGGATATTTTTATAAAAAAGAAAAGGAAAAATAACAGGTGGTTCAAAGAGCAAACTGAGTAGTGTAACATCACCCATCTTTTCCTTGCAAACATGAAATGTTACATGAACATCGTCCCTTCGCAATTCGCATCCCCATTTCCTTTTACAATGTCCATCTTAATACGTAAATAACCATGTCCAGTTTATAAAAAGCTTCGAAGCGATTTTTATTTATTTATTGAGAACTTCGCTTCTGAAATTCCACACGGTATTAAACAAATTCCAAAATTACTGATATCTCGTATTCATGTAACAATATAATTCAATTACATTATAGTTAAAATAACTCTACACCCGACTATAATCATGTCATTTAGGAATATAGTTAGTCCGCGAGAATAGTACCTATCCAAGTCAATGAGTACTGGGAAAAAAATGAACACGGAATAAAAATTTATCGATTTTACCTCTATTTTTTTATAACGATAAAGGAAAGGAGAAAATATAGGAAATAGAAATAATTAAAATGTTATAAAAATTTATAGCTCGATATTATAAATATAAAAATAGAATCTGAAAATTTATAATGAAAAAAAAAATAGTTTTTCAAAACTAATGATAAAAATTATATAATTTATGAGAAAATATCCAATCAAGTATGTGACTGAGGTGAGCAATTTTCTTTGACTGCAAGGATTAAAAATGATTAAAATAAATCCCAATTCTATCAATAGTATACACATAATGAGCATATAGGTGTGTAATTCTTTTTTTCCTCCATCGTCTCCCCAAAAACATTGAAACCCTTTTAGTACTCAATTTCAACTAGACTGAATGCAGCAAATATGACACCAGAATCTCGTACAGTGTACAACTTTGGCTACAAGCGTTGCACATGCAAACTTCATCCACCAAAAAAGTTTCCGCGTAATACTCAATAATTAGACGTACAGGCAGGAATGATAGGAAACACAAATGTTGAATAGAGAAAGTCACGGAAAGAAAATCATAGACGACTTATCACAGCTTCCACCTCAGAGGGGGTATAAAGATGATATGTTGGAGCCACTTTGGCAATGTCCACGTTGTTGGGAGTGACCTAAGATGAAATACAAAATAATTATACGTTATTTTCCATTCCATTTCAGGGGAGGGGCCTCAATCAATTGGCATAACATGTATCTGATTTTATCCTTACCTTCTCTTCCATAACTTGCTTCAAAATGGATAAAGCAATAGTCTCAGCTTCTTGAAGAGTTAGGTCCTGCACAACATGATAAATTAGCACCAAATTGCATTGATTTCAAGTCATCTTACAGCACGTTATAGTTCAAGCTTAAATTTACAAAAATAATCACTTATTTTTTAAAAACTAAAAGAAGCAATTATTTCTTCAAAGTACAGTTGAACCAAACATGCACTTACAGGTACACTTGAACCATACATGCACTTAAAGACACTAGCATGAAAGATAGTTCTTCTGTGCATACACAAACTCCAAAACAATGGAGGAATAAGTTGAGAATGGCATTGCATTAATTTGACAATCAAAATTACCACAATTTTGTGATTCCAGATAAAATGAATATATATTATTTAAATAGTATTAACTCTTCGATACATTATTTATAATGGTAGGTATTGTAATTAGCATGTTTTCATTCTACTCTACCTGCCCTGCCAAGAGTGATGGGTGTCTCCTGATTTCGTTATGTTTTCACTCTTTTTCCATTTTCAAATCCTAGTCAACTATAAGTTTACTGTTATAAACAGAATATAAAGTTTAGAAACTATCAATATAAAATCATTGTTACCTTATTGTATTGTTCTTGCAGAGAACTGTCGGCACCTTCTGACCCTGAACCAATAGCTTTTCCATTGCATTGCCAAAATGTGCCAGATGGGTCAGTGTAATATCTGAAAATCACAATGTTCCAATTCAGTAAACGTAAGAAGTCCAAAATGAGAAAAGGATGGGAAGAGGAGCAGGTGCCAATAAACTTAAATAGCATCCTCTTTAAAGCATAAAAGGAGTGATAAGGTGAGAGGTACTAAATGACTATGAAAAAACTGCAAATAACATAATAGTTCCTACTTCCTTTGAAAAAGGAAGACAAAATATACAGTGCATTCTTTTAAGATTTTTTTCTTAGAAAATCACTTCAGTAATATCTTAATATGTTTGGGTAAGCCATAAGTTTTTCAAAATAATTACAATCTGAAAAGGTTCAGGTTTTAATGTTTTATATTATTTTGAGAAACTATAACGAGTAGCTCCTAAAACAATCTCCACAAAAACTCACTTTACACAATCTTAAAATTACTTATTTTAAGCTTAAACAAGCAGGCTCACAACAAGAGAAAGGCATTAAGTGACAACAAAAGAGGATGAGTTATCCTCAAGGAACCAGGGGAAAAAAAGAGAGAAATTAGAGAAAAAAAGGAATTCTTGACAAAATTATGTCCAACTTAGAAACCATTAAACACCCAAGTAGTTAATAAAGTTGATAAGTGGTTACTTGATAATCTTTGATCATGGTCAACCATAAAAATTGTAATTATTCTTCAAATATTTTTGCGTCCAGAATTCCTTTTTTAGTAACTTCACTAATCCCCATAGAAAAACATAATATAGTATACTAAGAACAACATCAAATTGAAAAGATGACCGATATCATAAATTCAAACAAGCAAACTTTTAAAGTAATCACTGGCTAAACACAAACCAGCAAAAAGGACAACTCCATCAGATTACCCACAAGTAGCCATTGCCTAATAGATGAAACAATTACTTACAAGCTAGGTCCATTCTCATCATGGCCAGCAATGAGAAGAGATACTCCAAATGGTCGAGACTGCCAAAGAGAAAAGAAATGGTGAATGTTAAAATACATATATCATGATCTACTGCAACAGGAACACTGCTATTTAGTATTTTGTACAAAGGAAAAAAGTTTATTGGCACATGCTACTGAACCAGTCAGTCTGAACTCTGAAGCACCTTACATGAGGAATTACACATTAAATTATTGTGCATTCAACAATTGATGCAATATGAGGATATCTGTACATTCTGAATTTTTTAGGTAAATAACACTTGTTTATATCTCCAATCAACAGTTGTCAAATGCAATATACAAGGCATCAGTTTTTCTAGCAGATACATAAACAATAAGCAACTTCACAAGATATGTTCATAAATTATTTTTCCTAGAGTAAAATATGTTTTTGGTCCCTCTAAAATTTTCCAAATTTCGTTTTAGCCCTCCAAATCGTCCCTCTAATTTGGAAATACTCCATTTTTTATCCTCAAAGTATATTTTCATATGGTTTACAAATTATAACCGTCAATAAATGTTAATTATAACCACTTTGAGGACCGAAAGTTTCCGAATTAGAGTCAAAAAGGGCAAAAAAATTTGGAAGACTAAAGCCAAATTTGAGAAATTTTAGAGGACCAAAAACCTATTTTACCCTTTTTCCTAAATAGATGCAGCATAACTGCATAAGAAGCAAACAAACAAAAATAGACTCGAATATCAAAGCTGAGAGGTTCTTTACCATGGATTCTTCATCACCTTCACCAAAACGCAAGGCTAGATCACAAAGAGCTTGGGTTGTGGACTCAACAGTCATTGGCTCACCATATGAGAACCTATGATTCTGTAAACAATAAACCAAAACATATCAATCATTAGCTAATCAGCTACTTAATATCTGCTATAAGGTTCACAGTACCTGAGTTTCAACCCGTGCATGCTCAACAAGTGTTCGAGCATCAGCAATCAATCCACTCATTGCACAACCTATATGCTCATCAATTTCCATAATTTTCTCAACACTACTTGGCTCCTGAAAGTGAAGTTTCATGCTTAAATCAATTAAGGTGCAAATCAATTTCCGTATTATTTTGCACAAGCATTTTTCTTTCTTAGTTCCATCAAATTGTATACTGATATTTAATAGTCAACAGCACATTTATCTGTAGAAATGTCACAGTAAGATGATAAAAATCTACTAACATAATTAAAAAGTAAATAAACAGACCAGCAGCGGTGAAGTGATGCGCTTTTCAACTGCAAGGACAACACCCTCTTTCGTCTTCAACCCAATCGCAGTTGATCCCAGCTGCAATCCAATAAAATCCCATTTACAGACACAAACACACAAAAAAAAAAAAAAAAAAACAAATCAAATCAAATAAAAAATTTCTTAAAGTTGTAAGCCCTTTTTTTTCTTGCAGATGGATAAAAAATCATGGAAGAAAAAGATTGGGGTGAAGCGACATACCTTGATGGCTTCGATTGCATATTCAACCTGAAATAAACGGCCTTCCGGAGAAAAGGTGTTGACTCCTCGGTCATACTCAGTTCTATTTCACTCAAAATAAACAAATGGGGGGGGGGGGGGGGGAATAATAGATTTCAGGAGAATCCATTTGTTAAACAAAAAACCTGAAATGCAAGTTTGCAGCAAAAGAGGGGGTAGGTTCACCTTGTGAGAAACATCTTCAATAAGATTCAGTGAAATTACTGCATAAAATGGTTGAAGAAAAAGATTAAAACAAAGAGGGGAAAGAGTAAAAAGAATGGGAAAGGTTTGGGGTTGGGTTGGGGTTGGGGATATTGGGAATTAGGGAAGAGGCACTTGGTTTGCTCCTCACTGGGGTTTGTAGGCATGGAAATGGGGCGAGGATGGGTTTTTCCTTCCCCGCCCCTCATTACTGTTCACCACTTTTAACACATTTGTGGATCTAACAATCTAACACTACAATTTAAAATTTAAAATCTAACACTGAATCAAACACAAGCACGGTAGAATTTACAATAACACGATGGTATTAATCCAACATTATAAATCTAACACAAGCATGGTAGAACTTACGATAATAATCTAACATGTTCACCTATTTTCTATTCATGCACAATCCTCTGAAAAAACAAACCAATATACGTGAAAATGCAATACTACAGTGGATGATAAAACAGATTGGCATTGGGTATTTTCAATTTCTTCCACACTACCTCTCCAACTGATTCTTTTCATTTCTTTTTAAAACATACAGAAACCAAGAGTCTCCTCACCACAACAAACCGAGTTCTGAATTTCATGAACCTGCTCTCTCTCACCCTCTGATTTTTTTTCCCTCTAAACATTTACACACAAACAAACCCTCTCTCAGATTCCGTCTCTTTTACACACGCCCACCTCATTTTCATTTTTTTACATAGCAAATTAAGTTCAGGTATAAGCGGCATCTCTTCACCTTTAAGCCTCCATGAATCAACCCATGTACTGTGATATTCACCGAGTAAAGTAACAACTATAGCAGGTGCACGAGCTCTCATGTGACCAACAAATCACACACACTATTGACTAAACGGCATCAGATCATCCAACCAAAGTTTTGACAACGACAAGATTCTTATATGTCAACATACAATGAATCAAAGAGGGGTGAGGGAACGGGAAATAAAATTAAACCTCAAACGAGAAAAACCCTACCTCGTAATCGATCTGCGAATGCCAAATGGTGGAGACCAGCAGAGAGAGAGAGAGAGAGAGAGAGGGTTGGGCTTTTGTGCTTAATTTTGCTTGTTCAAGGGGCCTTCTCAAAACTAACAAAAAATAAAATAAATAAACGTAACTTGAGACCACGGACTTTTCTCTTTACCCGTTCGATTTGAGGACTTTATGTGGGTTAAGATCGTGTGGTCCTTATTAGGATGGCAAGGTCGCTTTTCCTTTTCCTTTCCTGTTCTTTTCTTCTTTTTTTCCTGTTTGGAATAAATAATCAATTAATTTTTTATATTAATCAATTAATTTTTTACAGTAAAGGTAAAGTGAAATTTTTTATTTTATTTTTGTATGGTATTACTATAATTTGTAGAGTATAATCGATAACTGATTCTCATGAATTATTCAAATAAATTATAATCAAAATTAGGTTGGAGAAAAATACAGGGATTCTAAAATAAATATTTTATGCAAAGTAAAAGTAAACAATTTTTATACTTTGTTGTCTGGTCATAAAATAATTTTTTTTTAAATAACTAATTATTTTAGTTGTTTTTGCTCATCCTAACCCTTTTTTGGGTGCGTTACTTGGCTAGATGCACCAGCCCAATTCGTGTGTCAATGTTAAGAAGGGAGTTTCTTCCTGTATTCTACAACACCTCCTTTCGTTATAAAGATAATCCGAAATATAAAAATACATTTTAAGTTCCTTTTCATATGAAAGGAAGTGTTGTTGAAAAAAATGTTTGAATACAGGAAGGTTTAGCCCTTTAAAAATTATCTAGTCTACCCTTACTGTTTGTCTTTAAAGCATTTTATATATGTTCTTATAAGTAACTAATTTTATGTCATTTAATTTTAGGGCAACCCAATTAAATTTTCTTCTTATGAGAGTCTTTATTAACAAATTATCTAACTCACAAATATTCTTTTATTCTAACATTTCATACTTTATATCTTATTTTAACCAACCCAAAATTATATATGATAAATCAAAATATATTAATAAACAAACGCAATAGTCCTATATATCATATATCCACTACACATCATTTAGTTGTTTGTTTTTATTTCATAGATCTTGCTAATCAGGATATTGGTTTAAAAAACTTAAAAAATAAAATATTTATTGTAAAGATCAGAACAGATCATAAAAAAAAATTAGACAATACAATTATATGTATTCTAATAAAAAATCTTTTAATTCTTTAATCAATATCATAAAGACAATAATTATCATTCACCCTTATTTTATTTTATTATAAAAAAGGGAAGCTAAAAAAAATTGGATAAATAATCATTTTCATCATTGAATGTGTAGTGCGCTGATAAATTCGTCCTTGAAAGATGAAAATTCAAATTTTAATTACCAGAAGTGAAAAAAATGTGATAAATACATTCATCCATTAACTTTTGTCTGTTAATAAAAAAGCTTACGTGGCACACTTATGGACGAATTGTTCAGTGTTCTACACATTACCGGACGAAAATAATTATTTAATCAAAATAAAATTTAATATTTATCTTTTTTCCTTTTTAATCATTGCAAGAATAAATTACAATAAATACTTAAAAAATTAAGAAAACAAACATAATAATATATACAATATTGATTAATAAGTATAATCTATCTGTTACTCTAAAATTTCTATTGTAACAACATTAAGTAGTGACAAAATTAAGTTGGGTCACTACCTAATGTTTGTCATAATAAAAATTTTAGAGGAATAGACAAATTATATTTATTAATCAATATTATGTTTATTTTAACTTATATTTATTTTCCTATTTTTTAAGTATTTATTGTAATGTTATACTTGTAATGATTAAGAAAGGGAGAAGATGGAGAGTAAATTATATTTTGGATAGAGCGCTAACAACTTTGTCCCTAAATAGGTAAAATATTGACAAATTTGTTCATGAATATGTCACGTAGGCTTTCATTAACGTTAATGGACGGAAGTTACTGAATAGATAAGTATGTCATACTTTTTTTACTTTTAAGGACAAAAATTTAAATTTTCATTTCTTAGGAACGAATTTGTAAACGCTTTACATATTAGGAAAAAAACAATTATTTATCAAAATAAATTTATTTGTTTGGCTTTATTTTAACGTGTCTTGTATAGTGTCCACCATCATGTTATGACTCAATATTTCACTCTCCAATCTTCAATTGTTAATCTATCATATCTACTCTCTCTCTCCTTCCAAATCTCTCAATTCCATTAGTTACAAATAGCCTATATGTTTCCCTCCGCGGGACTATTAAAGACAGAGGAAGAATTATGCGAGGCAGTGCATGAGGACCATTCATTCTTATTAGGCTTGAATTAGGCGATCAATAAAGAGAGCAAGATTCCTCAAAAAACTGCCACTACTTTGTTTTCCTCTGCCAATAAAATTACTCACTGACTGGTTCAACCACCCCAAACTAGCCACATGATGAACATAACATGATGCTTATTGAAAAGGAAATATTATCTACGATATACGTGATTAGTAGGTAGTTCACATATTCGATTAGATTGATTTTGAATTAAAAAATTATCCAATTCAATTATTTTGGTTTTATTAATTTATCGGTTTGATTTAAAATTTTAATTCGATCTAATTTAAAATGGTATCAATTTTCACTTTTAATCTTACTTTTAACTGTTTTTAGAAAATACTAAATAAAAGGTAAGATTTATATTAAAAAATTTAAAATTTAAAATTTAAAATATTTTATTTATATGTTATTATATAACTAATAATAAAATATTTACATATTGTCACTCAAATAATTAATAAAAACATCTTTAGTTAAACATATATATATATAAATATAAGTTTAGTTTGAACCGATTTTTAAAATCAAATCCAAGATCCACCTTTAATGCAATGAATTTTTTTAAACCATGCCAGACCAATTTATAAACGCTCCTAATAATTAGAAACACATTGTTACTTGTTTTTTCATCGGCACAGGACATGAATGTTTGGATTACTAAAGAATTCCATACTATTCATTAAAAGATTTCTGAAGAAACGAATGTGCCACCAAACACTGACAATTCATAAAATCAAACTAATTACATAAGAGCCATGATCTAATTAACAAAATCAAAATGAATAATGAAGCATACCATTAGAGCTTCATAAAAACTAGCTAGTATTGCAATCCTAAATCTTGTTTCTGGGCTGGTTGTTTTCATCCATCAACTGAGCAATATTCATGGCTTCAACACACATCTTATTCCTGACTTGTGGTTCAAGAAAAAGTACCCTCAAGTAGTTCATGGCCTGATTCTCCTACGAAAGGATTAGCACACATCTCGAACCTGGTCAGGCACTCTCTCACTATTCTGTGCTTTTTTGTTTCAGCCTCAACACAACATCGTGCGAGCTCGGTATCACGCAAGTTCCAAACCTTCTTATCACTGCAGTTTTGAAGGAAGTTGGGTTCCGTGAAGCGGATTTCCAAATTAAAACCGATACCAGCATAATGCTGTTCCTTCCATGGCTAGGAACACGACTTGTAACCTTAATGCTGTTCCTTTTCATGCTGTTGATCCACGCATAGGGATAAGTTGTCCCATCGAACGTAGGAACAAAGAGCCTCCTCCAACAATTAATCTTCCTCCTTTAGCTGGTGTGCGCGCATTTTGGTTTGCGTTTGCATTAACTCTTCCATCCTCATTATGCGCTTTTCTTGCGCCTCCAAAGAAGCGAGAATGTTTCACTCGCGACTCCATTCTCTTCTCCAATGACTCGTTTCTTTTTCTTGATTCTCTTGAAATTATTACACTGTTTGTTTTTTTATATTCGATCAGCTGTAACAGAATATCTCAGATTATGTTTTTATATTCGTTTCTTTGAGTTTAGATCATGATCAATTTTAAATGTGTACGGTTTGTGATGTTTAAACGGTCATTTTTGTCCTTAAAATTATAAGACTGGACTATATTAATCTTTGAAATGAAGAAAAATATCAAATCAATTTCTTAAATTAAAGTTAGTGTCATTTTATTTCCTGACATATACTACAACTTATTATCATTATAGTCTTGTAACTTTTATAACTTATTATCATTCTTTTTTTATTAAAATATATTTGTAATTCTTAATAAATACCTAAGTTTTATGTTTGATCCTAATAAATTTTTTCTTTATTTTTATTCATGATAAAACAAAAATTTTGTTTTTAGTCCTTTATATTTTTTAATCTCAAATAAATTACCGAATTTTGTATTTGCTCTCTCATTAAAAAATTCATATGTTATTAGTCCCTTTGATAAAAAACTAATAACAAATTATTATTTTTATCAGGAAATAAATACAAAATTGACTAATTTATTAGATACTAGAAAAATATCAGGGACCAAAAAAAATTGTCGTGTTATTAGGATTCAATGCAAAAAAATATTTTAATGAGACCTTATCTTACACCATTACACCAACCTGATTAACTTATTATCATTATACTCCCTAATAGATTAAGTGACAATAACTAATATGATTTACCTTAAAAAAGAACTAATATGATTAACAAATTTTATTTGACATTTTTTTAATTTTTGGAACTATTATAAGTTTATAAGAGCACCTGTAGTGTTAGATTTTGGGAAGGGATCTTTAATTGAAGATCTCTCATTCCCCATATCCACCACTAAAGGAGGATGAAGATCTCCACGTAGAGATTCGATTCTTCCCAAAAAATCCTGAAGATTTACACAGAATTAAAAAAATGATTTTTTTTATGTGATAGGAGCGGATGGGAGGAGGAGCGGTGAAGGAAGGTGCAGACGGGAGGGGGAGGAGCCTGAGGGAAGGGAAGAGGAGAGAGAAAAAAAAAGGGGAGGGTTGGAAGGGGAGGAGAAATTAAAAAAAAATTAAAAGTTAAAATTAATTATATATTTTATTAATATTCATATATTTTTTTCAATACTTTATTAATTAAATTAATTAACTTAATTAAACTTTAAATATTTAAAAGTAGGATCCATGATCTATTAAAATTATCTAAGATTTCAATTTAGGATCTACCATTAAAGGAAAAAATGTCACATATTTTAATATATCTTTAATCTTACATGGTACCAATGAGGTCAACCAAGAAGTAGTTTCAAATCCAATTCAACCAAAAAGTATTTTCAAATCCAATTTAAGATATACTAGTGCTCGCATCCCACAATTTTAGGTAGTTTACTCCATTTTGGTACTAGTTATGATCAATGACCACTGTTAAAAAATGTTAACAATCGTTTCATCCTACATGCTTTCGTGGTACATTGTTAGGCTCGGCCCTTCTGAATCCTTCCTAAGATATTTTCATGGATATTTCTCGTTAGTCCATTTGTCCATTCTTATCAAAAGCAGAAAATTAAGGCCCGTTTTTATCGCTTTAAAAAAATAAAATCCTATCATTCATTATCCACACTCTGACCTTCTCCTACGTGCCTTCATGTAAGCTTCATTCCACTTTTCTTCATTTGAATTTTGTGTTCCATTCTTCTCACCCACGTTTGCACTTTGGACATGGCCCGTTGCATTGACACATAACATGACATCTTTGCAACTTCACTTTGAAGTGGCACTGAAATTTTAACTAATGCCTTACTTATCTGCAGGTTAAATTCTATCTGCACACTAAGCCACACACTTATAGAACCAAGAGCTTGCATGAATGATTCCGAATGGAAAGCAAATGATTCCAATAGCGTGGCTTTGGAGAAGTTCAAAAGAGACAGCGTTTATATTGACAAAAATGGCAGATTAAGGAACTTCAATCACAAAAAAGTGTCAAGGAAAAAATGTAATTAACACATCATGGAAAACGAGTTTCCTCTCTAGTTCATTGAAACGTGTGTCATGTTTGAAAAGTGTGTTGTTTTATATATGGACAGGTGGTTCTTTGAGAGGACGAGGATGGAAATACGGTTCTGGGTTTGTTGATGGGATTTTCCCTGTGCTGAGTCCAACTGCACAGCAGATTTTGGACTATGTTGAAAAGGGTGTGGAGAGTGAGAGCATTTGGGGTTCTTTGGACATGCTTCCTCCCACTCTTGATGCATGGGATGATATTTTCACTGTGGCTGTTCAACTTCGGATGAGGAAACAGTGGGATTCAATCATTTCGGTGAGAAACTCATCCCTGGTTGCCCTTCTTAACTTCAAAAACTAATTTATCTCTTTTCAGGATTATTCAATGGAATGCCTAATGATTTCTCTGAATCTATAACAATATATAAAGATAATACGGATACCAATTCTTAGTGTAGACATTTCTTAACCCATTTTATCTTCAACTGATAGTGATGTATTGTAATTCCACACTCAAATTTTAGTTTTCTTTTTAAAGTAGTGCTACTTTGTAATTAATTATTCTCATTGTCTCCATCTTACAAAAAAATGTGGTGTCTGTCTTTCTGATAGTGTTTAGTAATGATGATATTTGTTTCACTTGCTTCTAGCAAATTTACCTCACTGGTACGGTTTTTATCAGTCGAATTGTTTGAAGTGTGAAGGTTGACTTATTATCTCTTGTAACGTTTCACCATTGAATCCATCATGCATTCATGTTCATGTGTCACTTGTCAACGTGTATTTCATAGGACTTATGTGACAATAATAGAAGTACACATGAATACTTGGGCAATATTGTGACACTAATTTTTTGTGTTTTTGTTTATCGCAATTGTTAATTTATTTTGGGAGTGGCTAGTGAATTTATGTTGCCCGTCATAACAGAAAAAAACTGTACAGATATGTAGATGGATACTGCTAAGGAGCTCCTTTAAGCCAGATGTAATCTGCTATAATTTACTTATAGAAAGTTTTGGGCAAAAGCTTCTATACAAGGAGGCAGAATCCACATATCTGCAGCTTCTTGAGGCTAGATGCATTCCTACCGAAGATACTTATGCCCTTCTTATAAAGGCCTACTGCATGTCTGGGCTGCTAGAAAAAGCTGAAGCAGTCTTTGCCGAAATGCGAAATTATGGCCTTCCCTCAAGTATGTTTCTGAATTAACTTGTTCATCCACACATGCTGAAAAAGAAATATAATCAAAGATTGGGGACTTGACATGATAAGGTTGATATTGAAATGGGGCTTGTTATTCTCAAAATGTTAAAAAATTTCCAACTCTGATTTTGAGGACCTGGATAATGTAGGTAATCTTAGTATTTAAAAATCTAAGGACACTGCCAAATTACACTAGTATTTTTTTTAGTATTAATTTATATACAACAAAAGTCATTTCATTGCTCTTTCCCATGACTCCTCAAGGTTCATGGCTAAGTTAAACATGCTAACTAGATATGTTGCAGGAGTTCTATTATGTGTTTGTCACTTGTACAATATCAGAAATTGTTATTTTCATAGTGGGAGATTAATTTCGATAAGGTTACTGGGAGCCTTGGATAGTGAAAAGGTTATTGTGCCAACTTTTCTGTCCAATGACTTGGTGAATATCCAATTTTAGATTTCAAACATTAAAGTAGAAATATTTGAATTAAAGTAGAGAGAAAGAGGTATGGGACCCACACATAATTTTAAAATTTTCTCTCCCTTTCTCTCATATTTATCCACAACCAAACACACACTAAGGAAGAGATAAGATGTTGGAGGAAGTGATAAGTTCACTGTGTCTGTATCATGTCTTCAGCAACTTTGGTTTTCTTCTGCATTTAGTGAGGTTATTCCAAACTTTACCCTGTAACTTTTTTATGCAAAACGTATATGTGCATACATTTATGATAACTGGAAATTTGGTCCTTTAAAATAGCTAACCATATATGAGAATGAATAATCCAGGTGCAGTTGTATACAATGCTTATATAAACGGATTACTGAAAGGAGGAAATTCTGACAAAGCAGAAGAGATTTTCAAAAGGATGAAGAAGGATGCCTGCAAGCCAACTACTGAGACTTATACCATGTTGATAAATTTATATGGAAAGGTGAGCTTAGTAAGATTCTTTGTTTTCTGTCTAAAATTTTACTTTTTACATTTCATGTGTCACTTTTTACAGTGCAGTCATAACATAATTATATTTGTAAAATTTAAAATTTATGCAGGCCGGTAAATCCTTTATGGCCTTAAAATTGTTCCATGAAATGACGGGCCATAAGTGCAAACCTAATATTTGCACATATACTGCTCTGGTGAACGCATTCGCGAGAGAAGGACTATGCGAGAAAGCAGAGGAAATGTTCGAGCAGATGCAAGAAGCTGGACTTGAACCTGATGTATATGCTTATAATGCCCTCATGGAAGCTTACAGGTTGTTAAGTAGGATGGCATTTAATCTGTTTTATTCTATCCACTTCTCTTTTAGATAACCATGAATGCATGATATTTTAGATGTTCTTCATAAGAAACTTAAGAAATGCTGTGGGCTTATACGATTAGATAAATGGTCATAGCATCAAAAAGGCTTTGTCACATTATTTGGATAGATGATTAAAAAAGTTCAGTTATAAGGTTGTGTTAGAAGGTTTAAAATAGGAGATTTAAGTTCTAGGCTAACGACCTTTTATAAAAGCTGTTTCTGTCTAATGTGCCATGGGATTGGTTACCTTTGCTGAGCTGATGTGTGTTCTAGTTCTAGCCATTCCATTTGTTTAGTGTTTTCTGTTATTAATCTAATGGTTTCATATCTAGGAAAAAATCAAGAATTTTCTTCTCCCAACAGTCGTGCAGGTTATCCTAATGGAGCTGCAGAAATTTTCTCACTAATGCAGCACATGGGATGTGAACCAGATAGAGCCTCATATAATATCTTGGTAGATGCATATGGGAAAGCAGGTTTTCAAGATGGTAATTACCTTCACTTGGAAGTTATCATTTTGTTTTGTTAATCAAATGGTCTATAAGAAAATCTTATGAATTGATTCCAAAAATTTATATTATCTGTCTGCAATTAGCATTACTTCATATACCACCCCACCAAGAAAAAATCTCTATTTTTCAGCACATAAAAAAGGTAATAGAAGTTCGGTGCAAATTATTCAATTCTGAATTCCCAACTTCAAAATCTTGATCTGGGTTTGTACATTTGAAAGATACACTGAAGTGAGGATGCAGAAAATTTTGACACGTGATAATCATGATTCATGTTAATCCTCCAACTTTTTCAAGTTTTGTCTTATAAGCTCTTTGGCTTTACACAAGTCACACTATAAAATTATTGACGTATGAAGATAATTCTTGGTTCTGTCAATTTAGATTTTATAGTGTGTTTTTTGTCTGTTTATCTACTTTACTGGTCTGATACATGTTTTTTTCCCTTCACGACCTTATGAATGAAATTCAGATGCTGAAGCTGTTTTTAAAGATATGAAAAGAGTGGGAATAACACCAACAATGAAGTCCCACATGGTTCTTCTGTCTGCCTATTCCAAAATGGGCAGTGTGAATAAATGTGAGGAGATTCTTAACCAAATGTGTAAATCTGGTCTGAAACTAGACACTTATGTTCTCAACAGCATGCTGAACTTGTATGGACGGTTAGGCCAATTTGGAAAGATGGAAGAAGTTCTGAGAGTGATGGAAAAAGGATCATATGTAGCTGATATTAGTACATACAATATCTTGATAAATAGGTACGGTCAAGCAGGATTTATTGAGAGAATGGAAGACTTGTTTCAGTTGCTTCCTAGCAAAGGTTTAAAACCTGATGTGGTGACTTGGACTTCTCGTATTGGAGCCTACTCTAAAAAAAAGCTTTACTTAAAGTGCTTAGAAATATTTGAAGAAATGATTGATGATGGTTGTTACCCAGATGGGGGAACAGCTAAGGTACTTCTTGCAGCATGCTCCAATGAAGATCAGACTGAGCAGGTTACTACTGTCATTAGAACAATGCACAAGGATATGAAGACTGTTTTGCCAGTTTAACTAGTTTGAACTTTGAGCTGGTACTAATATAAAAAAGTATTAAGTACATGATTTTTTTTATAGAAATAGTAAAATACTAAATGATTCACTTTCTTTATAATAAGACCAATCCAAAAGACATAGTCCAGTTCCTTGCAATAAGCTCCATAATCATCCCTACTATGGCCACCTGCTTAAGAAAGGGAGGGCAAACCCTTGATTCCACTATATGAAAAATATTGGAAATTGTGCATCTCACACAAAATATGACGAAAACACCTCCTGGACCAATATGATTGCTACCGTTGATTCCAATGGGCTACAAGAACATCACAATTTAACGTGATATCAATTTCTGTGAGTTTTCCTCATTGCTCAACTTTTCTTATTTCTATTTAACGTGAGATTTCATAACTTGTGGGATAAACTTTTCTTTTGGTACCCATCAGTTTTCTGGAAAAAAAATTCCTATAATCAACAATTTTCTGTCTGGTGCCTTTTGGTGAGCAACAATAGGTTTTCATGTTTAAGAATTCAATTAGATGTGGGATTGTATATAGTCTTATTATCACGGATCTCATTTTTCTCCCCTCTTTTTATGCTAAACCGAATAATCTTATTATCACTATTTTTCTCTTTCTTTTTTTTAATCATAATAAGTAGGATTTTTGGCTTTTTTCTTCTGTTTGGGAGGCAGGATTTTTTACTTCTAATTCTCAATGAGATTTCGAAATATCTCCACAAGCATTGATCATTTAGATTTACTATAAGACTAATTCTCAGTCTTAAACTTAATCACTCTTAAAACTCTCTACCACTTTTCAATGTTGTATTATGCTAAAATCAAATTCAGGTCCTCCTATTTCTTATTTTCACCCATCCTATTTTTTTCCTTCCTAACAAACACGCCCTACCACAAAATGTGGTCTGGTCACAAACTGAATCAGCATTGAGTCTACAATATCTTTTATTTTAAGAAAACTCTGTACCACGCGAAACACCTTCCTCCGTATGTCCATTTTCTATTTACTTTTGCTGTGTCCTCGTGTACCACGAGCAAGATAACACCGTGATAAAATTCTGTCCTATTCCTATGTCCACCAACTTGTCGCATGTATCCCTTGTTCCCATATTTATGATTTATAAATTAGGTAAGAGAAAATGTTAAATTGTACGAAATTAAATTAAATTAAATTATGTCAAGTGCTTAATTAATTTATTACTCTTTTTATCTGACTTTGTTTGACATTTTAGTAAAAAACGATTTCATTTTATTTATCATTTTACAGTATTAATAAAACATTAAGCATTTATTCTATTATATTTTTAACCTGTGGAATAAACAAAAATTCATCAAATTAGTAAGATTGACTTCATATCCCTTCAAGATGTGACTTCGAATCTCACTATTAAATATCGACGTGAGAATTTTATTAGTAATAAATGATTTATAATATAATCTATATTTTTTATAAATATTTTTTAATTTTGATATCCGTATCTAGTGAGTTTTTAATATTCAAGTCACCTATTTTTTTTAATAAAAAAGATTTATTGTGAGGAGAAAACATAAAATAAAAAATATTTGAAAGAGAATCTAATTGATATGAAAAAATAAATATATGAGAAAATTTGCATAATAACTTTTATAACATCTAAAATATTAATTATATTTTTAATTTTTCTGTATCAAATGCATAAACCTAAAAAAATGGAACAGAGGTACCAACCAATAAAAATTCTCTACTTTGAATTCGGGTAAATTCGTTATAATATTTGTGTACCATAAAACACTGCTCATTAGGTAAATGATAAACGATAAAAAAAAAGGTATGACATATAATTCAGTTTAAAATATTTAAAATAAAAAAACGTAAAAAAGTATTTAAAATTATAAACGATATATATTAGGATAATTCAGTTTTAAAAAATTCGGTGCATATATAATTCAGTATGACATATGGCATTATTGTAAAAGCTATATCTATTTTTTTTTAAATATATTAAAATATTTGAACAATAAAACTCAACATTTTCTTTTAAAAGCAAAAATCCAAAACAAACTAAATCAAGCATTACCTGAATTTCAATAAACAAATGTCCTCGTGAATAAAGTTTTCATTTAAAAATAGAAGTTAGCTTTGAATTTTACAAAATTAACTTTATTATCATTAATTAATTTTTTTATTTTTTAAATCATATCATTAATATCATAAGGAACATAAATAAAAATAATAATTAATATTATATTAAAAGGTTAAAATAACAATTATTTTTAACAAATTTTTCTTCTTACTTAACAATTATAATACAACCGAAGGAGTATTTATATTAAATCTAAAAAAATTGGGTTTTATATATGGTGCAGTAATGCATAAGATAATATAAGAGGGCTAGATATTAGAAGTGCAATTAATAAGCTTAAAATTAAAGAGCGGTGTTGTTGTTGGGGGATAAAATGAAGGACTATAGGGATTAGGGAAGCATTTATATTTATTTATGAATGAAAATGAAATGACAAAACGGTTGGAAAATGAATCAATCATAGAGTTTGGTTTAGTTTGGCAGAAGAGAGTGTAACAGAGAGACCCTTCAGTTAGTCAAGAACCCAAATAAAGGTGTCCTGAGATTTGTTTCGTTTCGTTTGGCCTTTCTTCCTTTCTTTCGTGTCATTGCTATATAATACTCCTTCCATTCCCTTCCCACACAACATTCAGATCCCTAATTCTCTCACTTTCCCGCCCTCTGTTTCAAATTTCCGGGAAAATATTGATTTCTGAGATTCAGATGATGGCGAGTGAGTCGCAAAACTGGGTGTTCATGGTCACTGCACAGACACCAACCAACATTGCCGTTATCAAGTATTGGGGGAAAAGAGACGAAACCCTCATCTTACCGGTTAACGACAGTATCAGTGTCACTCTCGATCCCAGCCACCTCTGCACTACCACCACTGTTGCCGTCAGTCCCGCTTTCCACCAAGATCGCATGTGGCTCAACGGAAAGGTATATTTTATTCTTCTCGAGTGGGAATTAAATCAACATTTTCATTCGCATCTATTGGAAATTGCTTCTTCTTACAAATGGAAGCCATATAATGTAAACAAGTAATATAGACGATTATGCTTCAAACGGATTTAGAGTGAATCTTGGATCAATTTCTTCATAAACACGTATATGAGAACCAAAGGAAGCAAATCAACGAAGATCAAATGAATTGAACTTTTTCATTTTTTTTTTTTTTGCATAATCGAGGGAGATGGTTGATTTATTTTATTTTCTTCATTTTGATTTATTTTCTTCTTTCTTGAATAGTGGCTTGGAGATTTGTTATTCTACTTTCTGTTTTTTGATTCATGAAATTTGGTTATGCTGGTTAGTGTAGGAGATTTCTCTTTCTGGGGGCAGGTTCCAGAGCTGTTTAAGGGAGATCCGTGCTCGTGCTTGTGATGTTGAGGATGAAAAAAAGGGTATAAAGATCACAAAGGAGGATTGGAGCAAATTGCACATACACATTGCTTCGTACAACAACTTCCCTACTGCAGCAGGACTGGCTTCATCAGCTGCCGGTTTTGCATGCCTTGGTAATACAAATGTTAATCTTGAATTTTTGTTTGAGCTTTGTTTCATTCGGTAGATGTGACAACTGAGTGGGTTTCATTAGTGGCTACTACTGCCCAGTATTTGGGCAGTTTTCTGTACTTTGAACTTAATGTCGGTTGCTTGGGTCAATCCATCAAATCTGGTCGTGATTGGTTGGCTGCTTTAGCAGGTTAAATCAAACAGGGCATTGGTTATTCTAGAGCAAATATGGCAAGGTGGTGATAAATAAACTTGATATGAAAACGAAATTGTTGCTGATACTGATATGATATAATTTAATGTGGATGCTGGACTCCATTAACAATTAGCTTGAATTGCAGTGTATGTCAGCCATAATTGAGGGGCTAAAAAAGTGAATTAAAAAGTAGCTTATGAAAGTATGTTTTCCTGGACAAACAGGCTAATTTCATGAAGTATTTTTTATTCCTTAGGATTGGAGTCATAGAGGAGTAGCCTTATTGTTCATTCAAGAATTTTTTGAACATTGCATCTAACATTATATTCTTTGGAGTTAAGTGTAGATATTCGAATTTTCGTTTTGTTCTCTCTACTGCAATCTCGATCTAGGTTCCATGTTTTCTTATTTGAAACAGCAAGGTTCTTGGTGCTTGTTAATTTTATATTGGGCATAATATTAGTTACCACCTGTCTTAATGATTGTCTTCTATTTGCAGCTTATGCCCTTGGGAAGCTAATGAATGTCAAAGAAGATGAAAGCCAACTATCTGCTATCGCAAGGTCTTTATATTGGCTTTAATTTGGGAGGTGTGATGGCTTCATTTGGACACATTGAATTTTAATAACATGTTGGTAACACTTGTGAAAATTGTCATTATGTGCAGGCAAGGATCAGGTAGTGCTTGTCGCAGCTTATTTGGGGGATTTGTCAAGTGGATAATGGGAAAAGTAAGTTTATTTATTTCCTATTTTATATTTTGATACTGCACCATGTTGTCTGAGAATCCATTTGTAATTTCTATTTTTCTACATTTGTAGGAGCATAATGGCAGTGATAGTCTTGCAGTTCAGCTTACTGATGAAAAGCACTGGGATGATCTTGTTATTGTTATTGCCGTGGTATGACACTTGGTCTTATTTAATTGAATGGATGAGTTTGCTATTGACTGACTTATAATACATTTCAATAAAAATGGTCTGTTGTGGTCATTTATGTAAAGCCCATAGCTTGCATTTTCCACTTTCCTATTTCTTTCTTTCATGTTTTTTTGTAGTCAGTTCATTTTGTCTTTATTATTTGCTAAATATAACTAAACTTTGATTTGGACTGTAAAGCCCATAGTTTGCGTTTTCCAGTTTCCTATTTCTTTCTTTCAAGTTTTTTTGTAGTCAGTTCATTTTGTCTTTATTATTTGCTAAATATAACTAAACTTTGATCTGGAATTTTTCCACTAAAAGTGCTGTTATGATTTCTCAGTTTGCCGACGCGATAATAATCGTATTAGCAATTGGAAGTGCTTTCTTCAGATCATAGAACTCCATATGCTTGAAATCTGTTACTTGTTTTTATCCCATCAAAGAACTCTAGATTTTGTATGTCCATTTCATGTATGGTTAAGTTTTTGCAACATCGGTATAGAAATGTAAGTTAGGTGTTTGCATTTTATTTTATGGCTGTTTTTAGTATTTCCTAATTTTGTTATGGTCTGTCTAGTTTTTCATTATTCGATACTGCATATTAGTTTAAATGCTTCATTATTATTTGATATCATATCATTTTTCTTTGTATATTCAAGTTACATGCATACATCTATAATTGAATCATAAAATATACTAAATTTAGTGATATTAAGGTAAAAGTTCTGCAGTTTGCTTCCTATTGTGCTGAATTTTGAAGAGATAGCTTTAACTCTATCACCATTGCCATATCATCAACTTCTTCCATGACTTCTCCTCCTCTTCTGTCTGTCATATATGACATGACTCTCATTGCCATCTTGCTACCTATGCCTCCAATAATAGAGGGTTTAAGCCTTAAGTTGTAGAATGTGCTGATGGTTAAATAAGAGCTGCTAAGCCATGCTATTTTTTTTGGTCAATGACATGTTTCTATTTCATATTGGCAGTGTGTATATGCTTTACTCTATCATCTCATATGCATACATTATTCAATTTTTCCATGTTGTTATCTATTTATAGGTTAGTTCACGGCAGAAGGAAACAAGTAGCACCTCTGGAATGCGTGAGAGTGTTGAAACAAGTTTGCTTTTACAACACAGGGCAAAGGTACTTCATCCCTCCTTACAAGTTTTGCACCACCAACCATGTAGATTTTTTTTTTAGTTAGAATATATACATTCCTTATTTAGGGGGTGTTTGGGTAGATCTTCAATGAAGTTGATTTGGATATATAAAAACAACTTGTGGCCTTCCCACAAGTTCTTATTAGCTTATTTCAACAAGTTTTGTGGAGAAGCTTAACAAATCAAGTTCTGTAACTTATTTCAATAAGATTTCATAATTACACTTATGAATAAGCTCTTGTTGAGTAAGTGCTTAATTGAGTTAATTACCCAAATACACCCCTTTACCACTATAGAAAGGGGATCCCCTTGTGTTATTTTTCCCTAGAATCTTGACATTATGAGCTTCTAATTACTAAAATCACAGAGAAAATTGTTATTCCAATACATTTTGTCCACACCAAGCTACGCTACTTACTATTGTTAAAAATGGAATTTATTTTCCACTGTTTCTCTACCAATTTCAACATTTGAATGCAAACACTAGTTATTAATTATGAATGCATGAAAGTTTACTGGACTTTACACTGCTGTTCACTGCCTGTTGTTATATAAATAAGTAAATAATGGTGATTTAGTTTTGACTATTTTTTATTTTTGTTTTTTACTCACTTTGGTGGCTGCAATAGGAAATTGTGCCAAAGCGGATATTGCAAATGGAAGAAGCCATTAGAAATCGTGATTTTGCATCTTTTTCGCAATTGACCTGTGCTGATAGCAACCAGTTTCATGCAGTCTGCCTGGACACATGCCCCCCTATATTTTACATGAACGATACATCACACAGGTAGTTGTTGATAATTGCAAGAGTTGGCTATTACTATTATGTCTATGTGATTAGATCACAAGTGTGGCACAGCTCTTTCCTAATTCATTATTGATGGTGCATTTTCTCTTCAGAATAATCAGCATCGTTGAAAAATGGAACCGTTCAGAAGAAGCTCCCCAGGTTTGAATTACTTAATTGGCCATATTATAGTGTCATATGTAGAACAGTTCATTCCAATGGTCAATATTTGTGAAGTTTATCTCAAATTAAAAGAAAATTAATTATTTTCAAGTTCAAACGTAGTGGACAACTCTTTTTGCTTTCTTTCATTTGGTCACATTATAATCATATGATCATATCATATATATACTTTGGAAAAAATATATCCACAAGTTTCATAAAACAGTTGAATGATTTGAGAACTGTTATTATTATTATTAATATTATTTGGGGATTGATTTGACCTATTCTCTTTGTTCTCCTAATTTTGTGAAGCATTTTCCACTTCACTACTATTCCATAAATGAGTTTCCTGTGTCATTATGCCATGCCCCTGCACCACATCAAACTTTCGTATAATCCCCATTTGAATAATGTGTATATATACATCTTATTTAGTTGTGATATTACACGGGCTCATGTAAACAAACAAACATGTATAAATCTGTATATTTCTATTTAAATATTTAATAATTTTGACTTGCAGGTAGCTTATACATTTGATGCGGGGCCAAATGCTGTTCTAATTGCGCGCAACAGGAAAGCTGCTACCTCTTTGATTCAGAGGCTGCTTTATTACTTCCCTCCAAATTCAGATGACCTCAACAGGTGCTTTCTAAGTTTTGCAAGTTGCATGCATACTATTCTTAGATTTTTGTCAATCTTTTGAATTTCTTAGTTACCTGCAATACACACTTCTTCAGTTACATTATTGGGGACAAGTCAATTGCAAAAGATGCTGGGATCAATGGAATACAGGATGTAGAAGCTTTGCCGCCACCTCCAGAAATTAAAGATAATATTCCATCACAAAAATACAAGGGGGATGTCAGTTACTTCATATGTACCAGACCTGGAAGGGGACCTGTTTTGCTTTCTGATAGCAGTCAAGCACTTCTGAACGATGAAACTGGGCTTCCCAAGTAAGTTCATGGGAAACATTCTGGTGGTTGATCTATTCTTCGTTGGGTTTCACTAGCAGGCTTTTTTAGCCCAAAATATTTTGACTGGAGGACCCTTTCAAGGAAGCCCATGCTACTCGTGGCATGATGATTCGTTACTCCTAGTTCGCAGTATGTGTTTGTTTAGGTATCTGTAATTTTTGTTTCAGATCTAGTTAGGCTATTTTGTTGGAGAAAAATAAGTCTCGCTCCTTTTTTTGAATTGAGCAAAATACGTTCAATTCATTTGAGCTTGCGAGTTAAACTTGTCAGTTTTTATGTGAACAACTGTCCGTACTTTGCTATATTTTGATTAAGTGTTCCATTTTATTCCATCGTACTTTGGCTTAAAAAGATGCCCATTCACCTTATGGACACTCAACCGTAACACTTTGTTCAAACCTTCATGCATGTAATGTAACCAAGTAGCCAAGCTGAACCCCTATTATGCAGAAGTACATGTATTTCAACATTGTAACTCGATGTCAATGCTATAACTCGCCAAGTAGGCACTGGAGCAAAATGAAAGGGGAAAGCACCGCACTGGTTTGATAAGCTACCCATGGTTAAGTAACCAGAAGCATTACTTGGTTCAGTTGGTTGAGACATTAAATGCGAAGTGTCCTTTTTATCAATCCTAACACGTTGATAAGTCTTGCTACATAGTGCTTATTTTTGTATGACAGAAAACATGCCGTCTGTCCCGTTATCTATTTTTCCTCTCACAAGCAGCACCGCAAAACTTACTTCAACAGCTTCACGTGGCGTTGTCTGTGCCTAGATGATGTAAACAATTCAAAGGCATCATATATGATAATAAAAACCATATATCAAAATAACAACCATGAACTGTGTAACCTGTCTTGGATATGGTTGGATGATCAATCTCCATTGATTATAAGTCTTTTCCTCCAATCACTAGGCCGAATTGTGTTTCTAAACGGGAAAAGCGCTTGCAAAAGGGGTTTGGAGAAGTTAGCATATATTTGTTAATAAGAGAATGTCTATTTTAACAATCATATTCCTATCAATGGACCGTAAGGATTGGATCTATACTAATAGATGTCTAACATATTAGATTAGACTAAAAAAGTGTAATAAGCCTCAATAATTAAGTGAATTTCCCTTGATTTATTTTGACTTCCTTTTGTATGGATGATCATTAACCTGATTTTATAAAAAGTTCAAATAATATCAATTAGTGGCAACAGGTTTAAGATTTCTCCTTAAATCGTTTACCACTACTTCAATGTATCAATCTATTAAGCAAAAGCAAATGCTGCTCATATCAGTCAAATATACTACTTGCTCTATGTTCTAAAGATCAATCTACTCATTAGAGAAGTATAAAGGTACGCGGCAATTGTAGTAAGAAAGAAGAAAAGTGCTACAGATATCAATTACCACAGTCTAGGGCAATGTCAACAAGTTAAAGTAACATATTTCCATGGTCCACACCACCGGAAGTCATGCCATGATGAAACACTTTTTTTCAACAGAAGGCCGTTCTAAATTACAAAGGCCTTCCCTCCATTGGGACCATTCACATTATGCTCACACCTTGTGCTTCCATGGCAAAACCAAAGCTTCAAATGCTGTCCTTTCTCTTCAGCATCTTGCTAAGCTTCTTCCACTGCACATTTTCACTGATCAACCCAGTGGATGAGCCCAGCTGGATTGACATGGAAACTGAAGAAATTAACATTGTAAAAACCCGGAGAGATACTTGGAAAAAATGTGACTACTCTGTTGGAAAATGGGTTTTTGATCAATCTTACCCTCTCTATGATTCCAATTGTCCCTATCTCAGCACTGCAGTTGCTTGTCAAAAGAATGGAAGGCCAGATTCTGACTATGAGAAGTGGAAGTGGAAGCCATTTGGTTGTTCCATCCCAAGGTGTTTATATTATCTAAACTTGGACAATTGTTCACATCGCCACCATATTATTATTATTACTTTTATATGCATGCATGATCAATATTTTCTCTCTCTTTATTTGCTACAGTAATCTAGAAAATAGAGTTACTAAAGCTCAAAATTCAGTTGGATAATAGCCGTTTACTAGCAACTAGAGAGCTTAGGAGGTTATTAGTAAATCAATTCCACTCTTGGCCAAGGTTACATATAAATTTGGCTTTTTGATGACACCTATAGGTTTGATGCACTGGGGTTTCTAAGTAAAATGAGAAGAAAGAGAATAATGCTGGTGGGTGATTCCATAATGAGAAACCAATGGGAATCTCTTGTTTGCTTGATTCAAGGAGTTATTCCAACTGATAGAAAATGGGTGACCTATAATGGTCCTGCAACGGCTTTCCATGCTATGGTATGGCATCAATCAATGAATCAAAGCTTATTCTTCTTTTCCTTTTGAAAATGACTGACACCATATAATTCACTTACAGGATTTTGAGACATCAATTGAGTTCTTCTGGGCACCCTTGTTGGTAGAACTGAAGAAAGGGGCTGACAAGAAGAGAATTCTACATTTGGATTTGATTGAAGAAAATGCAAGGTATTGGAAAGGAGTTGATGTTCTTGTATTTGATTCAGCCCATTGGTGGACTCACTCTGGCCAAACACGCTCGTAAGAAAGCTTTCTCATTCTCTAGTCTTCCCCTTGAATGTAGTATCTTTTTTTCTTCTCTCCATAATTTAATTCTCAGTAAATAATGACATTTCTAATTTTCTATACTCTAAAGTCCTCAACAGTTAAGAATGCACCAAGGGGTACCAAACCTTTTTGCTATTTTCACATCCTAATGGATTCAGTCTTGATTAATATCAGGTGGGATTATTACATGGAGGGAAATAGTATCATAACAAACATGAATCCTATGGTTGCTTATCAGAAAGGACTCAGTACATGGGCAAGGTGGGTGGATCTTAATTTGGACTCTAGAAGAACCCAAATCATTTTCCGAAGCATGTCACCTAGGCATAACAGGTACAATATATTTTTATAGCCTAATTAAACTAAACTATTGGATTTGGTTACTCTAAAACAAACAAAAAAGTCAAGTGCATAATCTCAGTTGTTGATGAGAAAATCGACTGTTGCTATTCTAATACATGCATGATTTTTGATGCATGTGTGTATAACATCAGCCATGATTTTAACATTAACAATTGAAATTACTTACTTTATTCTCTAAAGTGAATTGCTCACTTTAGATCCGGATACATCAATTTTTTGCTACACTCAGCTCCTCTTGTTTCATATTTTTATATATAGGCTAAATGGTTGGAAATGCTATAAGCAGAGGCAGCCATTACAATTTTTCAGCCACATACACGTTCCTGAACCACTGGTAGTGCTAAAAGGAGTGCTAAAGAGGATGAGATTTCCAGTATATCTGCAAGACATTACAACAATGACTGCTTTCCGAAGAGATGGACATCCTTCAGTGTATAGCAAGGCTATGACTGAAGAGAGGCAGAAAGCAGGCACAGGTCTTTCCTCTGATTGCAGCCATTGGTGCCTCCCTGGGGTGCCAGACATTTGGAATGAGATGCTCAGTGCATTGATCTAACTATGACATTAATAGAATGTCTATGCAAAATGTATGAAGTGTTAAACAACTCATCTAGATCAGGGTTTGTTTTTATCATCCAGAGAGCCTCCAAGAACCAGGTTGTTTGAGTGTTTTTTATTATCAATGTTATCTGATCAATAACACTATGCTTGGATTTGTCATTCTGATTTTCACAAGCAGCCAAATCACCTTTTGTTTGTAATTTTAAGTAAAGATTACAGAAATGCAAAATACATAAATGTGTTATGTATTAGTAACGAGTTTGTTAATGTAAAACTATCCCACCGTAGAAACCAAACAACCTTAAGATTTAAGAACAAGTAGCATTTTTGAGCAGGCTTCTAAGGTTGGTTCAAAGGTAGAGATTCTTAGGGAGACCTCCATGACTTCTACCTATTACCTCCTAAGCACTTTTGCTCCATTGAAACAAAGAAAAACTTATTCAAAAAACAGTTTATTAAATGTAACAAAGGGGGAGAAAAACTTGAAATAGAATATTACAAAATAAATGGATAATTTCCTTTTAAGTTTATTTTTCCAAAAAGAGTGTGTTTAGTTTATTCACCCTTCTCCTTTCGAAGATGTTTGACACCTATAGTCCTATAGTCATGACTTGTTTGGTTCTCCAATACAAAAGGCGTGACACCTAAATGCACATGAGAAAGCAAATTAAAATGCTAGTCAAAAAGGTGAAAGAACCAAACAGGGGAAGGGGAATCATTCACAAATTAGCTTTTAGAGCAGTTACAGACTCTTTAAATGATGCTGCTGGATAAAAGCACCCTGGCAGAAGCAAAGCGTAGAAGAATGGAAAAGTAAAGAGTAAAGATACACTTACGAGACATGCCCACAACCACTCCTTTGATTTTTAGCTTTTGTGCCAAACGAGTATAATTGAACCAAATGTCAATGACTGTATTGACTTTAGAATATGTTCAGAAGACAAAAGCAAGAAGTTGGAAATAAAGTTCTAATTAGTTCAAACTCCTCTTAAGCTCCTTCCTTAACTGATGGGAAGTGAAATTTTAAATTGGAATAACTTTTATACTAAATAACTCTTGCTCTAAAATCAGCCATTTAAGTAAGAAAGGCTGAATTATTAACTACAAATCAATCCAATAGCTTTCTATTGATGGGGGTATTTTCAACTAATCACCAGCAACATTCTGCGGTAATAGGTATCATGTTAAATTTTCCAGTCTCCATAAGCAGAAAATGCATTTTAACTTGGAGAAAACATCTTCTTCAACTTGGAAAGCTCCTTAGAACTCAGTCCAAAAGCCTTCTCCAAAAACTCCTCCCTTATGTCAGAACCAAAAACTGCATTAGGAATCCTCATCAGGCCAGGATTTTGGCTGTCAAAACTGCCCAAAATGGTAGCAGGCCCATCTCCAACATTCATCTGAAAGTGCACTAGGCCTCTTGGGAACACCATGACCTCTCCTTTCTCCAACACTTTGGCAAAAACCTTGTTCTTGGTGTCCACAAATCCTGAATAAATTTTTCCTTCCAGCACAAAAGCAACCTCTGTTGCTCTTGGATGGAAGTGTGGCACATTGACACCACCAACACCGAAATCTGCTCGCACAAATGACACGCCAAGAGTGTTCAAACCCGGAAAGACATTTGAATTCACTGCCATAGAAGAGAATCCAGTTTGCTTGAAGTTCCCAGGAGACTTTATGCCAGAATAGGTGAAATCTTCCACTGTTGCTGTAGATGAGTTCTTGCAACTGAAGCTATTGTCCGGTGAATTGGCTATGCAAAAGTCCATTACTGGATCAGGATCAGAAGCCAAAGCAGCAATGATGAAAAGCAAAACAACTAATAGAACTGCTACTTTGTTGATCATTGTTTCTGAATGAAATTTAACTATCTTTTGCAGTATCAATATATGGAAGATGGTATTGAAAAGAATTGGTTGGTTGTTTTGGCTTAAGTTATCTACACACTGGTGACTAAAATTATTGAGTTGGGGTGAATCAAGTGGGTTGAGGAGTCACAATTGAAGACTTTTCTTCTCAATTTGTCTCATCAATTATTGAGCACTACATCAATTTATAGGGTTCATATTTTCTTCGGCAACTTTGCTTTGGATAAAAGAGAGGATACTTTAATTTGTTGGATCATTTAATGACAGCATTAGCCAACTCATTCTTTTCCTTTATTCATTGCATTTTATCTGTCTTATAAGCTAAAGAATTGGTCATAGTGAGTTTTTCCCCACTGGTCCGATTATTCCTTAAAGAACACCTATCGTAAAGAATGAACCCTACCCAACCCACTCATTCGATAAGGTAATAAAAAAAACTCTTCAATGCTAAAATGGGGGGAAAATTGGATTAACATTATACTATAATGTTTGAAATTGAGGGAAAATACATGTTAAATTGGAAACATTCGAGAGAATCTATAACGGCTACAGAGATTAGGTACTGACACTTAGTGGAATCCACCAAGCTTTGCATGCATCCCATGTGATTAGGGTTAAAACCAGAAGGCTAATATTTATTACAAAAAAAACGGGGATCACCATCTCAGATTATATTTATTAGAAGTTCCTTAAAAACGTGTTTAATGAATAAAATTTAATATTTCTTTTATTAAAAAATATGTTTTTCGTATATTTTTATAATAAAAAATGTTTAAACAAATTTATAACGATCATACAAGTTTATTTGAAAAAACGAAAACATGAAAAGAAGTTATGTAGAACAAACTAAACAATAACTTCTAATAAAAAGTGTATTTTATAAAATAACCTCTTTAATGACTTTTATGTATTTGAAAATTCTTTAGTCCGAAAATTTGCTTAAGTTTTACCAAAATCTCTTTATATAAAGTTAAAATTTTAATTAATGTAAAAAAGTTAAATTTTTAATTCGAAAGTTGTCATATTCAATTATAATCGAGTAAATTCTTGAATATATACAACTTAAATTAAAAAAAAAGCCTGGCATAGAAAATGATTTCTCTTTTAAAACTATGGAAGTAAACAGAGCACTAGTAAACTAAATTAATTCAAAACAATAATTTTTATCGTAAAACAAGCTTAAAAGTTCTTTTATATTTGTCAATAACTTCTCAAGCATAACATTGAAAAAAAAGACGAAAGCCACATAATTTTTACACAAACATATCTTGGTAGAACCCTAAGTTTTTTTCCAGAACAAATCACATCTTGTCTTTAGTTTTTTCAAAATGTAATAGCTGAATTTATTAGGCTAATTAATTTCATATCAAGAACCTTTGACAGTTGGACCAAACTGCTCCATAAATCATGAGCTTATTTTCACTTGAACCAAAATGTAAAAAATTGTAAGCATTGAACAATTCCTCACCAAAACGTCAAAGACAATGCTGTAGTTGTAAAACATTGATATTATTCTTATACCTGAATTTGACACTTAGAATACTCTTAATTATTAACAAGTATTGGTTATTAACATTATATTTTCTTGTTTAGGAAAAAAATTGTTACTTTATTAACAAAAAATATTATTAACAATAATAAATTCGTGAACAGCCAAGTATAACCCAGGTATAAAAAAGTTCAAAGCATAGAAGCATAGAAGAAACCTTCTCCATTACCAAAGCACTCTTCATACACTTATTGAGATGACCGAACCAAATAGTGATGATTGTTAAGCATGAAATTAAGTATTTCTCTTTTAGATATCCTCATTTATATCAAATGACCAAATGCAAATTAAGAGAAAACACCCTCCTTTTATGTAAACATATTATCATTTTCGCTTTATAATGCTTTTAAAAAATTGTTCTTTTTTCACTATCACAATTTAACTTACGTATATTGTCAATTTACTAAAGAATTAAAATTGAGAAACATTACTGATCCAAAGAATACATAAAGCTGATTGACTTCAAAAGTATTAAATTTTCTGCCCGCACCTAACCATTTTCTCCTCAGCAATGAACATGCCAAAACCTCGTCAGTTGTTGTTGCCTAATATACATAATCGCAAAACCAAAAGATCATAACAACGAGTCACCAACATTCTTGGTCATTTCTCGTACCATTGTCTTGACAAACAGCTCCCCAGCCCTGTACGAAGATCTCACCTGCAAAACACAGAGGGCAGTAAGAATTCCATAAGTTTAATGATATGATGATCAGATAATTAAGCAACTTATCTACTGAAGTTGGCCTATTGTGGAGGCCAGTTAAAAGCACAAATGATTACACACATATGTCAAGTTATACCGTAAGAAAGGTGCAATCAAATTCTAATGCATTTGCAAAGAGCTTACCAGTGGACCACTAGCTACATAACGAAAACCAATAGATTCCCCGTATTCTTTCCAGAAATCAAACTTCTTAGGAGTAACATACTCTTTGACAGTTAAGTGCAAGGGAGTTGGCTGCAACAATAAAATCTTTTGAATTAACAATAAGCTACAAGTAAACGATCAATAATAAAGACCTGGGTCTATTATGACTATTATCAGCTGAGCAAACCATACTGTAACCTCATATAGATTCAATAAAACATGTTATCACAACTTTAAATTATGAGATCAAATGAAAGATTAGCACCATCTGTAAGCATGATGGATGGGATTTTGAGATTTGGTTTCTAATCTACGAGAAGCAGGTCTGGAAACCATTAAAGTATTTGGGACATTAACAAACCTGCAAATATTGACCAAGTGTCAGAATATCAACGTCGATGGCCCTTAAATCAGCCATTGCTTCCTTCACCTCATCATCAGATTCTCCAAGGCCCAGCATTATAGAAGTTTTTGTTATCATACCCTCCTTGCTATGTTTTGCATGTTTTAGAACTGACAAGCTTTGCTCATACCTGTAACAATGCAAAATAAAAGAAATAAATATATTTATACATTCATTATATATATTTCCAGTAAAACAACTATTCCTCAATCCTCATTAAGGAAATTATATATATATATATATATATATATATATATATATATATATATATATATAT
>CM023960.1:22039673-22065527 GCA_013407115.1 Glycine latifolia
AGCTATTGGTGAGGGTCAGTGTATAGATACACAATATACAGACTACTTCCACAACAATTTATCAACATAGAAAGGATAACCAAATTAAACAATTTATCAACATCAAAAATATAATCAATTAATGAAACAAGATAAATTATATATTATCAAATATTGTACCCTTGTTCCATTGCTCTGCCTTGTTCTACTGCTTGAATAAGTTTCATAAAGCATTCTCTCTTTTTATTGACCTGCGAAATTGATCAAATAGAGGATAGGCAGCCGGGTAAATAAATAAATCAAGAATAACTAAAAATCATAAGCAGATTCCGCTCCCTAAACAATTGAGTACCTTATATTTCAGCAGGCATATCAATTATAAAACAAAAGAATCAAAACCTGTTGGAAGAGTCCCTTCTGTAATTGAATAATATCTTGATTAATAGCTTCACAATCTCCATCAGTAAGATCAGGCTTTTAGAAGAGAACCATAAGGAGATCAGTAAGTAGTTGAAGCATTGATTTTAAAAAAATGAACAAACAATTTATTATATTCAATAGTCAGCAAACTCTTAAAACATAATGTCCATCTGCTAGTACATAAAGATCATGTTCTGTGTGAAAGATTCAAGTATCACTAATGCTAAAAGATTAAATTAGGCATAGGCATATGAATAGTAAATCCCTGACAATATCAAACAAGAGTTATTAGGCTTGAACCATAAACAATGCACAGGCTAACTTTACAGTCCGGAAATTTAATTTAACTTAGATAATAAATAGGGGAAGTTAACGATAAAACCACAAATAGTTAATATCTCTAACAATCCAATTTCATGCATAGGATAGACAGAGAAAGAAAGAAAAAAAGAGAAAAGACAGTTGTTGAAACATACAGAAAACCTCCCATATAAATAAACCACAAAGACCCTTGGCTTTCTAAAGTTTCTAAAAATAAGGTTACCACTGGTTCTGGATATAGGCCAACACTCTGTAGCTCCAGTAAGAGTTTATCCTCCATACTCATTTGCTCAAAATGGCGACTAAAAGATGATGAGCAAGAAATACCCATTGACTCATCATTACCATTTTCAGATAACATGGACACCCTCTCAGTTTCTGGATGCAACGATCCCTGATTCATTTGCAGAAAAACACCAGGTTCTTGATCATGGATGTCTGGGCAACTAGTAAACGTAGCATTCCCATTACAAGAAACCTTGTCAGAATTGAATTCATAATCCATCCTGATGCTGGATTGGTTCTCAACATCCTGAAAGTAACAAGCCACCTGAGAAAAGTCATCTCTTTCAGAAAGAGAAGGCATATTTCCATCTTCAACAGTTTCTTCATCATATTGATCATCAATGATCAGAGCTGTCAATACTCTTTGATACAAAGGCACAAGTTTGTTTCCTTCTGAATCCATTTGTTGGCACAAAATACTAACATCCAGATGTTGACCAACTATGTCATCCATTGAGGATATCTCCTTGGAATCAATTTGATTTACAATGCTTCTCTCTCTTGCTCTAGAGATAGAACTTTGTGACAGAGGGCTTTTTGTATGTGTAAGTCTATCCTGAGAATATAAATGAAAGACAAATGTTAAAAATTGGATAATTAACATTGAATTTTTAATTCAAATATAATTGAAAATGGTTGACTTTTGTAATAATTAATGTAAAAGTCATATCTAAGATGATTTTTAATTAGTTGACAATGTAAAAATCTTTACACTAATAATATAAACTCATTAACATTTCAGTTCATGTCTCCTATTCTGAAATTTATGCTCCACAGTTTTTCAAAGTAGCATAATGCCTTTAATCATCACATGCAATACTTTAAATAACAAATGGATCAGAACCTAAAGTTTTCCTGAGAGAGAAACAGACAGATTTCATTAAACATGTTCAGGACGAGGTACTAATGCCATCAGCTGCACGTTATTGACTCGTCTCAATTATGGGAGAGAATGAAATATCATAAAGACACAGAATTTCAGTGACCAAATTATATAAGAGGTGTTACCATGTCCATGCATTGAGATGCATCTTATTGGCTAATGTATATGATGCAAAAGAATGGAAGAATATTATGACAGAAAGTATAAAATGAGATAGTCCATTCAGAATTGATATTTAGATTGATTTACTTTGGAGGTCATTCGTGCAATCAACAAAATAAATGTATTCCAGCTAGATGGAAAGTCAAATCCAAATTGCAGAGTTGCGACTTGGAAGAAACATGCTCAATAAAATAGTAGTTAAAAATTATTCCAAGTTTACCATGCCAATTGTCAGTTAAGAGCTAACAAAGGAAAAATACTGGAAAAATGAAATATTAGCTTCTTATGCATTACCAGTGCATCACTTCCAATGCCTAGCATCTGAGACAAACACCTTCGATCAACCTCTGTTGTTTTAACCTGATGCCAAGAATAACATAAAATGGTTGACATAAGAGGGGAAAGCAATGCTTCCAGTAAGGGCCACATAAATTTCATAAAAGCAAATATAGTAAAAGCACCCACCAGCTGCTTCAAGTAGGATATGTCTTCCAAGCTGACAGGAGAAAAGATAGGTTCCAGTTTCTTCCAAAATGAACTAGAACAGCCAATATCTGCCAAGACCAAAAGCAACATATAAATGGAATTTTTTTAAAATATATATGCATACACACCAAATGTGGCAACTGGCAAGTATAAAACTGCAAAAGCATAAACCAGTTTGGAGTTTAGTTACATACAGCTGGCATTGCTAGCAAAGTTAGCAGCAGCTAAAAGTTCCGCACGATCATCATCCTCCACTGGCATTTCAGATGGTTTAGTACATTATACAAAAATTTCAAAGTAAATATGAACAAGCAATACACAATCACATAAATCTTGTACGCATAAAGTTTCCCAGAAAATACCAATGAGAATTAACTTGATAACTAACAGACCTCCTTTTAAACAGAGCAAGTATATAAAAGAGAAACAAGCAACAAACTCCTTTTGACACACTTTACCATTACCGAAATTTATTGGAAATAACAATTTTGTGGGCCTCTATTGGAGTAGTAGAAATGGAGGTGCAGTATTCAACTGCACACTCACTTAACTACGACAACTATTAAGTTAGTTAAGTGTTAGTGTTAGTTAAGAGTTTGTTAGAAGGTTAGTTAGTAATAACTAACTGTTCCAGAGCTCTACATATTCTAATCTTGTAACAGAAATCAGTTGCCAATCATAATAACACTGTCTGTTTCCTGAAAGGTTTTTTCTCTCCTTTTCTCTTTATCTCTTTTTCTTCTTCAGTTCTGTTAAGAACTCTTTTAGCCTCACTTCTTATTTAATGAGACCCACTCATGATTTTGTAGTATTCAATAAATTTTAACTAATAGTAGCGAGTGTGTTACTGACACTCCTCATAAAAGAAAACATCAGTGACACATGACAGAAGAAGTTAGGATTTAAATATGATTTAGGGTTTTCTTCTGGAAGAATTAAGGCTAAAAAAAGAGGAGGGGCATTGACAGATTGCAATCAATAGTGTCGAGAGTTGGAAAGTATTATTAAGGTTTATATTAAAGTATCCAGATAGGTATAAAAAGATAAGAAATAAAATTTTATCATATTTACAAGTATAACATTTTAAATAATTCCATTTCATTTAATGCAACAAGTTGTTGCTCAAACAGATGGATATACCTGCAATATCTGGGGAACTGTTAGTTGATGGATGACCAATACGAGTAATAGCTTTCCTATCGCATGATTTCTTCAAAGGAGGACGCCCTGATTTACTGAAACAAAGACAAAGTTTAAAAAAAAAAAAAAAAAATACAAAAAAGAACCACTAATCTTCTTTATTGTAGTGGGAAGGAGCCCCTTTTGTTTCCACTACCAAAAGAGAGAGAATTATACCTTCCATTCTTTTCAGAAGTAGGCTTCATATTTTTAATTGGCTTCATCAAGGTTGGAGTCTCTAACTTCTCTTTCATTGGTAAGATGCCATTCTTCAAAACTGAAGAGCCCCTACTACCCCTTCCCTGTCTACGCAGACCATCTCCAACCTCTTCCTTGTTGCGTATTTTTTTCTTTTTCGATGTTAAAATGGAGGAACTTGTATTATAAGAACTATTTATGGCACTTCCATCAACTTCATTACTTTCCAATCCTTTCTCCATTTTACTTTCACCATTGTCTCCTGCACCAGATTCTTCACTTTCAGATAATTTGGTTGGGGATGAAACACTTTCATGTTTCATTTTACCTGGGTGAATGCCACCGTTGATAGCACCATTGGAAATAAGTAATCCACTAGTTGTAGCAGAAGTCATTCTGGTAATGACATCCGAAGGGGAACAACCTTCTAATGACGTATGCACTTCATTGGAACCTGGGACAGGGGATATCATATTTGCTCTTCGAGTGCGAGAAATTTTTTGGGGTCTCTGTCCAACCCATCGGGCCATAGGAGATGAAGATGATCCTACAGGCAAAGGACGCTTACGATTTATAGTACCACTTACTGAATGAGGCTTGTTCACATTTGAAGGTTGTTCCTCAGCATCAAGTATTTCAGAAGAACAAGGAACAGAAGATGAGTTTCCAGCCATCAAAGCACCAGTTCGAGGTGGCCTTGAAACTTTTCCTTTTGTCAAAGTATGGCTACCACCTGTATAATTATTGTTGCGAACATTAAACCTAGGAAAAAAAAAGGAGATTAGTTGTAAAGTTGTAATATAATGTTATATTAGAGAATTAAAGCTGTTTATAGCAAAGGACTATATAGAAACATCATGGATATGAATGACAGATACATACTTATTTCCTTTAAGAACAATCCGTTCCTTATTTGATCCATCCACTGAACCCCTTGACACCTTTTCTTGCTCATTATTGGCAGTCTTACATGCATTGGAAGTGGCAGGCAGGGAAGCACCATCAAGCTTGCTATTACTGCCAGAATATCCTGATCTGTGAGAAACAGAATGTTGCAAAAAAGTTTATTCTTTGCTGTTTGTTAAGAGTAAATTGAGTGAGAAAATAAGAATAAACAGAGAGAATTGATGATAGAATCTCAAATGATCTATGAATTTTATCCACTAAATGAACTCTAAACATAGTTCTGTTGTAACAGAATCTGGTTAGAGTATTAACAGACTATCATAACAGAATAGACTGTAACAAGAACTAAACTAACTACTTGTTGCTAGTGTGTATGACATTCTGACACTTTTATAGCCAAAAGCACATTTAAGATCATAGCAACCTATTTACCATAACCTTTCACTAGTAAATAATAAAAGCAAAAAAGAACTACAGAATCATGAAATAAGGTCACAAGGTATGTGCTTAGGGTGACTGTATATTCTTGTAAATAGGGCAGATTATATGTTATGTATGTATGTTAATTAGAGTGACTGTATATTGAGGGCAAGCTCTGGCACAACGATAAAGTTGTGTCTTGGTGACTTGTTAGTCATGAGTTCAAATCCGGAAACAGCCTTTTTGCATATGCAAGGTAAGGCTGCGTACAATATCTCTCCCTCTTACCTTCGCAAGCGAGGAGCCTCTGGACAATGGGGTACGTAATTTTTTAGAGTGACTGCATATTCTTTTAATTATTTGTAACCACTCTTGTATTTATGACTCCTAATACAAATATATGCTTCACTGTGCAATTCAAACATACAGATTCATTCACTTGTTCTCCCATTCCTCTCCCTCTCTCAACAGGGATCAAGTCACCATAGGCCAATCTTTGAGAATTGTTAGATGCCTAAGATCAGTCAACTATGAGATCAAAGCATGTTCATGTACACCCCATTGGTTGACATTAGTAAAATTAGTAGCTATGTACCAAGAATTGTCAAACTAGTAAACATGATATATAAGGAATGTTGCACACCTCATCACCTTCACAAAGGAAAAAAAACACAAATGATGTAAAATATCTCTAAATCCAAGGGACGGTTAGAATGTTAAATAATAAATATCACTCTAAGTACAAAATCAGACTAATGTACTACTAAAGGAATTGCCTTTTGAGGTAGGGTCTAACCACATAGCTTGTTATTGTCTCTCATAACACTCAATCTAAATTCCTATTTCTATAACATGATGAAAGTGATTTATTACTCTAGCTTGAGGGGAAGTGTTGAAATAGAAGCTATATCATTTGTACTACAGGCAGCAGATGGCCTCTTAAGTTACAATAAAATAACACTAACATGCTATACACTTGAGTAATGATATTCAAAGAAATAAGGGTTCACTCTCTAAATCCTTTTCTCTTTCTACACTGTCCATGCCCTGAACATTGAAAATTCCAATTATTCATCCCCAAACAAGATGCAGCAACCACAAAATCGACTGCATGCCATTTTCCAAATAATGAACACAGTAAAATATATTAAAAAATTGTTATATGTTATTGAATACAAGTTATGTACTATCATTAAATGCCCCTTAGTAATAACTTGTCCAGAAGTCAGTCCATCTCATATTACCCATCTTTGCGGCTTTTTATTCTTCTCCAATAAATGTTTTTTTATGAAGGAAGTAATAACTGCATAAACACAAAATATTCCTAAAAATTAAACATGATCATTTGACTTGATAAGTTGATTTGCATGCATAAACACAAAATGTTCATAATTCAACAACATAAATTGACTTGATATGCACTAACATGTTCCATAACTCATTTTTACAGATGGTGAGATCACTTCCCAGACCTCAGTAATCATCGCCGTTTCTTGACAATAACAGAAATCAGAAACCAAAGCATTTCATAAATTTTCATTACCTCAAACCTTGGGCATCAGAACCCTGCGGACCTGACTCATTAGCTAGCCTTAGATGCATAATCTTTTTCAGCTCTCCTTCACCATCAATGGATCTGGCAACAACAGTACCCATGGAACGTTTTCTTTTCATTTTTCTATCCCATGTTTCTCCACCTGGTAATCTTCGAATCTTCTCTTCAACAATATCACAACCTCTGCTACCATCCTTGATGTTGTCTCTATCCTTTCCCATGACCAAAGGCTGCCTTGCAAAGCTATTACTTAGTCCTTCAGCCTAGTGTTTTTCCAACAACACATATATAGAGTAAATATGAATGTTGAAAAAAATGAAGCTATGATAAGGCAGAAGAATATGTAGTTATTAGGATTTAGGTAAAGAATAAATAAAAAGAACATGGCACAGTCAGTATCCAAGAAAAAGAAAAACAAAGCAGCAATTAGTTATCAATGATTGTTTACAATAAGTGATGGACTTCAACAAGTTACACATGCAATACAAAATATTTTAAGTCAAGTTCCTTCAGATATTTACAACATATATATTGACAGCAGAGGTACGGTTAAAAATAAGATTATATCTGTTAGTATTTCTGCAAGCACAGAATCTCTTGCTTCTTGATTGTAAAATTTCTCCATTTATGTTCCTTTACAGCTTTCTTATACATACAAGTTTTAATGCTTCGTGTTGGTCAGTCTGTTAGCCTCTTCCAAAGACACCATCCCCTACCTTGGTTCCTCCTTTGCTTGTGTTTCCTTCTTAAATAGAGATTATTAGAAATATGAGATATCTAACTTGGCACGTCCTCAATCAAAACCATTTAAATTCAGCCATATGGATCCTTATTAAAATTAAAATGACTGATAAGGTTGCAACATTAAATATCCCAGTGTTCCACTCAGGTCAATTACCATAGCAATGAAAAATGCAATAATAAGTAATTGACATGTCATAGAACAATGGTGTTGCTACAGGAAATGCAACAGTTAATTAAAAACACTGGCTACAAACCCGTGTCTCGGCAACTGATGTACGGATGCGCTTATTCAGAATGACATTCTTTGGTCTGTCCTCTGGTCTTTGATTCACAAGCTCTGATGGGCTTCGATGAGTCTGACTTCCCATCTTCGAGAAGTGAGATCCACCCAGCCTTTCATTTGGCACCAAATCGTTCCGAAGTTGCTTCTTTAAGCTTACAGCCTCCCAACATTTGTTCAATTTGTCTAAAGATTCATCCAACCTTTTTGATCTATATCTGAGAAGAATCTTAAAACTTCAGAACAGAGAGCTACTCAAGTGACAATAAAACAAATTCAAGTCATCAGTTTTCTAACAGTTTTCAGGACAATTAGTCAAAATAAATTCCAAAAACAGAGAAGGAAAAAAAAACTACTAATATGATAGGCATTCAGCTATACATGCAACAATTGCAAGCTCTGTGACATAATTGATTAAAAATTATATTGAATGGGGAGAAAGATTAGATTGGTGTGACTTGAAGAAAGAATTAATGTATATTGTATAATGTTCCTCAAACTACCTAGCCCTGACAGAAGCATCTTGTACACTTGCTTTGAATCGTTTTAGTTCCTCAGTAGCCACTGGAGGGGGAGGCTTCAGATTAGCAGTTCCAAAAGCATAATCTTCAAGAATATTTCCAAAAGATATCCCCAGGACTCGTCTTAACTCACCTGACCTAGTATATTTTTTATCTCCCATGGTTATTGGATCTAACATTAAACATTGAGCAACAGAAGCCAAATCCCCTGCTGATGTGGAATTCCCCCGCAACACATTAGCACCCGAAATAAACATCTGCCCCTCATTACCCTCACGAAAGCTGGTAGACCTGTCCAAAGGGCCATTTGTCAAATTCCCTCTCTGCACATTTGTAAAACTCCCCTTGAAAGCCAATTCATCTGATTTAGCTGCACTTAAATCAAATCTAGTATTTCCCGCCATACGTCAGTGTTAACTAAACATACATCCAGCGTCTTCCACCATATTTTCTCTTAGCAACTCAAACAGTAAAGGATCTCTTGACAGCAAGCCATTAAACCATAAACAAGTACGAGTAATCAGATACTTGAAATGTATCTGCAATAAGTCAATAACCATGAACTATAATCAATACACAACTTTATACAATTTCAACCCGCACTTAAGATCACTGACACCATGTACACCTCAAAAAAAGTGAGCCAATTGTTAATGCCACACCACACCATACCAAGATGCACAAAAATGTTGACAAACCTTGCAGAAACTCAAACTAAAAAATAAACCACATTACTGTACAAAAACTGCAGAACCATAAAATATTAGCGGCTTTAACTTAAAGATACATTAAAAACGGGATGGAAATAAACCTTATTTTGCTCATACAATACATAACAATGCTATGCAATTACAGATAAACTAAAACTACAGTAAACGAGTGCTGGCGTGGTTCCTCGGCACACAGACGTTACTTAACAAAACGCACATTGCTGGAAATAAAGAAGCAAGAACAGTTCGAGTTTGAACCAACGAGCTTGAGTGTAAAACAAAGAAGCATGAGAAGATAATTGAATTCAGCTAAAAGAACGCGCGAGCAAAAGGGTTCGAAATTCAAAATTGCCACCCGAAAACAATGCAAAAATTAAAAAAAATAAAACAAAAGTCAAGCGAGCGAAAAACCCTCGCAAACTCAGAATCCGAATCCCCAAAAAAACAAAAAAAAAACTAGGGTTCGATAGAATGCAAGCAAAATTGGCGCAGTAGGAGGGAAGCAGAGAAAGAATTGAGGGAAGGGGGGATGCATAGAGAGTGGAAAAGCGGCGAAAGGGTACCTGCATTGACCAGAGTATTGAGGAGGAGATCGAATTGTAGAGAGAGAAAGAGCATGGAAGAAGAGAGAAGCTTAGGTTCGTTTGGGGGTAAATTGGAGTGGTGGAGAAGAGAGAAAGGGTCCCGCAAGATTTATGAAATCAGGGCCCTTTATCCGATTTGGGAAATGTGGACACTGGAATATGCATTTTGATTTTAGGGGTTAACAATCGTCTATCTCCCAAAATTACTTATGCTGGGAAAAAAAATTAAAAAGGGTTAAATTTCTTCACCTAAACAAGAATATGCATTTTGATTTTAGGGGGAAAAATTGATGAATAGAGTTAGTTACTTTGTTGAAAAAATATAAGCGGGCTTTTAAAAAAATTATTTTACTAAAAAAATAAAAATTAGATCGTTGAAAATTAATCATTAGTTTATTTGAGTTAGTATAAAAATATATAATAATATATAAATTTTACTAAAATATTTTTAAATTATAACATTGTTAATGTATCTTAAGACTAATGTGAGCATGGACCATAAGTGGTATATGGTGCAGCAGTTTTAATTAATATTAGATTCATCACCTACTTTATAGTTGGCGACCATTGTAGCACCGCTCTCTAAATTGATAGTCATCACATGGCGATTTCTAATATGAAGTAGTAATATTTTCCCATCACCCGTGAAGCATTGATTATTACCATTAGATGTATTTATAAAATATTCAATGGCTGAGATTTAAGAAGGGGAACCAGATGAGCAAGTCGCTTTTCATTTTTATGTTAATTTTATTTCTTCTTTTTTTATTCGATGCTTACCATCGTCGTTCTTTTGCTGCTGATTCGCACCATCTCCTTGTTGCTACGATCTCCCCGACGCCTAGGACATTGTCTGGGCCAAGAGCCATAGTTAATTGTTGTTTCCATTTGGTTGTTTTTTTCTTGTTGTTGAGTCTAAACCACCAGACTTTTTGTCTCTGGCTTGGAAGGATGTTCCTCTATTGATTGTGTCCTCTTGGCGTTAATGGTTTGTTCCTTATTGGAAAGGGTTTCCACTTGGTCCTTTTTTCTCTAGTGTGGAACAACTAATTATTAATTATTATTATTATTATTATTTGTCGATATGCCATGGATGATCGATCATGCTATGCGAAGCTAGCCTCTTCAATTTCGTGAAATTATGCAGATTTGATATGTGTGAATTGGCAGGCACTGCAAGAAGAATATGAGGTTTTTGGGAGAATTTCCACGTTTAGCAATTTGGTCCATCCTGTACTAGTTCCACACCATTAATGGCAACACAGCTTTATCATACAGAAACATAAACATCAAGCTTCCACTGTATCTCTTCAATTTCCAGATATAAAGCAAAAATTTGAACACTAAATGTGGTGTTTTAATTCTAGAAATTGTCAAATAAGTAACAATTACAAAAACCAAATATGAAAATAAAACAAACAATTAAAATTATAAATTATTAGAACTTTGTTTAGAGCCCACAAACAAGATTCATGTGAAAGTCTTTCTGGGCAACGAGGCAAGGAAAACAAAGAGCATTGTAGTGGTTCTTCCAACGCAGGGTTGTGGGTGTGTTGGTGGTTGCGGACAAGGTTGAGGCGGGAGAAGAGACGTGGAGGGAGGACCAAATCTTAGATATGAGGGGGGGGGAAAGGGAGAAAGAAATCGATGATGGTCAGTTTGTCTTCACGGTGGTGTTGTTGTTTTTCATGCCAGACATTAATGACGGAGAAAGGAGGTTAGGGGTGGTGGTGGTGGGAGTTTCCGGCGATGTCAAAACGGAAGAGAAAAGCACCACACAGGGAAGGCTTGCATGGAAGGAGATTAAAAAAAAAAGAAAATATAAAATAATAATTTTAAAATGATTTTATTTAATTTATATATATTTATCTTCCCGTTACAAACTTGTTATTGCCGGTAAAATCGGGGGTACACGGGTGAGGGAGGAAGTTTTAAACTTCACCTTAGAATTCACCAAAAAAGGAGGTCGCACTCTCCAATCTCTACATCCTCGTGAGTGGACCCAATCTCTGCATCGAGATTTCAATCATGAAAGTGCACTTTTTTGGGCAAATTCTAACATGAAATTTGCTTTTTTTTAGGTACATGGGTGAAACAGTATTTTCGACCACACAATATATTATTAAAATAATAGACAGTCCAGATTTTTCACCAATTACCAAGTGAGTGTTTTTTTGAAAATGTATTTTTGATTTATTTTTGCAATTATAATTAAAGATTTATTTTCGTTTGAATAAAAAATTTCATTTTCAACAGAAAGAACCATACAATGGTTGCTGGGTTTGTTCCATTATTGCGGTGATCCCTGACGATTAAGATAGATGACAATCTGAAATCTAGTTATTTGTGGTGGTACCCTACTCCAAAGTGTTTGGTCTGTTATCTGTTTGATACAGCCATGATATGGAATGCATCCAAAGTTGTTGGGTTTTGGAAGAGGTTTGGTGTTGTTTGACAATTGGGTAAGTCACTTGGTGCCGACGCTGGCATAGGTGGAGCCTGTGGTGGTGATTCTGGACTGCGAGATTGCTTTTATGGTGCCAATTGGTTAATGCGAAACTGAAACAGGTGACTTCGGTTTTATGTGTTGTTAAACACCTTAGTTATGTAAATTGCCAATTGTTTGAATATGTTTTCAATTGTTGGTGAAGTGATTATTATGTAGAATGTTAAATTTTAGTTAGCACAATATTGGTATATGTTTGCAGGTGTTATGGGGATTTTGAAAATGAGTGATTTGAATGTGGTGTTTATTTGGATAGTAATATATGCATCTTCGATTGTGGTAAATGGGTTTTTGTCCCTGGCTTGGTTGTTATTATAGTGAAGTTGTCGACTATATTCATTTTCTTTATATGCATACATGATAGGCAGTAGGCATGTGAGATGGTTGGGGCTGTTTTGTTGAATATGTATATCAATGTATAAATGATTGGCGTCACTGTGGATTTCTGTTGATCTTTGTTAAGTTATGCTTACGTTTTGGGTAATAGATTGTACAACCAGGCACTCAATTTATAAGACAGTTCAAATGACTAGGTTAGTAGTGTAAATTTTGATATAAGGTTGGTTTATATGTAAGATACTTATTGATATTAATGGTTAGTTGTATCCTTTTGTATCAATGGTGTTTTTCCATCACGTTTGAATTTAGGAAGCTCATGAAAAATGTGTAATGTATGCATTGGATTTCTGTGATCCAATTTAAGAGTGATGCTAGTCAATCTAAGTTAGAATTGTGACGTTGTAGTTTGTTGTTGTATTGTTTGTCCTTTATAGAAAGCACATGGAAAGGTCATATTGTGTCAATAAACTTATTGGTGCTATAGTTATTAATGTTTGCTTATATGTATAGAATTTATGTTGTCCAATAAGCTAATTTTGATTTAATTTTTGGCTTTGTGAGTAGGAGTGCTTAAAGTAATTTCCTAGTAGAATTTGGCATTTGTTTAGCTTATGATCATTAAAACTATGCCAAGGGTGATTGAATTGCAAAGAAAAAAGTGATTTTGATGCTCTGCCCAGATGAAAATTGACACAGTATTTGATGAACGTTATCTGATGAATTGAGTAATGTCAGCAAATATAAGATGGGTTTAGTCATGAAGAGAGGAGGAAAAGGCAAAAAGTTTGCAAGTTGAAATCTCTCAGTAGCAAAAAGTAACAACTAATATTTATCTATTAAAAAAATACAAATTGGGTAATCTTATATAAGTTACAGTGTGTGACCTTTATGGTTTGTTTCCTTTGGATTAGTTCTGAACATGTAAATTTTTATTTTGTGTTTAGAAATTGAGATTAAATAAGACACAACCCTAGTAGATGTTGTTAAGACATTGGGGCGACATAACGTATTCAGCGCACCTGTGGTGGATGTTGAGGTGCCTGGAAATGCTAGTTGGATGGATAGATACATAGGAATTGTTGAGTTTGCTGGAATTGTTGTATGGATTTTGCATTAGGTTAGACATATATCATATATGTTACATATGAATTCAATTTTCTCATACCAATTCCTTTCACAACCCTTACATAAATAAATTTTGATTTCCCCAACTAACAATTAACAACTAATATTTTTGATAAAAAAAAATAAAAAAGAAATAAATTAGGGTGGGGAGGAGCACATATATGAATCTAAAACTTGTTATCACTGTTTGTATTTTTTGATTTATTTAATTCAAAATATGTTGCGAATTGAATGTAATACTACAATTATATCTAGTATGAATGTACAATTGGTACGTGAAAGGTATTTTTTTTCCTTTCATTGATTACTTAATAAAATGATTCGATTGTTGCTTCGTGTGATGGTGTTTTCTATAAATATGTTATGGAATGGAACATTTGAAAGGTGAGATAAGTTAAAAGGGGTAATTGGACTGACTTCCTATCAGGTTATGGATGAGTGCATTTATACCTTATTTTATTGAAAAATTACATCTACCTTCCTTATACCTCTATTGTATTTTGAAGGTTACCATGTGTTTGGTTTGTGAATAAAAATAAGATGTGTAATTTTTAAAAATCATGAGTGTCAAAGTGTAAAAATAATAATGCATAACATAAGAAAAGTATATGTTATTTTTAAATCAAGAAGAGAATAAGTGTAGTTAATGCTAAAATAAAGGGATGTTAGTTAATTATATCTTAAAAATGATTTGATATATGTGATGATAGTAGTTGAAGTCATTTTGTTTGATGTCTCAATTTTCACACTAAACCAATGTCACGATATTGTTGACAATCTAAACCTACATCTCCTAAGAGTCCATCCACTCCATCCAGTGCAAGGGGTATTGCAGCTATAGCTAATGCTTTTGTTGTAGAACTTGAAGCCTTAGGCCTCGGATATGCTACAACTGCAGAAAACTTTTTTGAGGATCTTACTTCTTCTGAACTTTATAAGAATACCAAGGTTATATATATGCCTTTGCAATGTCAACCTAGAATATTTTTTCTTTTACATGCGCATTGTTCTAGCTATTTACTTAGTTTGATTAATCTTATTTATTTAATTATGAGTTTAATGGTTATGTTATGTCATTGTAAAAACTTTTACACTGTCAACCAAACTATCAGTGCATAACTAATTTTTTCAATAATTATTTTGATACCAATCTTTTTTTTAAGATAACACTAGCTAACTTTTTAGCAAACAGGTTCGTGATATTTTAGGGACATTCCGCTATATGTCATTTGTTGCTTTAGAGAGATCAAACTCATTTGTAACCATGGTGTTGCTACTTTGTAAGTACAAGATGAAAAGTGTTCTTGTGTTGGATTTAGGCTCTGGTACAATTGATAACATCATTACACAATCTGTTATGATTCATATGCTGGCAGAATGTGTTGGACTTCAGTGGTTCGAAAGTTAGGGAACCAAGTATCTGAAGTTGGTCTTCCCTGGGTGACAGGAAATGAAATCATCAAGGTATTAAATATGGCTGAAGTTGGAGTTCGGCATCAACTGATTGGAAATGCCATATATTAGCATAAAAAATAGTTAAGTCAAACCATATGACAATACACCTTCCACAATTTAAAATAGGACTAGTATAATGTTATACTCTACTGCAAAAAATTATCATATGGTGCATTATACCAAAATAATCCTTCTTACAATATGTTATGCCTATAGTAACTATAGTCCATTATGATCGTCAAGTGAATTCCCTTTGTACTATGGGTGTGTTGTGTTGAAAAAGAAAGGTAGGAAGACACATTTGCTAGTATTAAGACTTGAAAGATATTTGATTTGTTTATGGGCACTTTTGGATGAAGAAAAGTGTTTATTTATTGCATGATAATAAATTTGGTAAAAATGAGGTAAATTACATGATTTAAAAAATAACCATATACCAAAATTTGATAAATAGTGATCGAGATAAGATATTAAAGTCAACTAAAGGCATATATTTATAATGTCCCACTTGCATCGACTAAACAATCCCAAAAGCTCCAACACGTGCAAGTTGGACAAGCAATGGAAATTTAGTCCAACAACACCACCACTGCTATGTAAAACTAAGTCACAAAAGCAAAATCAAAACTTTTTATGGGACATGATCTAATTAGCAAAAAAGTAAAATCATTTCTAAACATTATGAAATGACTGTTGATGGAGTGCCAAGTTGGTTCCAATAGGCATTTGCATTAGCCATGAGCTATTTTTTTTCTTGTTATGTTCTCCCATAAGCAATTGCATTGCAATCTTTATACGCAATAGCCTAAGATTGAACTGTGAAAAAAATGTATTTTGAGATCATGTTACATTAAGGGCAATATGCCAATATGGAATAAATTAGGAACCAAATTATTGTTGTATTAACCTCTGAGCTGATATTAAAATTGAGATCATCTTCCATTATCATCTAATGCATGACCCGTGTTGTAGAGTTGTCATTGCAATTTATAAGTAATTAGTTATTTATTGATATTGTATTTTCTTAACTGATACATTACCACAACAAATTGGTTCATGTACTGTTTTGCATCACATGGTATCTCAGTTGGGTCATGAACTTTCCATTCTTGAATATTTGGTCTAGTCTTGAAGGAGACTTTGTCAAGGTACATAATTCCCATTATTGTAGATAAGGCTTGACACTAAAGGACGAAATGAATGTTTTAGTTAAAAATAAATTATTATGTCATTCTTATACACCTTTAAGCAAAGTGTAAAGTATATAATGGTTATTTAGCTTACCACCAGATGCATGTTGGCCTTTGTTTGTTGATATTCATCTTCCTTTAGGTCGGAATGAAGATGGTATACCTTGTGTGTCTTTATAGATATGACCATCAAAGAGAATTGGTTTATGAAGTCCACCAATGGGACATAAATCTACAACAACAACATAATAGAGTTAAGTGAAAGGACCAAAATACCTTCATGGTGTAATTAATAAAGCACTTATACGCCAATACTAGTGATAGTTTGTCATATATGGGCATCCACTGGTTAGCATACTTAACCAATAATTGACACATGGTCTTTCCATCCAAGATGTCCTTCTGTTAATGTCAATGGTTAGGAGACACAAATTGTACATATTGTTCTAGCATAATTTTTTCGAATTAAGCACAAAGGTTTGGTGTAATATACTGCAAAAAATGGACTCATGCACCACATTGTTCCCTTATTGGTTTTTGGTAATGACCAAGGACATAATATGCACTATCTATTTCAAAAGCATAATGATGTTAGACTTTATCCAACATCAGTACATTCAAAGTGTAAAACAAAAACACTTTTTACTTGGTTGCTTACTACATACCGAGGGCCTTATTGGCTTCAATGGAGACAAACTATGAAAATCAATCCTACATAAAATCTCAAAGCCTATAGAGACAAGGATATCACTGTAGCATTACATTTTCAACAAACAAAATAATATGTCATTTATAGCTTTGCCATGTGAATTAAATGGTTATAAAAAAATATCTTACACACATAAACGTACTGCATTAAAGGCATCACATAAATATTTTTATACTATTAATAACACAAGCTGATAGCTTACAAGGACAATTTAGCTTACTATTTTGGCATTGATGTGTTAAAGACATATGCACACACACGAATTTTGTCTTTTGTGAGCTGCATGTCCTTGTTGGGGTAAAAAAAAGACATGATATCCTAATAAAGAAGACAAATAAGTTTTCAGCTTTTCCAACAACATTAAAATTATGCGATGCACACCATAGTCATGTTATCTACTAACCCTTGGGACATATTCAATGTATTGTAGTGTTGCCTTTGAGCGAATCCAATCCCTCTTGTTGTCCATTGCCTCCATTAGTGACTTCCTTTTAAGTGTTTCATTGTTGGTTTGCCCCACAATGGACAAACAGTGGTACTTTCCACTTTTTTCGTTGGTTTCAATTAAAGGTGCTTGGAATGAAAGTTTCTTCTCAGGTTCCCCATTTTGTGAAGGTCGCACGTACCCATTACAACTTTCTATATGAATCATTTCAAAATATTTGGTTATTTGTGCGATTTTGTTGTGACAATCAAAAACAAGTAGAATAGTAGTATTTACATTAGTAAAACGTACCCCATGGTCATTAGTAGAAACCACATTTGATGTTTTCTTAGTGTTACACGTGCTAACATTGTGTTGGTTTGTCGAACCCATGTTTTGAGTGATCAAATCTTCTGTTGTGGAATTATACTTGTCATAGGGTGTTGTGATCCATGAGCGTAAATCGTTTATATCAAATTGCTTCATGAACTTTAGCAGTGCAGTGTTGCTTTCGTCTAATTTATGCACTTTAGTCTTAAGTTTTTTCAGCTTCACAACCTCAACCTGTAGATCTTGATGAAAGTCAACACACAAGTTTAAACATGGCCATGATAAGTTAATTTCGCAAGCATTAAACTATTAACAAACCACGAACGTTGAAGTAGATGAAACAACTTGAATGGTTTTGAGCATATTTGTCACTATCTCCTGAGTTGCTAGGGGTGTGTCTGAACACATTAAACATTTGTCACTGTTGGCTTTGAGGCAAGTCTACACACGTTAATGAAAATGAAAGGTGCAGGATCAACATCTTATATTTGTCCTCTCATAAAACATGAAGGTTTACAATATAAATACTCACATTTGAGGGTGTTAAAACAATGTTCTCATCCACTTGTATGTCTATCAATGTCTTTTCACGAACACTGTGTATTACATCGGAAAGAAAATCAAATTATAAGTTTCATATGTTTAGCAATGGCTCAATGAACAACTCATACTCATTGCTACTAATCTTACCCAGTGGTACCAAATGAAAACGGCTATGCATGGCAACTTCTTCTAGCGTTTCCACCTTTATCCATGTTGCTTGTTGTCAGACGAAAGGTTGGTTTGTGAAAATGAAGTTAAGTGTGCAGGTTTTTAGATAAATATTTGTTGATGTAACCCTTGGAATAAAATGGGTTGTGTATCCTCCACTTAAGTCAAGCAAATTAGGCTGCAACATTCGTGCATTTGTCTACTGACCATGGGCACGTGGGGAACCAACAAAAGTGGGAACCAATGAAAGTTGCATTTAGTCGCGTGGGGATTCAATTTTGTACTAAATCAATGGTTCCTAGTTCTCAAAAAATTTGGTGACTTCCTATACTACCCTAAAATGCACTAACTTTAGATGGATGTGTGTACTGGGTTGTATTATTTTTGCCGCCATATGCCCATATTTTCTTATAAAATAATATATATAAAAATTGAAGTTCAGCAGTAATGATTACAGTTAAGGCCATCATTGTTTTTGGGTAAAAGTAGGTCATATGACGTAAATATTTTTTTCTTTAATAAATCAATTTGAGAGAGTATCACAATTCAGATTGGATTTGTATGCGAATCACGCACAAAAGGTACAGTAACATTTTCGACATTAGTACAATATATATCCTAATTAGTTTTAAATTATGGGAGAGCGATTATTTTCAATTATTGACTTGCATTAAATGTTAAGTAGTATAACATAAAAGTTTAAATCCTTAAATCTGGACGATTTACTTGTGTACTTTAAAAAATATATGATTACATGATAGTGATTGTTAGAAATAAAAGTAATCACAAGTTTATAAATAAAATTTAAAAACTGTAATGTTTTAAAATTTTATTGGAAGATATAATAAATCAAATAAATTAGTTATTTTGTTCTTTAATGTATGTTAGGTGTTTTTTGGTTTCTATAATTTTCTTGATAATTTTTTATCAATATTTTTATACAAATTAACCTTAGTATAATTGATTTGTAATATACCAAATACATTACCAGTTCACTATGTAATATACTTTTGGAAAAAAGTATGACATTGACTAACATCATCATGCTCACTCTCCATTCATCAGTAATACAATGACATATTTGAATGTTTCTACAATTTCCTTTACAATATACCATGTTAATTTTACTTAAGTGCCACTGGACACATACTTTACAAAAGACAATGATAGTAAAAAAAAAATTAATGAGCATTTAATCTGAAATAAGTACAACAGCTACAAGAAGCTTTTAAATATGTTATGGTGTACCATAATCTCGAAATGCAATATATTGTAGTATAATTAATGATCAATATATAATAGCGAAATGCAGTATAATAATATGATCGTCGAATGTAACTCATTAGCATTTTTGATATCAAATGTACCTCCTTTGTGACACTCTTTCCAGGGCACATGCAATTGAAATCCTTTCTCTTTCCAATTGTGTCATCAATTTTTAAAATCGTCTCACTGCAACAACATCAAAAATTAAATCCATGCATAATGACATTAAAACACAACATAAATATCATCACATACTTAAGATCAACATCGAGATGCCACAAATAAGCACAAATTTTATCTTGGTCTTAGGTTAGAGCCATGTCCATTGTTGTCCTAAATTTGCATTTAACGTGTTACATGAACAACCATTGGTGTATGTCAGAGAATAATTATGAGGCTCTTAAGTGAAAATAACAGTTTTCACATTTAAATTTATATGGAATTATTGTTGGCATAGTGTAGTTGATGGCGTTGTTGTTGTAACTATGGTCCCCCCCCCCCCGCATTTTCCCTGTTTTTATCTAATTAGGTAGATGGTTTATTTTTTTTTTGTCAAACTAGAAAATGTTTCATCATTATTATTTGTTTTCATATTCTTTGAAGCACCAATCTAAAACATTTTGCGCTTGCCGATGGTCAACTTAGAACACCTATCGAACTTAATCACCTTCAGTGACTAGGGTGACATGCTTGATGGATATTTTAATTATCTCCCAGCAATGCTGCTTGATGATGATAGGGTTTTTTCCTACACCAATGGCAAAAAAAAAACTTTTTGAAATTAGCAAAGGTTTAATTTAATGGTTATGATAATGTGAACGGATGTATAACAAAATGAAATATTGTGAAGTACATTTGTCAGCCTTGGTGGTCCAAATATAAACTTGTTTTGAATTGGAGACATCCCCAATGGGGTCTTCATGTCCAGCCTTGAGTTGCGCAAATTACGGTTCCCTTTTAACAAATGGTTGCCTTTGCCTGTATAATCAATAGTAACATTCGCACCCTCCATTTCATCCTGATCCGATGATACGTGAAGCATGCCAGTAGATGTCCGAGGGATACCTTCAACATTCCATGTAAGGAGTGTTGCCAAATCAATTTTAACAAAGTGACGAGAAGTAGAAACTTGAGCAATAGAACCTCCCATATTCATGTCAACACCTCTACTGTCATATTGTACGTTACTCAATTGCTAAGGGTCCTTCAATATTGTTGATTCCAACAACAAAGTAATTCGTGCATATTGACGACAAAGGTGTTCATAGTGTGTTTCCATCCTCTGTGCATGTGCATCCATAGTCTACAAGTAATAGAAGTTTGTATAAACTCCATATAATTTAAGCTATTTGCAATGTACTACAAACTATTGAATTTAAGCTAGTATGTGTCAATGTTACCTCCAACTTCTCACTGAGATTTTCTATGTTAGTGTTTAAACGTTCTAAATGAACTTTATCATCGTTGGTTTCAAGTTTCTACATAAAAAATTTCAGAGAATCATATAGGAAGGTTCATGATATGGATGAGTTAATGAGTTTAAATTACTAAATAGTACTTTGTTGGCGTCAACCACAAAATCAAACACACCCGTACCCCCAGCATTAACCTTAGCATGTTCTTCAGAACACCTGTCCGACATTAACGTTAAATATGAATAAAGAAGTTGCATGATTTTGCACAACATAAATTTACCATAGTAAGTTACAGATAAAATGAATAGCACTAACCTTGCTTCTTGCCATGTGCAAGCACTTGTGTGAACTTGTTCTATATTTCATAAACTTTTGGCTGCAATGGTAGGGGTCACCTCTGAAAAATTCATTCGTTAATAATATATCATGTTCCGCCATTGTCATAGCAGAGAGTGGAGGTGTGAAACTATCTTACATATTTCAAATATGAGCATAATAATATAAATTTTGATAATAGTAGTAATAGTAATTATAATAATGATTGTAAATTTAATAATAATATGTATATTAATATTATTAATTTTTGGATAACATTTGATAATATAATATGATATGAAAAGAACAAATAATTTGTTTTAATTTTTATATAATTTTCGAAATCAAATCATATGTTGGTAATGTTCAAAAATTTTGATTTGTGATCCATTATTCTGTGCAAAATTTTCTCATCATACGGCCACTGGTTATGTTTTAGGAGAAAAGGGTAATGTCCCATCCTCCTGCAATGGTTTTACATAATGATGGTAGAGATATAGCAAAAGTCCCATCAACCTGGGGACAAGGCAGGATCACTAATTTCAATTTAAAGTTATTGTTGTGTTTGTCCACCATAGTATTATATTTGGGCCATCCTTTGTAATGTTAAAAGCATTTTTAAAATGTCATTGACTGTCTTCTACATTATCATCACTCTAGTCATGCTATAAACAAGTAAATGGAAAGCACAACTATAAAAAAGAAAACCTATCTTTTGTTTACCATTTAACCAAAAAAAAAAAACAATTAATGTATATTAAAATTTAAAACATTGACACAGTTGGGGAGTAGATACAATGGTTATATAATCCATTAATGCTTGTTTATTATTAGTAGTTTATTTTCCCATAGCTTTCACACATTGGTACACAAGTTGTTTGAAACCATTGGTACACAAGGTGTTTAAAACCTTTGTTCGGGCTATTCATTTTGCTCTCTAAATCTTAGTTGTTTGTCACCAACTGTTCCTCTAGCTGCAAACAAAGCTATCATACAACACATCGTAAAATGCATAGACCCAAAAAAAAATACTTAGAAAGAAAAAAAAAGGGAAACAACTATAAATAGCCCTATAAAATATTAATTTAGAATTGTGATGGTATCATTGATGTCTTCCAAACAATAGTTTTAAAGATGAAATTAGTGGATAGCGTTAGATGTGGCAAAACCTGTTTCAATCCTCCACTTGGTTGAGCGTCTGTATCATCGTTCATTTGACTTCAGTGTCCATGATCACAAATTGAATTTGATGACAGCTATTGTGTAAACTCTTAAGAGACAAATCAGTCGATGACACGTGTACATGACCTCTAGTTGTTGGAGTAGATGCACACGAGCTCTTTGGAGATGGTTTCCACCTTCTGATTACCTCTAGTTGCCTCAATTCAAGTATTTTTATTTTAAAAACGAAAATGAAAAGTATATGAAAACTTGTATTTCATTGAAGGAATATGGCCCAACATGAAATTAAGTTGTTTATAATAGTTATTTTTTATAGCAGAAAACATTCTGCTTTTGAGTGAACTAAAAATCAGCAATGAAGTTGTTGTATAATCCATTAGAAAAAAAGTCTTGCAATAGTCAATCAATTGCATGATAAAAACAACAAGTTCTTTGTAATGTACAATGATACAACCCTAGTATATCAATGAGTTTTTCACCAAAGCGTATGTTAAAAAAAATTATATATATACAACAAAACATAGTTGTTACATTTTTATTTACCAACAAAAATATGTTTACATTTGACAGTGTAAATTAGTAATGGAAACACTCGAATTTAGACTTAATTTTAAAAAATAAAATAGAAAACCCTGTTAAAAATTCGGGTTCCCGCAACCCGAATTATAAACTTTATGTTAATTATATTGTAATGCCCCATATGCATTCGGTTCATTAACATTCAATTATGGCTGTTAAGTGTGGCAATTAATTAAAGATAATTAATTCGAAAGCATCTAATAAATATGATGTCATCATACGTCAACAACAATACTATCTTTGCATTATGTATGGTAAACACTCACATCATACAACTAGAGGACCAAATAAGCCATCTGCATATATCTTAATGAATGTAGCACAACAATGGTTATACAAAAATAAGGTATCAGATACCCTATCCTCTAAGCACACATCAATATCTCTCAAAACATACAACAATGTACATTCATTGTGCATCTTCCTCTCAAGGGTACAAAATATAGGCATAACAAAACAATGAACCAACATGCTCTCAAAATAATATGCCTGAGGTTCACCCAGAACCATATCCCTACTAGGGCCTCTTGCCCTGGGGTCCACCAGTCGTTCGCTGAGTGTCACCTGCAAAATATAATCCCCAAACGGAGTGAGATACAATCTCAGTAAACTCAGGGCTCTTGGAGGTCTCTCCTCCCCCTGGTTCACTTCCACGATACATAGCATCAAAATAGTCATCACATAATCTAGTCACCATGGCTCTCATAAGATACATCACATGTATATCACAACACAAGTGTCATTCCGTTGGGCGCTACCAACATTGGGAATGCAACACAGATATAGCAAGAGAAGATCATCCACTTAAGGGCACATTCTCTCAGGGTTTTTATATATCAATTGATCACTTAGAGTTGTTCTACATGACTTTGGCTCTAAGGGAAGTCCTTATTTAGTCTATTCTACTGGCCAGAGAATCTTATCAATCATACCACATATCATCGCAGTGTATATCATATACATGTTCTCAATTAAAAAGCAGTAACACGTAATTTCAATACCACATGCATCATGACATACAATAATCATCACTCTCTCGGAGTATGGTAGAACATAGTCAAGGGAAAAACTCCCAAGAACAAAGAGCTTACCTGCTCTAAGTGCTACACGGCTCTTCCGCCCTCGTGGTCACAACCACCAATATCCTCTGTATCACGCTCTAAAAAAGAAACATGCAAGAAATCAATAACGGTTATCAACCATTGCATACAAGCAGTCCATAACGGTTATCAACCGTTGCATGCAAAGAAACGCTATACTTTTCCAAAAGACCCAAGCCTAGTTCCAGCTCTAACTCAAATGGGTTACTATTCATCTCATAAATAACTCTTAAAAAATCAGTAACCACTCGAGTGTCTTACCTCTACAAATATTCAAGAAGGCTAGGGGACAACTTCTCCAAGCTCGAATGTCCTTAAAATGCCTTTTTCCCCCTCCGTCGAAACTTGGTGACGGATCTTGGAGAAAACGATCTCCCCGTGTGAGGGTTTTCAAAAGAAATCGAGGTTGGAATCTAGCTATGGGGTGGTTCCTTTCAACTTTCCAGTTGCATGCAAAGGGTTCTGGTTAAGGATCGAGTGGTTATGAAGCTTTTCCTGCTTAGCAATGGAGAAAATGGAGAACGGAAGAAACTGTTGGTGTTTTTGCCAATAAGTAAAAGATATGGGTCACTCAAGTAATGACCCAAGCGCACGTCACTTAAATACCCTGTGAGTTAACACGTGTCACTAGAGTCAACACGCGTTACTTAAGTCAACACGCGTTACTTAAATAACCTGGTAGTCAACTCGGCTCACCAATGTAAGGTGAGCTTGTGAAGGTGTCCACTGCCGGGTTGGCTCCTCTGGATTGGCAAGCTAAGTGTGTGAAACCTCGTTTAACTTCATTTTCACTTATGCTGCCGAGTTCAGATTACCCACTAAAAGCCTACCTTGTACAACTCGACATTCGTAACCCGGACAACCTTGTGCAAGCTCATGGTACTAGTACAAAGTCCAAGAGCTTCTCTTTATAAAATCCAAGGTTTTGCCCTTGTCAGGGGTCCTGCCTCGATACTTTATAAAATCCAAGGTTTCGCCCTTGTCCGGGGTCCTATCTCGGTACTTTATAAAATCCAAGGTTTCACCCTTGTCCAGGGTCCTACCTTGGTACTTTATAAAATCCAAGGTTCCACCCTTGTCTGGGTTCATCCTCCATGTTAGCATTGTCCCATAATGGTTCTATTTGCTCTCTGAAGTGTTAATCTGATCACACGAATCTGGGTTCCTTGTAACACTCACTTAAGAAACGTGAACCCGGATTTGTTACAGGGTCGTTATAATCACAACTACCTCCTAAGCATAATATTATTATATCTAAGTGCCAACCTGGACACCCAATTCCTTACATATATTCTCTAATTTTTTATTTTATTTTCAACTACATGTCATTTATTTATATACTTTGATTATGTTAAAAAAAACCACATAATAAAATTCGTGTTGGAGGTACCAAAATACTTAAGTTCTAAGTCATATTTTTTCTAATAAACACATAGTAAATTTGGGTCCCCTCAACCCGAATTTACACTGTCAATATTAAACCTGTATATATTGGTAAATAAAAATGCAATATTTATGTTTTCTTATATATATATATATATATATATATATATATATATATATATATATATATAG
>CM023960.1:22065537-22155862 GCA_013407115.1 Glycine latifolia
ATATATATGTATATATATTGTAATGTATGTTTTGGTCAAAATTTCTTTAGAGCATCTCCAACCACAATTTCTTATATTTGTTTCTTAATATTTTTTTGTGGTTCCCGTAACACTTTTTGTGGTCCTGACAATGCCATGTCATTCATCATAAAAATTTATTCTGATGCTAAAAAATCGTAAGAAACTTAAAAAATGAGCATATTTATATATTTTTTTATCATAACTTAATTATTATTGATATAAAACAATTTATTATTTGATCTAAACTTATTAAGTGCAAAATGTGATCCTTCGTTCCCCACTACCTCATTCTCTTTTATCTCTTAAAAAAACTTTTTTTATGGAACCTTCCCGATAACCCTTCTCTCTTTTATTTCTCTTGTCTTTTTTTCTGTCTTTTCTCATCCAAGTCCCTCTCTCTCTCCAAAAACTTTTCTTTCTTCACGCATGACCAGCACTGCTCCTTGCCACCGCAACCACTGGTGCTGCTCCGAGTGATTGCAGGCACCATCTCCATCTCTAAGTGTCCTCTTTCTTCCTTTTTTTTTCATTGCATCTCTTCATGGAAACCCTATGTTAGTTGTGAAGAAATTATTTTTTAATGTTAAGATACTATTTCTTATATAAGAAACGATTTTAAAGAGTGAAGGAACGCACACTGCCACATGGGTTTGCTCCAATGACAAAAAAATTTAAGGAACAATTTCTTCACACTAAGCACCCGGGAAGAAACCATGGTTGGTTGGAAATGCTCTTTAAGTTCTTCGTAAATCTCTGACAAAAGAAGCTTAATTATGTCTCTTAAGTAACTAAAGATATTAATTTAGACAAAATAACTATGGTAAAATGTGGGACCCCAAAGTATGACAAAATAATTTAGTTTGAAGCATAAGAATTTTGGAATTGAATAAACTTCTTCTACTCTACACTGATCATATAATCAAAATAACTGTCTATTTATATTTTTTGTATATATAAAAATATTAATTATATTCTCTAAATCCACCCTTTTAGTGTTTTATCCTCGTTTACCTTGCTTGTGTGTTAAGAAGTGACTTTAAGAAAGTAACATATTTAAAATTCACAAACAACTTCTAATATAAAATAATAACATCACACCACCTAATAATGTATTGTTAAAAAACTTATTGAATTGAAATCTTGTTTAAGGTGATGGTAGGAAGGACTCTTAAAACCATTATCATGATCCTTGGCCTTCGTTTGAAGGACACGTAATGCAAGCGCATGCAGTGCATGAAATTACTGATGACACATATCATTTCACGTGGTCTTACCCTAGCCATGATCCATCGATGTTTCTGGAAAATTGAAGATCAATTATGTATATATGCAAACCTGTAATTGTAACGTTGTCTTCAACTTTTGTTATGAACAAAAGATAAGTCTCTCATTAACTTTCGTGTAGTTTATTGTATCCACAACATTATATATAATGAATACCTAGTAACTTACATAAATGTTTCTCTTTATTATACTTGATATTTCTTATTTGTAAACCTACATAAAATCCCATTTTTAGCTTGTTGTTAATGTGGATTTGTTTCATACAAGTTCTAAAATAATGTGAAATAAATAAACAAATATCAGTGTAGTAAGGTTGAAATGTCAGATAATAAGTATAATTTTTTGAAAATATTTAATTTAAGATATTTGCGTAATTGACCAATTATGTGTGGTGTATACAATGAACGTAGTATGACTGGAGTACTTTTGTCTAGATAGTGATGTTTCAAAATATCTTTCATTGGAAACTGAATAAATTTGTCTTAGGAACCTCCATTCAAAGGTAATAGTTATCTAAAGGTACTATATCAATCAATCATGTACATTAGTGCAGATATAAGTTAGATTAATGAATACCATTTTTTTTATCACTTATCTTTCTAATGTCAATTTTATCAATTATTATGTATAAAATATTTTATTTAACTAAAAACAACTCCCCATTACATATTTACTGCATATGATAAAAAACTAGTTAGTGATTTGACCTGACCCTTCACACTCAATTGTGACATGTATATGTTGTCTTTCCCATTTGAAAGTGGCACGAGTTTAAATTTTTCCAGAACATTTAGTCACTCATCTCCCATCCTCCTATTCTTGTTTTGTTGGGTTTTTGTCTCTCCATTTAGCTCATGGTTTACACCATGTAGGAGGTTACTACATCCTCATTTTCACGTTGCACGTCTCTCATTTGCACCATTGAAAAAGTCTTAAGGTGAGTTCTTTCTACTTGTGTGAGTTTTTACACTGTTTGTCTACTGTTACTTTTTTTGCATTTTGGTTCCCACTCTGCGACAATGTCCTTTTATGAAGTGAGAAGCAGTGGACCGACATTTTTAGTTGATTAATTAAAAAAGTGGCGTTTAACTTTCGCGTACTTGGTTAAAAGCGTAAGTATCTTCAATGGCTGAACTTTTGATGTATTGTCATTGGTTGGAATTAAGATTCATGTACATGTTTTAACTTTGTTCTCTTACTAACATATGTCGGCTGTAGGTTTTCCATTAGATGTCTGAATCAAGGGCTACATCTTCTTCCGCCGTTGGTGTTAGTAAAGTTCGAGTGCGAAACCTCAAAATCTACTGTCAATGTGGACGACCTGCGAAAATTAAATGTAGTGGAACAAAAGATAATCCGAAGAGGTTGTTTTATAGTTGTAGGTTGGGTTCTTGTGCATTTTTTGATTGGGTTCAGAAGGATGTTGAAAATGACTATTATAAGATGATGATGGAGTGTGACGACATGAAGACGGAAATTGCTAAACTAATGACCAACATCAAAGTGTTACAAGCTAACTATAATTGGCTAAAACACATTGTTTTAACCTTGTTTATTGTTATTGTAATTATGGCCAGTATGAAGTTTATTTAAGTCATCAACAATGTCAGTGACTGAAGTTCTTATTTTGTCTTCCATACCTCCACTAATGGGATGTTAAACTGTTGCTAAACTCATTTTACTTAACTTGTCATAGGTTGTTGTGTAAGCAGTTATCCTATGTAATCAAACGAACTTGAATTATTTTGTGTTTCACTATTTGTCCAATTGGTCAATCTGTTATTATAATTGAATGTTGTTTTATTGTATTTCGTATAATGGATAAAATTGTCAAATTTGATTTCTATTTCACTCAAATGTCAATGACATTAACTAAACAAGTATAAAATACAATATGTCAATAAATGGACATATATGCTAAGGGGCATTAATTTTAACGCCATACAAGCAAATTGATATTCCTTTGAAAAAATTGGGTTGATATTACTATTTGCTATGCTTGAGGACATATTATATTGTCAAACATTGTCCACTGTTAACCCGTAAATCGTTTGATACAAGTGTTTTTGGTTCATCAACAGTTACCACATTCTGAAATTGGGAATTAAGTTCCCTTGTTCAACATCCTCAGTCACTGACATTCAAACAATGAATATTGGTCTCCAGTTTAGACACAAATTTTTTTAATCAAAACACTACATCATGAAACAACCAAAAACCTTCAGTAAACTAACACATATCCACCTCCATGGTGCAGCGTAATAAAATAATAGTAATGACTATCAACAAGTGTTCATATCCCAATACATTGATTACTTAATAACAATATATAAGCCAAAACCTCATAATTATATTACTTCATTTTTAAAACCCATCCAATACATTACCTTAAACCAAGGTAGTTCTGTAATTTTTCTATATCAAAAGATACTAGTGTTAATGCTAACTAGTGCATTGCAAAATTATGAAATAGGCAATTCAAATATCACAATCAAGTATCATTTACTCGTCCAAACAACAATCACAATTGTATCATAGCATCACCCCTAACCATGGCAGAAAAGACAGTGTCTCTGATATCAAATTATATGCTTCTCTGCACAAATAACATAGTATATTTCAATACCAATCACTAACAAACCAAACTTTAACTTTATTCACATATTGTAGCAACATGTTTACATGTGGACGGTCTTACCTCAAATTTAAGGATTAACTTGTTCATTGCAAAAGTCCAAATCTTCATGTTCAGTTAGCAAAAGTAATGGACAATTTCTTTTATTGTGCCCAGGCACCCTACATGCACCACACTTTGTAGTTCACTTTGTTTTCAATCCGGAAGACATAAGATCATTACACACACCCCCACAACCACCTTTTTTGTCTTGTTGCTGGATTCACACCCCCACAACCACCTTTTTGTCTTGTTATTGCTGGATTCCCTAAACCTACATTTGAAGATTTTATTTCAAGCCTGTTAGTTTGAATGGCAGTTGCAGTCTTGGTCTTCAACTTTTTGATTTTGTTACCAATTGTTTCTCTTACATGATTGTAATCTTTAGCACTTTGTGAAGCTAAATTGCACCACTCCTTACATTACTCAAGAAGCCATACATACTTCCAACAATATGTGAGTCCTAAAAGTTTACTCCACTAGTGATTTGACCTTGATATTCATCCTTCGCACTGTTTGTCCATCATGATAGCATAAGACAGTCAGGCAACTCATCAATATTTAAATAAACCAACACAACAATGATATGGGCACAAGGGATTCCAAATGATTCCATTCTTTGACAAGAACATACAAACAAATCCTTTGTAGGGTAGTGTGACACATGCCACTCCATCCTTCCCACATTGTATTTCATAACTTTATAAATGAACTCACCAATTGTATTTCTACAATCAACCACCTTGAATCTGGACGCCATATCTAAAACTTGACAAAACATTACCAAAATTTCTCGCGTCATTACTCTTGCAGCAGACCTCTTAAGTTCTAGAAAATTAGTTTGGGGCACAACAATTCCTATTTTACATGCAAAATCCGCTTCCAATTGCTTATAATGCATATAATTAAGACATCACTGAAAATGTTGACAAAACTCTGTCAAGTTGTAACGAGACCCAACAAACTTCAACAACAATGAATGTAATCCCTCACACCTTGATGTTGTTCTAAATCCAGCAAAGAAGTTGCCTCGTATATATGTTGCTACCTACATATCCCTCCTCTCATACATTTGATTCACGTAATTGTTCTCCTCCAAACCAAGTTTTAAAACCATAGTGGTCCATTTTTTTAAAAGTGCCCAATATCATAATCAGCTAACATACATTTTCCAAAGTCAGAAAGGAAAGCTTGACTACCAATGTTTTTTTTTTGCATTCCAAAGCAAATGCCATGCACAGAGTCTATGATGGGCTTTAGGAAACACTCTATTTATGGAATTTTTCATAGCTATGTCTCCATCAGTTATAACAGATGTGGGAGCCTTACCTTTCATTACCTCCATCAATTGCTCAAGCAACCACACGTATATCTGTTTAGTTTCATTTGAAACAATTGCACTTGCAAAAACAATTGTCTTATTGTGGTTGTTCACACTAGAAAAAATTACCACTGGACATTTATACTTGTTTTTCCCATATGTCGCATCAAAGGCCAAAACATCTCCAAAAACAACATAGTCCAACTGACTTGTGCCATCACATCATAATAGGTGTTGCAATCTTCCATCATCATCCACTGCGTGACGTACAAACATCAATGAATCGCTCAAGGTTAACCACCTCAATTATTGTAATGCACTTGCAGCATCTGAACCTTGACGTTGTCTTTCTTTGTCAATCTGATTCTACAGGTTCTTCTTTCCAAACAAAACTCGCTTGTAGCCTCCTGATTGCATTGCAAATGAACTGAAGATATTTGACGCTCCCATACCAACCTTCCTCAAAGTATTTAGCTGTAAAACATCAATAACACCCATTTTCCTATGTGCCAATAACATCCACAATGGATTCCTTGGAGTAAGTCATGATTGTGCTCATCAACAAATTTCTTAATTTTCCAATGATCGAAATGCCCAAATATATGCACACGAAATAAGGCTTGACACTCACATCGAGTTTCAGGTCTAGGGACACTCTTTCGATTTGCCATAGTCAGCCCTCTATCCTCACGAAAACCTTGCCTATGACACATGAATGTTTGCTGCATAACTTCTACTCTTGCATTTTTGCTCTTCTTTCCTTTACGAGCATAAAACCTTTTCACTCTTGCAAACCAATTATAAAATTCATATGCAAGATCTAAGCTTGCAAAATGACAACTCATTAAATCTTTAGCCTCCACACTCATCCACTCTAAAATATAAATGGCTTGCAAGCAATCTATGCCATAAACAACATCAGATGATTCTTCATACCACTGGTCCAATTGAACAACAGATTCTTCAGAACAGTCCTCCAAATCAACACTTTCATCTTCAGAAACTGTCGCATGAAACAATTGATGCCCTTCATCTATTTTATCATCACGAGAATAGTAGCAAATGCCAGAAAGTCCCTCTCCCTAAAATTATATGAATATAGATATTTTAAATATCAATTATTAAAAAATTACATTCAAACAACAAACATAATAAACAAATATACATGGATAAAGTGCTCTTCAAGTTGCATCATATCTCGTTCATCCTCCATCATATCATTGTCTTCTGCCACCATCATCTCATCTTCACAATAACTCGGAGATCCCACTTCCCATTCCTCAACCATCTCTCCCAGAATTCAAATAAAATCAATCTATAAAAATACTCATAAAATTAGGGACCAATTAAAGAATATCTAACGAAAATACTAGTCTGCTAGAGAATGTATCAAATCAAATTTGTCAAATCCCCTGGACAAGTAAAAACAACCAACTTACATGTTACTATTTATACACATAATAAGAAAAACATAAATGTAACGTGCCTTCCAAAGAGCAATTAATGAACTTCACAACAAACAAAACAAATTTCGAGGATGCCTGTCATTATATCATTAAGATTCATAGGTGATAAGCCATAAAGCTGCATATCAATATCAAACTCTATGGATATATGGATTGAGTAATAATGCAGACAAAAAATAACATTGCAAACAACATCTATGTTCACATATGAATATATACCTGGAATCACCTATGAAATGACTCATGATATTTAAAAAAACTACAACAAATTTGAAGAATTAAGTTCAAACAATTAATTGAAGGAAATCATAGTAAATGAGTTAAAAAAATCAAGGATGCCTGTCATTATATCATTAATCCTTTACACCTAAAGAGTTTACACATATAAACTTAATTGTACCTTCCCTAACAATCTAACATAATCTGTAACTATATAACACAATAACCTACAACCTTTTCTTATCACAACATGTGACCATGTCATTGAATATTAAACATGCAGTATAGTTGAACTAAAAGGCAACCTAACTTCATAACAACCTTCAGAGTTACATTACATGATGTCCACACTGACAAAATGTATTATAGCTTGTAATACAGATAAATAAAAATATAAAAGTCAAAAACTCTAAATAAAAGTGTCAATGGAATTTATTTTCTTAGTGCAACCCCAAATAAAGACACAATTTATATGAAGAAAAGGCCACCCACTTGTTTGCTACCAGAGGGAAAACACAACAAACTTAATCACACACAACCAACAATTATGCAGTCATCAATTCATGAACAAACCAAAAGGATTATAACAAGTACATATTAATGAATGGGTTCACGTTTAAACAAATTAATAGCAATGACCAACTTCAATTCTTCAATTCACCAAATAATGCCAACTATGGTTTCAATATAACCTTTGAACTTCGAAGCCAATAATCACAGGTTCAAAATCACAACATAATGCATCAATAGATTAAAAAAAACAATTAATATAACACTACACTGCAAATCACTTGGTTGCTTATGTGTTATGGGTTTTCTATTTATTGTCTTTTATATAATTATGTTCATAGCAACACATACATTTTTGTTTTTAGAATTGAGCTGTTATATAAATTTCAATTTAAAAATTAGGATAATTCATAAATTGTAACATGTTATACTTTGCAAAACCAAAACTCCTATTTTGTAATACAAGGTCCTAACTTACCAAATGCATCACTAGGAGCTGAAATTTCCACTCACAAAAGAATAAGTCACAATTTGAACCAATACGTTTAAATAGGAGACAATGAAAAATCGCCCAGAGTCATGAGTCCCGACAAAACAAAATCGCCTCGTCCAATGAAAACCTAGGGCTTCTGCAAAGCTCCAATGCGAGAGAGAACCTCTACATTTCACAAAAACGAGTTCACAAACTTAGGATGAATAAAATCAGGTTCAAAACGAGTTAAAAGTAGTGGAAACCTGTGAGAACAAGTTTCAATCTTTCATAATGACAGAGATAAAAAGCAAGCAAGAACAAGGAGATTGAAGTGTGCGTTTTGTGTGAGATCGCGAAATGGAAAAAAAAGAGACTAAGGGTTAAAAGTAGTGGAAAACCTGTGAGAGTAAGTTTCAATCTTTCACAATGATAGAGATAGAAAGCAAGCAAGAATAGGGAGATTGGAGTGTGCGTTTTGTATGAGATCACGAAATGGAAAAAATAAAGACTGAGGGATTTATATTTATTAAAACTTATTATTTTAATATAATAAATTTGTATTTTCTGCCTTTTAATTTTTTTTCTCAGTCATCAACCTATGATTTTCGGTCATAAAACTCTCTCATTTGTGAACACTTGCTTTTTCGACTTCATGTTAGAATTTACCATTTTTTTGTTGTGGGCAAATACCTATTTGATTAGACAAAACCCATAAGGCATCTCTTTCGTTGTTCTCCAACATCACATATCCAACTCCTTGTCCAACATCCACACCTTCCCCATCACACACCACATTCAACTTTATTTCGAGGCCTAGTATTGTTGTTAGTCTCGTGTTTTATTATTTGTAGTTTGAGCTTGGGCCCATGAATAGCTACGATGCTTAGGATTTTTAAGGCTATATATTTCCTTGTAATTTGAGTGCAATTGTATGAGTGTGTGAGGAAATATAGTGAATAACTAGACGTAGCCTACATTGGGTGAACTAGGGTAAACTCTGTGTGTTGTTTTCTTCTTTCCTTTCTCTCTTTCTCCTATCTCGATTGTTGTGTGATTGCTCGGTACCCAACACCCCGAATCCCACTCTTTGTCCACCAAAGGGAATAATATCACCAGGTAGAGGAACAAAATATTCCACATTATCAAAATTTTCATTTACTATTCTCCCACTACATATTTATCCACATGATCAAAGTCATCATATACCTCTCATAACCTGCCTTACTCACAAATCACACCAACTTCTAAACTTCACACGTATGCTTATTCACACCGACTTCCCTAACCAATAAGCATTGTCACCTTGTTGGTTGAACTCATGATATTAGTTACATCCCTTATCATTTATAGGAATATGTTAACCTTATAGTATGCATAGTTGGGCAACTCCAAAGCATCTTTTCCTTCAACTAACTCATTAAGCGCACTCCCAAATAACCTTATTCACATTACTTAGGCTCAAGCTAGCACAACATATTTACATGACCTTTGTACTCCAACTCTTTAACAATACATAAAGCCTTAAATAAGATCATGTATCAACTAAAACCTTAAATGGATGTCTTATCTACCCTGATACTACAAATTGGGTACTTTTACAAAACACCCCCACTTAACTGAATACATCTACAGCAGACATTTTCTTGCCCAAGAAAAAACACTACTACAAAATGGATTTTTAACCATGCACAATTAAGATGGTTTTTCCAAAATTGTTATCATCCAAAATCCATTGACATTTTCTAAATAATTGAATTCTTTTAACAATAATTTTATAAAAATTGTCATAGAAATCAAATCAAGTATTCCACTACAATTTTTTAAAAACAGTCTTTGAAATCAATAGAAATCAAATGTTATTATTCTTGTGCCCTCTCAATCTCTCTTGCGCTCTTTCAAACCTATATCTATCGTGCCCTCTCTCCTTCTACCCCACGCCGTCGTCAAATCCCTCATCCTGCGTCATTGTCACCACTGAAGCTCCCTCACTTCAATTTCTCTCTCCCTCACTACGCGTCGACGATGCTAGATCTGTTACTGGTGGCGCTGGAACTCCTATTTGAGGAGTGTATGTGCTGGTTTGTGATTTCCTTGAGGCGGTGTCGTGGATGGAGGAGGAAGAGAAGCGAGTGGTGAGATTAATCCCTTTCCTTAGCAAGGAAGAATTGAAGTAACTCGTGGCTAGGGTTTTGCCTTAGGGAGAGGACTCATGCGGAGCGATGCTGTAAGGATTGATTTCCTCTACTATGAATAGTTACGACAACACGACTTTCGTAGGGAAGATTCTTTGGGATATGTTGTCGAGGGAGACGGCGAAGAAAGTGTGGGAGAAGGTGTCCGCGATGAGCTTGAAGACGGTGGATACCACTTTTTTTTTTACAATTGTTAAATTTTGGGATTTTAGATTTTCATTTTGGTTTTGCAAGCAACAGCTTCCTATTGCTACAATGAATGATAGATTTTGAAAACCATTCCATTATCTTGAAATTTTGATGATATGAATATGAATAATTATAAGAGTAAATTACATTCGCACCCCTTGTGTTTTGCTCAAATTTCACTCGATACCCATCCCTTTTTGCATCCTATAAAAAATCTCTTAATTGTTTAGCTCATATTACACCTAGACCCCCTCCTTCCTAAACACCATTTAATAATCTAACAGAAATTAAGCACATGCTGGTCGCATGACTTTTAATAAAATTTTATGCCTAAAATACATCATCTTCTTCCTCTCAACGTGAAAATATTTTAAGACTCTTGCTACTTTTTTGTTTTTTAGGTAATTGGACATAAACCCAACTTTTTGTTGGATGTGAACCCACTTTTTTGGTATGCAATGTTAACACCCTTCCTTTCATCATTTGTTCTACTAACATACATATGAACTGAATTTTGATTCTCAACAAACATTTTCAACACATCATGATCAGTCTTAAGGAAAAGAATTTTACCACTAACAATAGAACAAAACACAAAATAAAAGGGTGACATATTGACAAGTCTGAATCATTAGCAATGTTATTCACACAATCATGTATTCCATGTATTCCAGTTCATCCATTGTATTATTGTGGTCCCAAACATCAACACTATTTTAATCAAAAATAATAAACAAATGATTTCCAGTTCATCCGTTGTGTTTCCTATTGTCCCAAACATCAACATTATTTTACACTATTTTAATCAACAATAATAAACAAATGATTTTAAAAATCATAAGTGGTCCCAAACTGGTCCCTCATTGAAACCCCATTTAGAAATATACAACAATAAACAATCAAAATTAAATAAATAATCTTAAAAAATAACATATATACAAGGTTCAGTGATCACTTACAAGCATAACCCTAGCGTGAATAAAAATCGTGGAACAGGAAGAGAAACAAAATGCTTGTGAACGTTGAAGAGGAAGACAGACGAAGGCACTCATGAACGTTCCGAACGGGAAGAGAAACAATGGAGAATTCGCGAACTGGAACAGGAAGATGAAGAACTCACGAACGGTGAAGAGGAATGAAACGTGAACGTCATGAGAGAAAGAGAAACTCGCACCCCTAGAAGCTGAAGAAAAACTTGCCAACAAGAGGAAATGAAAAGTACTCGTGAATGGTGAAGAGAGATAGAACATGAATCCTAAATTTTGAAACAAATTGGGAAGGTATAATTTGGGTTTTACAATTAAAATGTAAGGCCAAATTTGTCTGCTCACATATTTCAATTGACGTTAGTTAACGGCTTTAATAGAGGGGGTAAAAGTAATGTGCAAAAAGGAAGGGGTATCGGGTGAAATTTGAGCAAAACATAAGGGATGTGAGTGTAATTTACTCTAATTATAATTATGTGCATTGAATTGACACATGTTGGTCACTGGTGTTATAATCAGACTCTTGGTGTTTGGCTTCCCCTTTGGCTTGTTGTTCACTATATTCATAGTAAGGTAAGTCTATGTTGTACCCCTCTAATGTTTGTTAGAACAACCTTGCTCACAAGTTCTGAGCATTTTATCCTTGTGTTAGTCTTTTGTTGATAGTAATTGGAATAAACATGGGAAACTTGCCTTGGAAATGGTTACGAAAAAGGTAATGTTTTAGTTTTTATTTTGGCTATCAATCTTTCTTAGTTGTTATTTTGACATGTTAATCAATTACAAATACAAGGTTTATTTTATTTCTTTATTACTACAAGAAAATCATATGGCTTCTTCATTTTAATGTCTTTCCTATTTATTTTAGGCCTTGGAGAAAAAGGCACAAACTGGAAAGTGGGTTGAACCTCATGTGGAAACCAACTATAAGACCTCCATTTTTATATCTTTCAGTTATTTGCTATGCTTTGCTAGGGATGCATCTATGTATGTGGTAATGTAATGATGGCCAAAAGGCATGCACTTTGAATCAGTTGATTAATGCAATTACTGTGTGCTATGGCTAGATATTGGAATTGCTTCACAATCTATCTGTTTTTCCCTCATCCTGATAATATGGCATCCATTTGGGAGTTTCCTTGTTTGTAAGAAGCTTCTAGGTTTTCTTAAATACCCAACCAAATTAAATTATTTTCTTTCGCACTCTTTCTCTTTTTCAATTGAAGAAATGAGTCCTAATTGAAAAAGAACAGTGGTCTGTGGTGAAGACAAATGTTAAACCTCATGTGCAATTATTGACCACAAAAATTGTTGAAGTTTATGAGGCATCAAAGAATGCAATTTCCCCCACTTAATCAAGGCAAAAGAATTTGTAGATCGTTAATTATCAGGTGTGAACCTCTTCAATTCATCCTTATGGTTTGTTTGTTTGTTGATCTTAAGGTATTAACTACTGGTGGACAGGAAGCTAGAAAGTTCAACAAGCCATACATTGATCAGATTACTATTGCAGCTAAACCTCATGTTGATAAAGTACAAGTAGTTTTGAATCCCCACACAAAGGATGTTGTTTGTTTTTATGGGAAGTTTTTGAATCAGCTAGTACATATCATCGCCGGGTTTCAGACTTCATCTTTTTAAGATATTGAAAAAATTATGCAAATCCTTATTGTATTTTCCATTATTCATTGTTGATATCAATGTTTTTATTTTTTATAATTTTCATTACATTTATTCATGTTGCATTGTACCTACTCATCAAAAATTGAAATATGAACTTTGGTTGGCAGTCTTTGTCTTTTGAAATTTATAGTTGCCCATTTGTGAAAACCAACTTGATATTGTTGCAGCACTAAATTTATGTGTTTATTAATTTTGGGGGGCAGTATGAGTGTATGCTCGTGGCTGCTACATGCTAAAATTTCTTACTTTAGTTTGGAGATCATAACATGATTTAGACATAGCTGTGATGGTGCTTAAGATAGATTTGGTTAAAAGTGTTTCTTAAGTTCCTTTTCTTTTATCATAGTGTGATTGTGATATATAGAACTAAGATTTTATTTTCTTGACTGCATATTCACTGAATTTCATGTCTGTTCTAGGATATGGAATATACTTTTCCTTCAATGCTACTACATTAGTAAAAAGCTCAATTAACTTTTCTAATTATTGTTCAATCAAGAAATGCTGAAAATAGGCATGGTATTCTATAAGGATAAATTGCAATTTCTGAGTATTGATTTTTTTTTATTTCATGAAGGTCCAAGCTTATGTCTGAGACACACTGAAAAGGCACAAGCTTAATAGACCTCTTGCTACTAAAGAGTTGGAATGGTCTGCGGTATGCAATGAATAATTTTATGTGTCCTGATTAATATTACTGAAATTGACAGTGATCAATTGATTTGGCAAATATATTGTCTATTTTGCACTTTGCAAGCCTCTACCCTTTTGGCTTTACCTATTATTTTAGTGGCTAAAGTGTTTTTAGGTCAATCTTTTAAATGTATTTTTCAAAATCCATATGTTGATTCGCTTTTTGTTGATCTATATGTCCTTTTGATATATGTGCGTGTGTGATTGGAACTTATTAGTAATATACTCTTTTTATTGTCTGGAGTGGCAAAAAAGTGAATAAACCTGCTTGAAATAATCAAGGATAACTGCTAACTTATTTACACGTTTCCATGTTTGTTACAACAATATAGATTCTTTGAGCAGGAGAAAGTAGACCAGTATATTCTTTTTCCTTCTTTTTTTTTCTTTTATGTGAGAAGTTGCATTGTTCATTATTAATAATATAATCATTATTGTGAGTATAATGTGGTATATTAAATTTTGGCAGTGTGATCTACATATTGTGCAATGAAAAACCAATATGGATGAGTCTATACATAAAATTTTAGGGGCAAAAAAATGTGGTTTTACCAATTGTGTTGTTGCAGTGCTGCTACAAAGGTAGTCATGTTTGCTGCTCTAATGAATTTAACTCCTATTACTCTAGAGTTGGTTGGAAAATGTCCTGCCATACTTGATTCCCTTCCCTATAAATAGATATGCATTTACTCCATGCTTCATCCATGACATGACACTAAATGACAACAAATTATGCATTAGCACCCAAGATTCAAAAACAAACAAAATGTTGTAATGAGGATTTCTCACTAGTTGAGGTCTTTCTCAAACTCTTCTTCCTTTTTAGGGATCACAACCTCAAAGCACACATCTCAACCACTTTCTAACACAAATCCTTTTGAATTGACTAGTATGTTAATCAAGTCAACATACACATTTATCACAAATTTAACTTTAAAAAATTAAGAGTAAATTGCATTCACATTTTCTATATTTTTTTCAAATTATATCCGATATCTTTCATTTTTTGCACCTTACAAAAAACTCATTAATTGTTTAGCTCACATTATACTCAAACTTCCTCTTAAACACCGTTTAATAATTTAACAGTAAGCACATGTTAGTCACATGACTTTTAATAAAAATTTATGTCTAAATATCTTCATTTTCCTCAAAATCACATTTTGGATTTTATAAACCCTCTTCTTCTTCAACAACTCCTCTTCACTTACTATAACGACCCGCCTTGTCGCTACGATATCACTAACTCTTAATTGTGCAGATCTCAATTTTAATAAAAACTTCATTCATTTGATTATGAAAATGATGGTAAATTTTTTCACAATAATACAATTGTCATACACATATTACAATTACCTAATTAAACACATATGTACATATATATTAAATTAGTACATGTCCTCCACATGTTAGAACTTCTTTTAGTTTTATATGTATATACACTTAAAATTACATATCAAACAAAAAGCCAAAGACTAACTAAGAAAAAGTTGATTAACAAAACACAACTCTTTCTCCAAAAAGAAATCCAACGTCATCACGTCGGCTTAGCGGCTCCAACCAAAAAGAAGATCTCCCTCCAAGGTCACTTACTGCTACTCATCGGTTCACATGAACGAAAGTTCACGATCATCACAGGTACCAACCACACGATACAACAAATGCAAGAGTGAGTTTATTATATAAAACCAACAAACATCAGATAGCAGCAATTGGGAAGGAAATAACATTATCCACCACAATCATTAACAAAAATCCATGATTCCAATACACATTCAACAAACCAATCATCTAATGCATTTCACAACTCAAACAATCATGCATAGAATGATGCATGTACCTGACCCATCTATCAGCATGCAATGTGGTACCATCCTCATGGAAATAGCCTCTCTCAGGAAAATGATGCAGTAGCTCGTCAAGGTCACTCCGTCGTGCACAGGCTGCTCCCCCCCATGGTGATCAACCCTGAGTCACAAGGGAATTCCAAACAGAGATGTCCCCTAGTACCTCCGTGCCCTACTGCCACCATCCTATTTCCATCAATGCAAATGAAGTATGAAACATGTGCATCATCAATATATGACCCGGCTAGGAACACATCCTTTTTCGCAAGGATAACACGTCATACACCCCCATGTACATACATAACACCCTAATATGGGCCCACGTGTACATACATAATATACAACCATGGACACCATCAATGTATGACCTGGATAGGAACACATTCTTCCTCGCAAGGGTAACCAGTCATGCACCCCATGGGTATCAATATATATCCATATCACATAATGACATTATTAGCATCAACATAATCTCTAATGTCATTATCAATATCCACATCTCATCATTTAATTTCATCATCATACATATTAAACTTGTCTCATTTCAACATCAACAACCAATTCATCATCATTATATCATTTATACATCATCAAACACATCATCATTATCTCATTCAATCATCACCAACACATCAATAACATCTCATTTCAACATTATCAATGGCATCAATATCACCTCATTCATCCATAATCCATATTACCACGAGACTGGTATTTTAGGAAAATTCTAAATTAAAGATGATGAATACAATATAGAAAACACACTCTTATGCTCATTTAAAAATTTAGTAAAGAATTAAATAGAAAAAACATATTATAAAATTTTGGACAAAGTCTCCTCTGTAATCAAGACTTTTCCCAAAAAATCCAATTATTACAACAACAATATCATTAACCCAATAAACATATATCTCATTTGAACATTATTTCATTTAGACATTACCAATCACATAAGCATCACCTCATCTAGATCATCACAAATCACGTAAACATCATCAATCATTTCCATGGTATCTCAATTTCATTGTCATCTACAACATCAGTAATAAATACATTACATCCCATTAGTTAAAAACATCATTTGCTTTGAAAATGAGCACATACAAGTATCATCACCCATTAATCATAAAAGCTTCACATCCCATTAGTTAAAAACTTAGTTTTATTTGAAAACCAGCACACAACAGGGACAGAGAGATATCCTTATAGTTGGACTCCCTGACCCCAACTATGGTATCTAAACTATTACCAACATAATAAACTCATCTTACCTATCTATATTCTCTATTAGCTCCTTGAAACGTCATTTTGGGATCTCTCAAGTTCACATGCTTTGACCCAAACACAAAGCTCTATATACCAAATCGAAGACAATTTAGTATAGATTTCCAAGGTAAGACCAATATTAACATTTGGGATCAAATACCCATTCGAATCAAAAAGGGCTAAAAGGGTGTTTTGGGAGTTCACATCTAAAGACATCATTTTGAAATTTCAATCACACCAATGTGATCGGGGTTCAACAAGGATCATAGAAATGACATCAATTTCATAAAAAATGAGACTTTCAAAGGAAGTGTAAAACTCCCAACAACGATACCAAAAACACAAGAGACACTAAGAGAAGCTTAAACTAGCTAGAAGAATATAATGGAAACCAAGGTTACCTCAAGGAAACCAAGAAAGAAGGATTTGGAAGCTACGTTCTCTACCAAAACTTTGAGAAGAGTTTCAAAGATTTCACTCCGATTAAAGTGTTCCTCTTCGTGTGGTGGTCCAACGGCAAGCGACGGTGCCTCATGGTGGTTACCGGTGGCCATGGTTGGTGGAGGAGGAGGGGAAGGAGGTTTGGTGGCTGTTTTGGGGGAGAAGAAGCCATATTTTTTGAGCTTGGACGCTGCTGAATGTATTTAACACCGACTTCACTCGCCCATGCGAGCAAAAATGCCTGCAAAATTCGTCTGGGCGAGTTGACCCAATTTTAAAATTTCTACTTCTGTGAAAAATTAATTTCCCATTCTTAAGATGTTATTTTGCCAATCCCAACGGTCAAAAGTTTTATATTTAGGTTAGGAACCGACATTTAAAATTTGAAGGCAATCCAACGGTTAACCAATCCATAATGGTGATTTTACTAAATTAAGTTTTTTGGGTCAAACTTAGAATCACGCAATTCCACGCAGTTCAAACAAACTTCACATGACTTATCCTCTACACCAAGCAATTGCACATGGATAATTCACATAACAATCATTCAACTAATCCAAACTTATCAAACAATCAAATAACACAATAATCACATCAAACATCTATTTTCAATTATCGAAAATTCAGGGCATTAGACTTATCACCACCATCTCTTTCCTGACCTCTCTCTCCCACAACAACATCATTTCTTCCTCTTCATCATCTCACCAACACGGTGTCTGGGTGCACCCACCCCCGTCGAAGCAACCATCACCACCACCATCGTAGTCGTCGTCGCTATAATTATATCCACCTCCACCACTTCATTGTCTCTCGTCATAGCTTTGGCCATTATCATAGGTGTGTGTGGTTCCTTGAACATTAGCGGTAAAAATAATGTATAAAAATATAGGGGTATCAAGTGCAATTTGAGAAAATTACAAGGAGTGTGAGTGTAATTTACTCTAATGGGCAATTTCGTTTGCTCATATATTTCAATTGACGTTAGCTAATCCGATAACATAATATGATAAAAGTAATGTATAAAAAAAGTATCAGATGCAATTTAAAAAAAAAACATGAAATATAAGTATAATTTACTCAAAAATTAATGTTTAACCACAGACAAATAACATTAGAAAACATGGCATCCTATCCTATCTAGCATCTAAATGACAACCACGTGGACACAACTTGTATAATCACTTACCAAATGTGAGTTAAGCCCAATGACTATTTTTTATGATGAAAATTTAACAAAAGACTAAACCTAGACATTAAAATTTTAGAGAAACTATAAATTGGATTTTAAAATTTTAACGGGATGAAAAACTTAAATAAAACTTAATTATATGATGTAATTTAAAAGAAAAAAAATTACACATAACTCACATTGAGAATCGTATTTTTTCTTAGTTATTGATTCTTATTGTGAGATAAGAGTTATTTAAGGATACACCATTATAGGTTATTTAACGATCCTTAAAAGTTACATTATTAAAAAAATGCAATTCATATTGTTATGCAAATGATATTTCATTTTTTCAATACAAATTTAAATTATTGTAATAAATATTTTATAATTTCATTAATAATTATTTTTACTGGACTCGATATATATTATATTCATCTTTTTTACTTTGTTATAAAATATTTAAACACTAAATAAGAGTAAAAGTGAGTAGTATTTAATAAAAAATATTTATTCGATTAAAAATATAAAAAATCACACATTCTTTAAATTTTGAGTAATTGGAATATTTAATGTTTAAGTATTATAATCAATAATTTTTTGGTACAATAATGATAAATAAATTTAAACTTATAATTATACAAATTATTTAATGTTTTCCTTACTTAATCTTGGGTATTTGGTAAACAAAATCTTTTTCCATTATTAGGAATTATGTTTCTTGGAATTATATTTCTCAAAAATCATGTTTCTTAGGAATGCCATAAATATGTTTGATATGTCTAAAATATTTTCAGGAATGAGATACACCCCTTCTCATAATTAATTAAGAAGTGATTAAGAATGTTATATTTTTAGGAATGATTTTTAAAATATGCATATCAAACATAGGAATAATTTAACATTTTCAACCTAAAATTTATGCGAAACTTAAGAAAAAACTTAATCTTAGTGACCAATGTAAAAAAAGTAGAGACTTGAATATGTTTTAATTCTCGTAAAATGAGGTGTTTTAGTTTAAATCCTTTTTTTCATCTAAATTTTGAAATTAATATTTTTGGTTCATGTAAAATGAGTGAATTTTAATCATAGTCTTTGTAAAAAGTTCTTTGATTCTCAAATCACTATTTTTGGCACATAACATTAATTAAAAGTAACTTATTTTGTAAAGACTAAAAATATATTTAAATTATAGTAAAAAATAATATTTAAACCAAGAAAAAATATGATCTTAATAACTTCTTAAGTAATATTTTTAGCACATTCATGAGTATGAATTTATTTTTGTATATCATAGGATATTAGTTTAGATAAATAATTAATATTTACATTGTAATTTTTAAGATTTTTAAAAACTAATATTTTTATTATATATGCTTTATAATCTATAGAAGTAAATATTGAATTTAAGTAAAAAATTATTATATTCACGAATAATGCTCGTATTTTTTATTTTTTATATCATTAAATATTAATGTATACAATAATTAATTTTTAGGAAATAATTAGATAATCATCAATGTTTTATTAAATATTTTCATTATTTGTAAAATTAATATGTTGAATTTAAATAGTATTTTTAGGAAATTAATGAATGAAACTCTTATTTTTACTTTGTAAATTGTAAATATTAATTTATACAAATCATTATTTTTACTTAATATTTTTTAAGGACATTAATTAAATAATATTTAATATCTTAAAACTTCTAATTTCATTAAATACCTTGATTTTATATTTTTTTTACCATAATATTAATATGAAATATTTATCGTCTAGTATATTAACTTATTTTTATTAAAGGTTATGAATTCACACAAGATAAATATTCTCCTTTCAACATAATATATTTCATATAAAAGATGAAAATTATTTATTATTTTTATTCAAGTAGAAAAAAGCTATAAATAGTATTTTCCATTCATCATTGCAATGGAAATTACATCTTTGAGATTTTTTTAGAGTAAAATATTTACCTTCAAAAGTCTTTCATGCGTTTAAAATTTCATGCCCCTAAGATGTAATTAAGCTTTTAAAAAGATGGCAAAAATGTTGGAAGTAGAGTTTGTATCCTTGACACCTTCCTTTCCCATAACCAACAAAGTTACAAAGAAATATTATTAAAATTAGGAAGCAAGTTGACTTATTTTATTAAAATTTAAGGGACCAGATTAATTTATAGTTTATAATATTAGAAACCAATGTTCTATTTTTGTTATTTTAGGGATTAATTTGACCATCTATAGCAATTTTAAAAATTAATATGATCGATAATTTTAGAAATTATTTAGACACTATTAATTTTAAAGACAAATTTAATCTATTATTACAATTTAGAGGGCTAATTTGATAATTCAATGAATTATTTCATTTTTTTAAGTAAATTATTTTTACAATAAAAAATCATTCGACTAATCCTCAGATATAAAAATCATTTAAGTAAATTTTGTTTTTTCCATGACACAACTTCATTCTTCTCTATACACACTATCAGAATAATCATTTAAAACTTTTAAACAAACATTGGTGACGTTTGTGAAGGAATAATAACATGATCATCCCGTTGGATCCGACGTGCCTATCTCGTCGGTCCCTCTCAAAGCGAGCGTAAGCAGCTGCAGCAAATTTGAGGGTCGTGAGATGGAAGAAAGAAAGAAAGAAAGAAACAGATAAATCCATGTAATTAAATAGACAAAGCACTTGGTGTGTTATTTTTTATTACATCACGTCACGTAACAATACTAATATACACGCCCGCACCTCTCTCACAAGTCTCACCAACTCAACAACTTCCATTCTCATCAATGACTCTCACCAATGCTTTCCTCGCTCCTTCCTTCGCCGTTCACGGTGGTAGGCTTTCCCATCCGCCCTCCATTCCTCTTTTCTCTCTTCCCTCCGACGCCTTCTTCCGCTCCCCAACCTCCCTCTCCAGGGACAAGTGAGAATTCGTCTTCGTCTTCGCCGTACTTTCCTTTTTTAGTTACATCTTGAGATTGGAGCGATTTATTGGAGTCAATTATTACGATGTGGTCTGTTATTCCTTTGCGATTCGAGTCGAGTTTACTGTGGATAGATGAACAAAGACGGAAGTGATGGAATGAGAATGTAATACATGTTCGCTAATTAAATCAGAAGAGTGGCACTGATTATATTGAAAGGAAAATGAGTAGAAACTAGAAAACGAATATTATTATTAATTGATTTTTGTTTTGCAAATTTTAATTGTATTTTTGTTGGAATTTCGTAAAATTTCATTGAAGCCAATTGTCAGAGGAACAAAAATTTGAGGGGAAACGGATTCTTATGGAACCATTATTTTGGTAGTGAGCTTATGTTGTTTATGGATTCAGTCGCTCCAGTGCCGTTTTCTGGATATTTTGGTTGACCTTACTTCTGTTTTTTTTTTTGGATCGACAAATGTTAGTATTGTTAGTTTTTGTTAGCGGGGGATTCGAACTCGGGACCTCTCTCCCCTTCCCTTCTCCCTTCACCACTAGACCAACCTTATATTTCCACCTTACTTCTGTTGTGTTTAAATGCAGTGTATGTGATTCGAGTGAGCAAATGTACTAGTTTATTCTAGTGTCTGACTGATAGTTTTGCATGCTTTCATCATTCATTCTCATAGTTCTTTGTCTTTCCAATTATTGATCTAATTTTATGTTTGTTTTCTGATGTTTTGGAAGAATTTGTGTGTCAACTTCTTCTAACGACCTTGTCAATGCTCCCTTTTCAAATTCATATGCAGCTTTCAATTCGTGCTGTGTCAAATCCTGGGCTAAATAGTAATGCTTCAGTAGCTCCTAAGTAGTCAACTCGATGCATCATTGTGATTGATGCTATCCCTTATTCATTTCATTTGCATATACTGAAAAATAGATGGGATTATTTGAGCAAGTCAAAGCTATTAATCCTGTTTTACCTGGGATGGAGGGGAGGCAGGGGCCATGGTCCACCAAGCCATTACAGATGTGCATGTTTAAATTTATATAATTGTGACAATGCCTCTGCTAGTTCAGTGGTAACTTTTTAAACCTTAAAGCTATGTATCAATTAATCATTTCAGGAATCTTTCTCATATTTAAGGACCCCTCTATTAGTACCGATGTTTAGTTAGGAATGGTCCATTTCTCTCCAACTTTGAAAACCCTTATGCTTGAAGCTTCAGCATCCCCACAATGGATAAACTTTGGTTATTTAGTTTTTTTTTTTTTTTTTTTTACTTTTATGCATCCCTTGGTACCTTGGAATCTTGTATCCTCTTTCTCTTTTTGGGCCTGTACTCTGTATGGCCTTGATCCCATATATGGTTTAGACCAGAATATGTTTGGTGGTGCAGGTTTGTTGAGTTAATAAAGGTTGGTTCAGCCACTGTTATTGATCAGATTTATGTTCTAGTTTATGAAGACAATTGGAACTTTAATATTCTTTAATGTAGTCACCATGGTGTATCTATATCGCTTGTTTCTTACTACTGGTTGAAATGTTTTGCAGGAACATTCTATATGCTTCTGCTTATGATTTGAATGCAGTTGGTTCAGCTTCACAGGTCAGTGACATGATTCTTACCACCATATCATTCACGTCTACCATTTTTTTTTACAGTTGAAAAATAGGAGTGATAAAAATTGATTTATTATTTGGGATTTACAATCTTTGCTATTATCCATAAATTGCAAAATTGGATGGATGAGTGATTGAATTGCAAAAAAAATGAGGGACTAAACTGGAGGAGAAAAAATAGTTTGGGATTAAATAGGGTTTTTGTGTCATAACTTTATAGTACATAGTGCCTTCTATTTCATTCTTGATCCTAGAAAGATATTTTTCTTGGCATCTTTTTTCCTCTTCTTTTTTTTATGAAGTATTTTTCTTTGCTAGCAGCTGAATGGAGCTACCTAATACATGTTGAAGAACCATGACTAAATTCCTATATTTTCCTTTCCTTGCATCCTCTGATATTTTTCTCGTTGTTGCTGAAACTTTTTAACAATTTGAAATTTGAGTATGATGCTTTTAAACAAAAAATAAATAAATAATTATACCTTCTTTTAGATGGTTTTGAGCAGTTAACTATATCTGATGAGGATTGTTACTTGAATCCCTGAGGATTTTGGTATAGATGATGCAGCTCACCTATTATAATGTCCAAGAGGAATAAAAAGAAAACCCAGCTTGGCTTGAAGGGCTGCTGCACAAGATTCTGTCTTTCTTGTTGTCTTCCTGTTATCAATCCTTCAATTAGTTGGCCGTTGTTGGTCATAATCTTGTGATGATCATGTTGTCTCAAACTTTTTATGTTATTGAGAATGTGATATGCACGTCTGCAGCAGTTTGTTTCTTTTCTTTTTATTTTTTTGAAGAATTCCCTTCAATGTGAATTTTTAATATCTACTGGACTCGATGTCCTGCTGCACTACAGTACATCTTATATTTTGCATCCGTAAATCCTGTGTATTTTACAAGTCAATCTTGTATTATATTCATCTATTGTTGGTGGTGTGTTTGTGCTGGTCTAAGATAGTGGCTGCTATAATTGACAAATGTATTTGCCAACAATCTGGGCTTTTGTTAATTATTCATTAAATATGTCATCTGGATTTTTTATGCCATGCTTTTATGTACATATATTTTTGTAATGTTTGATTGGTTAATTCTTACTGTGCAGCAATCTGGTGACAATTCTGATAGTCTTCCAATGCCAATAGTTCTAATAGATCAAGAATCGGATTCTGAAGCAACAATTGTGCAGCTTAGCTTTGGGAATCGCCTTGGAGCTCTTCTTGACACGGTGGTTTGGCTACTGGAAACTAAATTATGCAATCTCTAAGATTTTCAAACCAGTTGGATATCCTTTAACTGCAATTTTGTTATTTAAGTGATGCTCTCTCTATGTGATTGTTAGATAAGATTTATTCAATTTATGAAGGTCCTAAGGTTTGCTTTGTTTAATTATGTTTCCTCATTATACATCTTTTCTATTAAAAAAACACATCTGATAAAGCAAATAAAATTTGATGATAGTTTTATGTTGTCTATGGAGTGGCTTTCTTTTTCTTTTCTTATGTTCCTTGTCATCCTTAAGTCATGGCTCCCTTTGCGAACAAGCCTCATTTGGCTCATTTCTCCTTGTTTTATAAAATTCACCTGAAAACTACAGAGCAGCTTTTATAATCCATTGTAGTTTACTTTTTAAAGAAAGCAAAAAGTTGGAATCATCAGAATGTTGGAAGGCTGACAATCAGCAACTTGTTTGAGATTATGTTGGAAAAGAGATAACTGTTCTTGCTATATCACATAAGCGCATCATTTATATAAAACTTTGTTAGAGTTTTGAGCTCATTTTCTCTATCCACATCATTTTATAAGTATTGTCAATAATTAATCTTTTTTTGTTCATATCAAGGCAGATGAAAGCATTACAAGATTTGGGATTGGATGTTTCAAAGGGAACTGTCTCCACAGAGGGATTAGTCAAGCAAACAAAATTTTTCATTACACACTCGTAAGTCTTCCTTGTCCTTTTCCTCCAGTTTCTTTACCTGTTTTTTCTTGAATAACATTTTCAGCAATAAATGAACAAGAACATTGGTGAATTTTCTCTGCTTAAACTGATAACTATTCTTTTTCTTTGATAAATTAAGATATCAGTCAGTCTTTAACTGAAATTTCCCTTATCTGTTAATCATCATCATATTCTCTCTATGGAGAAGGATCTGGACTCAGGAGGATCATCCTGTAACTCACAATAGATTGCCCCCCGTTCTTATCGGGTACTTGAGAAGAACTTTCCTCAGGTCCAGTCATTGGAAAGATTTCCTGGAGGTTAGATAGTTGGGAAGGTGCTTTCTTTTCCTTACATGGTGTTGGAAAGTTGCCTTAATTGCAGTCACCCCTAACCTGCCTTAGTTGAGGCCTCTTTGTGGGTTGCCTTAATTGCAGCCTCAAGGGTGGTGTTTAGTCCCACATTGGCTAGAGATGACTTAAATAGAGCTTATAAAGCTCGAGCAGTCCTTATCTTACAAGCCAATTTTGTGGGTTGAGTTATGCACTGAGTCCAAATTCTAAGAGGTGGTCATATATCGCTAACTCATCGTCCTTATCTAGTTTCCCTTTGTATCATCTCTCTCCTTGTATTTTGGTGGCAGTTGCTCAAAGAATTGAGAAGCTTATGTGGGATTTCTTTAGTCTGGGGTTGTTGGCAATTTTTGTGTAGAACTTAATAGGAATGAAGTTAGGTCTTGCAAATTTGTTTAAACATTGCTTTGACAGCCAAAATGGCTTTTGGGCTTTTTACTCCACGGACCAGTTCTTTATGGCATCAAGTTATCCAAAGTGTAGTTTGCATTCTGATGGGATGGGTGTCAATCAATTCTGTGGTTAATGCTTTGTAGCCCTTGGAAATTTATATCTCAAGGTTGTGCTTCTTCTAGATCTTTTATATCCTAGGGTGTGGGCGATGGTTTAAATTTTGGGAGGATCTTTGGGGGGTCCTCCTTGATGCATTCCCTAGACTTTTTTTTATCTCTCTTGTTTGTGCTATGCTCCCGTAATTTGGTTTCATTCTTCATCAAATTCTGCTGCTTTCCAGAATTTTTCACTTATTTAGAAATATGCATGCTAGGGAATTCTGAGTTACAGTCTTCTCTTTCGGTGTTGCTAAATTCAATTAATATCTCTTAGAATCCAGATAAGAGGATTTGTTCTCTTGATACTTCTGGTTTAAGTTGCACTTATTCTTCCACCATCATTAACTTTGTATAAAGTGTGATTTTATTGATCTAACCGTCGAATTATAACCATATATTACCTAGATTATTCATGTCAAATCTTGCAAAATTTGAACAATAAGAAGATAATGAAATTATTCTTATTTTCAAAAGTATATGTTGCGTTAGTTTTGATATACTTGAATGAGGTATCTTGAACTTATGACGAAGAAGAAATAAAAATCTCACTGATCATTTATTGTCTAATTTGTTTTCACTGCTTCATTAGAACCTTAGTCTCTACAGATTTATTTGATGTTCATATTGTCACAGAGACACTGGGCGCAAAGTTGAAGATCCTGCTATGTTAGAGAGGATTCGACTTACCATTATTAACAATCTGTTGAAATATCATCCTGTAAGTTTGTTTCACAGATAATTTACTCTGGATTTCTGATATGGTTACTTTATATATAAGAAGCTCCCTTGTAATTAACATTTTTTTATAAACACAATTTTTCCTTGTTACCTTTTGCCGATATACTTTTAGTTTGCTCTTAATTTTCAGTTTTTCCTTACTCACAAATATTATATAATTTGTGTAGGAGTCCAGTGAACTACTAGCGATGGGTGAAGTGTTTGGCATAAAGGCTCCAAAGAAGAAGGTGAATTGCACTCTTCCAGTTTTCCTTTCCTTTTTTTTTTGTTTTTTGTATAAAATAAATATTACTTTTTTGAGGAAGAACTCTGGCTTTGTTTTTTTTTTTTTCCTACTTTTTTGAGGAAGGTTCAAGGTTGCAGATATTTATAAAACATTTCCTAATTAATTTGGTAGTCTATAGTTTTATGTGCCTGGGTGAACTTTTAGGCCTCAAACAAAACTCTGACATCGTATTTGATTTATTCATGTATCCTTGTCGTCATTTCATTTCCCAATAGATGGTTTTTCCAATCTTGTGTTATTTTCAGGTAGTGGACAATGCTTTTTCACTTTTTTTTGATGATTTTTGTTGTTAAATTAAAACTTTTGGGAGCTACAGCTACCTCCTGATTTTAACCACCTAGAAATTGAAACATTATACTGAGCATAGACCAATTATGCTTATTCCAGTGTTTGCGTGTCTCTTTCTATTTGAAAAAGTGAGAATGCCTTAAAGAGATTACCTGATGACCTTTTTTTCTTAAACTTCTTGAGATTGTTAATATTAAATGGCAAAGATTCAGTCTTCACTTCTCAGATTCCATGCCCACTATGTCTTTCTATATATGATTTTCTATGTTTAATTATTGCCAGACATTATTGCTGGACGGACTATATTGGGGCTGCTAAATTAATATGCTGGAATTTAAAAGTCATATAATATGCCACACTTATCGTAGTTTTGTGAACTTTTTGTTGGATTGGCCTTCCTCCTTCAATGCTGACCCAAGCCCATTAAGGGTTCCAAAAACCCTAAACCTATTTCGCCACTATAAATATCTTAGTTTAGGGAGGCGGTAGGTTAGAGAGAGAGAGAGAGCAGATTTGAGAGCCTCAAGTGACATTCTTGAGTGCACATTTGAGCAAGCTTTGTGCTTTGCAATTTGAGAGATTTCTAGAGAGAGTTTGAGTAAAACACTCTAGGGAGTTTGATACTCACCATTGTTGGAGAGGTTGAGTGAACCACCACCTTAGTGTATTTTTGATCCTTTTGTAACCCATTATTATTATAGTGGAAGTTTGATTCTGGACTAGGTCCCGTGAGTTTTTACTTCTTCACATTAAGGGAGGTTTTCTCACGTTAAACAGATTGATTGTGTTATTGTTCTGTCTCTCTCATCTTGCGTTTTTTGTTTCGCTTCCGCAATTAGATTTGAGGGTTCGTTTTACCCAATTTGATGTGAGGGTTTGACGATAACTCAACAGTGGTATCAGAGACCAGGTTCGACGGGTTCTGAAGGAGACGAGATGGAGACCAGCGGGATCACTCATGATGGAGATATGTTCAAGCTGACAGCGGACAACTTCACTTCTTGTAGACCGATGATGGAGGATCATCTCTACTGCAAAGATTTGTATGAGCCCATTGTCCTTGATGAGAGACCGGCTGACAAAACTGACAAGGAGTGAGAGATCCTGAGTCGTAAGGCGGTTGCCACGATCAGGAAATACATTGACAAAAGCCTCTTTGAGCACGTGTCCGAGTTCATGAATGCGTACGAATTGTGGAACAAGTTAGAATCCATGATTCAGAAGAAGACTCCCAGGAACAAAACACATCTGGTTTGCCGACTTGTGAAGTTAGAATACAAGGACGACATAAGCATGATTGAGCACCTCAACACCTACAAAGGTATTGTAAATCAACTCTCAAAGGCCAACATGAAAACTGATGATGAGATGCATGCTTTGTTGTTGTTGAGCTCGCTGCCAGAAAGTTGGGATACTCTGGTAGTGACATTGAGCAATTCGGCTCCAGAAGGAAAATTGATGATGGATGCCGTGACTGATAGCCTCCTGAATGAAGAAGCCAAGAGAAGAGAACGAGGTGTAACCAACACATTTGAGGCCAACGTTGCTGAGAACAGAAGTAAGTCCGACTTTCGGGGTCGTAGCAAGAGTCGGGGTCGTGACAGATATGACAAGTCTAGAGGATGGTCAAGGCAGAAATATGATCTGAAGTGTTTCTACTGTGGGAAGGTAGGACACAAGAAGCCGAACTGCAAGACTCTGCAGAATGATGAACAAAATGGCTGTGTGAAGCCGGATCAAATTGTTCCCAAGACGAGGAATGATAAGAGCACCACGGTTGTGGCTGCTAACCCGAACGCCGAGATATTCCTCCTTGGTGAGAAAATGTTGAACATGGCATATGATGACTGCATTTGGATTGTTGATTCCGGTGCCTCATTCCACGTCACCCCACATGAAGGATTCGTTTCTGCTTACAGGAAGAGAGATTTTGGTGTCGTGAAAATGGGAGATCAGGTGACCAGCAAGATTGTTGGTGTCGGTGATGTAACCCTGACCACAAATACAGGGTGCCGACGTACGTTGAAGGATGTGAGGCATGTACCTGACATACGTTTGAATCTAATCTCGACTGGCAAGCTAGATGATGTCGGGTTAGTAAACTATTTTGGTGATATTAGATGGAAGCTGACCAAGGGAAACTTGGTTGTGACCGAGGTAAGAAAGAAAACTCTTTGTATGTGATGCAAGGAAGGATAAATGGTGGAGAGACCAACGCCATCAAAGAAGGACATAGCTTGGAGCTATGGCACAAGTGCCTTGGCCACATGAGCGAAAAATGACTTTAGATTTTGGAAAAGAAAGAACTATTGACCGGGTTGAAGGGCCAAGTGCTGGACAGTTGCACGCACTGTCTAGCTGGAAAGCAGCACCGGGTTTCGTTTGTGAGACCGGATCAACCCAGACGATGCAGGTGTATTCTTGACCTCGTCCACACTGATGTTTGCTCCATGTCGGAGAGATCGCTTGGAGGAGCTCAGTATTTTGTTTCTTTCATTGATGATCATTCTCGCAAAGTGTGGGTTTATCTGCTGAAGTCAAAAAATCAGGTACTCCAATCTTTCAAAGAATTCCATGTTATGGTAGAAAGGGAGACTGGCAAGAAGTTGAAAGTTGTTCCCTCAGACAATGGTGGTGAGTATCGCGGTCCCTTTGAAGCTTATTGTAGAGAAGCCGGGATCCGACTTGAGAAGACGCCCCCAAAGACCCCGCAGTTGAATGGACTAGCCGAGAGGATGAACCGGACTATTGAAGAGAAGGTCCGTAGTATGCTATCCAATGTCGAGTTGCCGAAATCGTTCTAAGGAGGAGCTGTCAGCACTGCTGTTGATTTGATCAATCTCTCACCATCCAGACCACTTGAAGGAGAAATCCCAGAGGAAGTCTGGAGCAGTCGAAAAGCAACTTACGAGCACCTGAAGGTGTTTGGATACCGAGCTTTCGTGCATATCCCTAAAGATGAAAGGGCAAAGCTCGATGCGAAGATGAAAGAATGCATCTACCTCGGTTCGCCGAAAACCAAGTTTGGGTTTCGACTTTGGGATCCAATCAACAAGAAAATAGTTAGAAGCCAGGATGTGATCTTTCATGAATATGAGACTATTCATGACATCTCAAAGCCCAAAGTCCGGGTTACTGGCCGACACAAAGAACCCGTCCCTCCTGAGCGAGCTGAAGCAGAGGGAGAACCTAATGAAGAATTTGATGACCAGCAACAAGCTGATGAGGACCGAGATATTGAGGTTCGAGTTGATGAAGAGGACCGGAATGAAGATGATGAACCGAGTTCTCAGGCTAATGAAGAAGAACAACCAAGGTACCCCACTAGAGAAAGAAGACCTTCTACAAGGTACCCATCTGATGAATACACCGTCATTGCTGAAGATGGTGAGCCTCAGAGTTATGATGAGGCTATGACAAGCTCAGACAAAGAAGAATGAGTGAAGACAATGCAAGACGAGATGAATTCATTGCATGAGAACCAGACTTATGAGTTGACAGAGCTGCCTAAAGGGAGACGAGCTCTGAAAAACAAGTGGGTGTATAAAATCAAACCTGAAGAGAACAGGCAGAAGCCGAGATACAAAGCCCGGATTGTAGTGAAAGGCTGCAATCAGAAGAAAGGTGTTGATTTTGAAGAGATCTTCTCAACTGTTGTGAAGATGACCTCGGTCCAGAATGTGTTAGCCATGACGGCTTCAATGGACCTCGAGGTAGAATAGATGGACGTGAAGACAGCATTCATTCACGGTGAGTTGGAGGAAGAGATCTATATGGAGCAACCTGAAGGGTTCCAAGCTCCAGGATGCGAAGGCATGGTATGCCTATTGAAGAAAAGTCTCTATGGCTTGAAACAAACACCTCGACAGTGGTACAAGAAATTTGAATCCTTCATGAATGAGCACAGGTTCATGAAGACGGAAGCTGACCACTGTGTATTTGTAAAGAGGTATGAGACTGAAGATTTTCTGATCTTGTTGCTATATGTTGATGACATGCTGATTGTAGGGCAAGACAAGTTGAAGATAGCCGCCTTGAAGAAGGTGTTGAACTCGTCCTTTGTGATGAAGGACCTCGGCCCTGCAAAGCAGATTCTCGAAATCAAGATCATCCGGGATAGAAAGAAGAAGCTACTGTGGCTAAGTCAAGAGAAGTATATTGAGAAAATTTTGAAGAGATTCAGCATGGACAAGGCCAAAACAGTTAGCACCCCCTTAGCCGAGCACATGAAGCCGAATAAGAAGCAGTGTCCGAGATCAGATGAAGATAAAGATGAGATGCTGAAGATCCCATACCAATCCGCCGTCGGAAGCTTGATGTATGCAATGGTTTGCACTAGACCCGACTTGGCGTATGCAGTTGGAATGGTGAGTCAGTTTCTGTCGAACCCTGGCAAAGAGCACTGGGAAGCAGTGAAGTGGATCTTCAGATACTTGAAAGGTACATCTGATTTATGCCTCCGATTTGGAGAAGGAAAAGTCGAGCTGCAAGGCTACTCGAATGTTGATTTAGGGGGAGATTCTGACTCAATGAAGTCAACGATCGGATACTTGAGATTTGCTGGAGGAGCAATCTCTTAGCAATCAAGATTGCAGAAGTGTGTGACACTTTCAACAACTGAGGCCGAGTACATTGTCGTTACTGAGGCAAGCAAAGAAATGTTGTGGATGAAGAAGTTCCTCATGAAACTCGGCCATGAACAAGACAAGTACGAGCTGAAGTGTGATAACCACAGCGTCATTCATCTGGTGAAGAACTCGACCTATCACTCCCGAACCAAGCATATTGATGTGAGATATCACTGGATCCGGGATGTGGTGGAAGATGGACAGCTCGCACTTGACAAAGTGCACACTGACCAGAATTGGTTTGATATGATGACTAAGCCGGTATCAACAAGGAAGTTTGAAGATTGCCGTGAACGTGCCAGGTTGGTAAACCCGACTCATTGAAGATGCCGAGCTATCATTGAAGATGTCGGGCTGTTGTTTGAACTTGACGCATTGAAGTCGGAGGGGGAATTGTTGGATTGGACTTCCTCCTTCAATGCTGACCCAAGCCCATTAAGGGTTCCAAAAACCCTAAACCTACTTCGCCATTATAAATACCTTAGTTAAGGGAGGTGGTAGGTTAGAGAGAGAGAGCAGATTTAAGAGCCTCAAGTGACATTCTTGAGTGCACATTTGAGCAAGCTTTGTGCTTTGCAATTTGAGAGATTTCTAGAGAGAGTTTGAGTAAAACACTCTAAGGAGTTTGATATTCACCATTGTTGGAGAAGTTGAGTGAACCACCATCTTGGTGTATTTTTTATCCTTTTGTAACTCATTATTATTATAGTGAAAGTTTGATTATGGACTAAGTCCCATGAGTTTTTACTTCTTCACATTGAGGGAGGTTTTCTCACGTTAAACAGATTGATTGTGTTATTGTTCTTTCTCTCTCGTCTTGCGTTTTTTGTTTCGCTTCCGCAATTAGATTTGAGGGTTTGTTTTACCCAATTTGATTTGAGAGTTTGACGATAATCCAACACTTTTAGATCCTGTTTCTATGTTGATTTTTGGTGCATAGATTTTATCATGCTGTATATAGATTGAACTTATACTAAAAGATGCTTGGTTCTTTTTATTATATAGAAAAGGGGTATTTTTAATGTTTGATGGGATTAAAATAGCTTTTATACTCAAGTCTTTGTTAATTACGTAACAAAAGGAAAATATTAAATGCTTTTAAGATTTTCAAAAGATTAAATGCTTGTAATTTTTATTAGTTTCTATTCTTATTCCATAACATATGTCCTAACTCCTAAGGCCACACATTCACTAAACCCTAAAAAAAGCTTAGTTACTTCTACCAGATTTTGCACGTTGCAAGTATTCAATTCAATAATATCAACTTTATGCTATTTTGTGCAGCTTGATGATGATATCAAAACTCGTATACAAGTTAAGGAAGATGGGCCCAAGAGGAGGTTTGCATCTTATAACTAGTGGATATTGTAGTTTTTGAGCTGTTTATTACTTATATTGTTTAGACACCAAATAACTAGCATAATAAACAACCCAATATGCAATAGGCGCATGATGCCATCTATAATGCTTTTTAATTCAATATTTATCAGCTTGCTGTATATAGAGACAGCAGATAGGCCGGGATTGCTGGTTGAAATCATCAAAGTCATCGCAGATGTAAACATTGATGTTGAGTATTCTGACATTGATACAGAGGTATCTTCCTCTTTGTCTTTGCCCGCCTCTGCTTGATTCATTTACCCTAAGTAACTTTACCCCCTTTCTCTCAGGGTTTGGTTGCTAAGGATACATTTCATGTTAGTTACGGCGGGGCTGCATTGAATAGTTCAATGTCTCAGGTAACCCTCGTGTTCAAAGAAATGGAGAAATTTTTCCTAGATGCTGGGGAAGAACTAATTTAAGAATCGTTTGTTTATCTAACTAACTATTGCATTGATTTTAAATAAGTCGGTTTGCCTTTTATCCAGCACCAAGTCATTCATTCTGCTGAATTTAATTGCACGGCGAATTTTTTTTTGTGATTTTGAATTAGCAGGTTTTGGTGAATTGTCTGCGTTACTACCTGCGGACGCCAGCGACAGATATTGATAGTTACTGAAGGAACCACCCTTATAAAATAAGCCAATGCAATGGTTCTTTCTTATACCAAATCACCAATTAGCTCGGGATCACCTGCGGATCATATGGTAGCTTTACTGCTACCACATTATGGAATGAGTTATGAGTATGTGTTGCCTATGGAATGAGTTGAGTACCTGTAACTAACTATGGAATGAATACGTGTTGCCTATGGAATGAGTTATGAGTACCTGTATCTAACTATGGAATGAATACGTGTTGCCTATGGCATGGAATCATACCTGAAACTCCGTTAAATCTGGTATGAAAGCTCAAAAATTGAAAATGAATTTTGCCTCATTTCCTAAATGGTTTATGAGAGTAGAAGTGTGAGAAGAAGTCTCAAGTTAAATAAAAAATGATAAAGTTGAATATCATATAAGTAACAAGATCCATAAATATAAACTTTAAAGTTTTGAAATTAAGTGATGTGTCAAATTTGCTTATTTGATTATTCATTACTCATTTGGTAAAAAAAAATCTTCTTGGGTATTAACCCTTTGGATTTCCCAATCTCATCAGTTTTTGTGATTGCTATGGTTTTATTTTTGTTGTAAAACACAAATTAGTTAAAATAGATATTTTTTAACATAAAAAGAATTGGAGATAATTTAGGACCTCTTGAACATTGTTTTTCAAAATACTTTTCTATTTTTTTAAATAAAAATTTGCTTAGTTTCCATCTGTTTTAATTTGAAGTTTTGGAAATAAATTTTGAAAATCAGTTTTTTTAAAAAGCATAGCAATTTTAACATATTTTCTTCTTGGTGCGGCAAAGAAGGTCTTAACATTGAGGTCATGAGCTTGCACTAGGAATAAACAAGACCCATTTTACATAGGGGTTAAATTGAAATACTAAAAGTATGTTTTGAATTTTCTTAGTTTCAAATATGATAGTGTTTTACACTCTTAGAGACCAAAGCAATATTTTACTCTTTTCCTAATTACCGTTAAGTGTGCTAAGAATACTAGCAATGTAATCACAAAGTTGGGCAAAAGAACCTAAATATTGTTTTTTAATAAAAAAATTACCAATTTGGGGCTGTTTTGAAACATATTACTAATTTGGTGTTTTGGTCGCGCCCAAAATTGGGTGTGACTAAATTCGTCTCTAAATCGGTTGCTAACAATTTTTGCGACAAAATATTGTATTTTTTGTTTGCGACAACAAATTCCGTCGCAAAAACTGTTAGCGACTGATATAGAAACTAAAATTGGCGTGATTTAAATTTTGACGTAAAATATCATTTAGTATTATTAATTGTTATTTTAATCTAATTTTAAAGTATTTTTAGACCGATCTTCATCATAGATATGATCTTTTTTATTTTTTAATATTGTTTTAATTTTATATGATTTTATTTAATACACTCAGAATTTTTGGTATATCTAATTTTTAATATATTATTTTATTTAATATAATTTCTAAATTTTTATATGATTTTGTTTAATATTTTTTGGATTTTTTATATAACTAATCTTTTAATTTCAAAATTTTTTTCCAAAAGAGGCCTTTAAGTGCCTCAAAATTGCGATTTAATCTTCGAACCTCCAAAAAATTTTTTGTTTTTCTTATTTTTTATTTTTTCCAAAAGAGGCCTTTAAAATTAGATTAAAATAAAAATTAATAATATTAAATGATATTTTACGTCAAAAAATAAATCATGCCAATTTTAGTCTCTATATCAGTCGCTAATAGTTTTTCCGACGAAATTTGTCGTCGCAAACAAAAAAATACAATATTTTATCGCAAAAACTGTTAGCGACCGATTTAGAGACGGATTTAGTCACGCCCAATTTTGGGCGTGACCAAAACACCAGATTGATAATATGTTTTAAAATAGCCCCAAATTGATAATTTTTTATTAAAAAAATAATATTTAGGTTCTTTTGCCCACAAAAGTTGTGTATTTAATGAGAATTTTTACATGTATTTTTTTTTATCAAAGACAATTCTGTTCCTATAGAGGAAGATAATAGATAGCAAGACTCTCTCTGAATATTTACATAAATGATATTTCTGATTAATTGACCGTTTACACCAATGCCTTTAGGTATCACAAAGTGCTTATTTTAAATTTGCTCTTGCATGCTTTTCTCTTGGGATTGGGATTCAACGTGGATGTTGTTATTGTCAAGGTGGATAGTGACTTTAGGTTTCACAAAGTCATCTTCTTCACGGTAATGTTCCTCCTTTGTCAGAAAAACATACCCCACTTTCTCACCATATCTTTTAACCAGAATCAAGTAGAAAGACATGGCAAAAATGGTGACTACAATCAACAAGAAGCTGAACTGAATGTTCACCAAGGAGATAGCACGATGAAGGGACTCATCATCACTGCATCTCACCACACGTTCATCAGACTCCTCAAGGTGCATGAAGCAACCTTTGGCTTGGAACCCTGGTGTCCAAAGCAAGAATCCCATGACCATAAGCCACACACCTTGGAAGATTATGCTGACAGAACGCACAAAGCAGACCAAGAAGCTCTTAGGGAAGCCAATTCCCATGAGGGTTGTACTCAAAGAAATAATGATCAAAAGTTGCAACAAGAAGTGGTATTGGCCTTCTGGTCCCATGTGATCTCTAGAATGAAGGTGGATGAGAAGAAATTGTTGTGCAAAAGCTATGGCTCCTAGCAAATGAGTTAGCTCATGCTGAGCTTTGATGCATTTTCTATCAAGAACTATGGCAAAGATGGCATAGACCAAGAAAGCCATGGCCATGGAGGAGTGTTCAAAGTTGTGGAGATGGGTGGTGGGAATGGTTCCATCAGGGTCTAATGGTTGGTGATGAATGGGAGCGATGAAGAGTTCCATGGCAATGAAGATTGTGCAGCTTGCCATGATGAAGTGGAGCTCCAAGTATCTGGATAATGTGGTGGGAAACCATAGGGTTGATGAGTAGGACTTGGAACTAAGAGCATGGAGCTTGATGTGGTTGAAGAAGTGCCATAAACCAATTACAAAGAAGCCAAAGCCCAAAAGTTGATGTCCCTCCAACATAGTGCTTGTTAGGCCAACACAAAAGAAATGAGAAAAGTTTAGTAGACACTAAACTCTATTCAACACCTAAAGAGGGGAAAAGAGAGAAGTATTGATAGGTGATATATATGATGTGACAAAAAAAGAAAGATACAAATAAATGATAGGTGTTGAATGGATGTATGATATATAGCACACTTCAAAGAAACTTACTGAGTAGGAGTTTTGATTAGATGGTGTTCTTGTCCACCAAAGGAAATGTAGTAGTATTGTTCCAAGAACACAGAAACAAAAGGTTAAGAAACACCAACACACAACTGTTGTATGTTCCAAAGGGCAAACCAAATGAGATGATCTTTTATAGAGTTCTCTATTTTGGGTACTCAATGCAGATGAAGTTGGTTATGATGAGTGTTTGAAGCCAGTTAGTGACACGGCCTGAAACCTCCTTTCACAAGGTTGGTGTAGTGTGGTGCGTGTCTCATAAGCAAAAGGTTTGGCATTTTACGCTAAGAAAGAAGAAAGAATTGAAGAGGCGGGGACAACCAAAGTTGGGCTGTTATTAAGGTGCTTTTCCATTAAGGAAATTTCAAGCTAACAGCCATAGGTATTATAATTCAATTGTACCATTCTGAAAGTACAGAGAAACGTACGCCTGGCTGGCAGGTAAAGATGTCAATTTGGATTTCTGATTCAAGTAGTAAATTAAATAGAGTCCAATGTAAGGGAAGAATCAGTGTTTGATGGAGTAAGATTCACTAAATTAGGAATAAGATTTACATTTTACACTCTTTCATAGGTTTTAATAAATTATAGGCACTAAGGGAAGAACGTAGTAAAACCATTATATTACAAAGAATTTAATTAAAATATTCTGAAAGTGTAAATGTTTTTTAAACTGTACGTAATCTGATTATAATTTATTATACAATTAAAAAATTATTTAACCGGATCATCGAGGTGAATTGGTCAGAAAATGTTTGAATTAATTAGAATACCACCTGAACACGAGGTTCTTAAAAAAGATTTACTCGAGATAATTAAATTTGGTTAAACTGTTCCCCATTGAATTAGTATATTTTTGTACAAGTAGTGACCAAGGATATGCTCCAAATTCTTACATATGAAGTGGCGTTTTTTTTTTATACATCCAAAATTGATTGTAAATCTGAACGGCTTTTGAAATTTACCGAAACTTGTATTTTATTTTAATCGTTATATTCGTGAAATCGTTTTTTCATATCATTTAGCAGCACTCATATTTGTATTGAGCTTTTTTTGTTTTAGATGTTGTATTGAGTTTTTTTTATTATATAATATTGTATTGAGCTTTGTTACAATACAATTAACTGGTTTTTTTCTTTCACCTTAATATATGTGTATTGCGTTGCGGAAAATTTTCTCTCTGCATTTTCTTTTAAGACAGAAATTACTACAGTTTGTAGGAGTATGCCAAGTGGAGAAGTTTCTTAGAAATTTCGCAGGTTATAGTTTGTAGTTTAAGGCTTCAAACAGTACTCATATAAACAATCAAAACTCTAAAAAATCTAGAGTAGAATTACCTAATTAAAATTATTTTACATTAGAATACGGATAACTAACGTTTCTCTTAGATTTATTATGAAATTTATGAAAATGTATACCAATACTATTCGGTACACCCATCTTCGTATAACAAACTTGAATTATTATTTTTCAGAGTTAAATAATCTTTATAGATATTTCTCTTCCCGGTTAAGTTTGTTACTTCTTCATTTTGTGATGCATACTTTATAAACCTGCATATCAAATTAAATCAAATTTCTCTTTAATCATTTAATTAAAAAATAATTTTTTCATAATTTTTTTAGAGTTGAATGGTGATGAATTGACATTGCAAAATTATTTTACCCTATCAATCAATCACAAATCAATGTTAGTACTTAATATGACTTTTAAAAAAATTATTATAAAAATCAATAAATTTATCTTACATCAATTGTGATTGCATCATTTATTTTCTCATTTTTTAGAAGAGAAAATCATTAAATGAGAAATTGACCTACCAAAATTAATGATTTTTAATAAATTTCAATTAAAATATTAAAAGAAAAAAAATTAAAAAAAATCACTAGCATTTCTCTCCTTTTTAATTGTAAGATTTGGTTACAGAACTTCTCCAAATGTTTCAATCAGGTCCATTTTTACTCTTCCATTATTATTTTTTTAATCGAAATATGCTAATCCCATTCATATTAGTATTCTTGATGATGCGTTCCTTAATGATACATCTGACACAGTGACATGTATGTATTATGTAACACATCACATGTGAAAACTAAGAAATAAATCAATTTAAAATAATTAATTCAAAATTGTGGAGAGAGATGACGTGCTGCACGTGAGTTTTTCTTTGCATCTCTATCACATTGACAAAAAAAATCATGTTTTGGGTCCCAAGGTAAATACAATTCCAACAACATCGTTAATTGGGCACGAGAGTAGACAATAGTTCGACGAGGTCCTTGAAAGGACTGCATAGAGGGAATCTTCGTCTGGCTCTGGCAAACTCGGCAAAAGTTTGAATAAAAAGAATGATTACAATTTCCAATGGACCCATTGAAGAGCTATCCCATTTTGCGTATTGGATGCGTTATGTGCAATGTCCTTTACGCAAAATCCACATGTAGTTAACTAATTATAATTTTGCAGCAATGTTCCTTGCTGATAACACTTGATTTTACTCGAACAACAAATGCACTTCACAAGGGGATTGTACAGATTATGCAATAAACGCAAATGAAAGAAAAAAAGAATTACACAAGGGACAAGATACATTGTTAATCTGTTCCAGTGCCTCTTCCAACGATGTTATCAATGCAAAAGCAATCTAATTCAAAGCAATAGAAAACAATACAGAAATCATAAATAGTTATAAAATCGGTTCGGTTCATACCATACCAAACCATTTCCAATTCATTACACACCAAAATACCAAATATTGTGAATTCCTTACATTCACATATTCTGTTATAGATTACATTACATCGTTTTTTTGTTTTTTTTTTTTGTGAAAATTAAACTACATCGTTAGTACCTAACCACATCCAAACTACACAACTTAACCCAAGCACCACCCCATTAACACAGTAACACCAACACTAAACACCACGACATCACCATTAAAGTGCATGGGATGTGACAGGGAATTCAGGATACAAGTACAACACACGTGAGAACCCTTCATATTTTGTTGAATTGATATTTTTGTAAAGTACTTATCCTGACACAAATGTGAGATGGGTTATCAAGGGATGGACAAATCAGCATCTAACTAAGACTAACATGAATGAGGTAAGCAAATTCCGTCAAGAAATGGATGGAATACTACGGAGGGAATTGATTGCAATATCTACAAAAAAATTTAGGACCAAAATTGCATAATTGTAAGAGCCAAAATCACACAAACGTAAAAGGAGATTTAGGCACCGTTTGGTTTAAAGGAATGAAAGAAGTGTGAAAGTGAAAAGAGATGGAAAAAAGAAAAATATTTGAATTAAAATAGGTGTAAAGATATGAGACCCACACTAATTTTTGAAACTTTCATCTCAATTCAACCAAGAGAAATTAAACCAAACACTACCTAAAAGTACAATTACAAGTTAGGAATTTCCAGAACAGCTGACATGATCACAATACGGAATGTTAACTCTGAAATTTCAATAATTGTGTGGGATCTACCATTAGTAGAACAAAAGGGAGACAGAATATTGGCTATACACAAAAGCAACTCACAAATCCAATCTTCACCGTTCATTTCTCCCCTCAATGCTCCATTGCTTTAGAACTAATATAGTAAATGCATAACATTCATTGAGGACACGAGTATGATTGGAAATTGACCAATGCACATGAAAATTTCATATCAACTATAGCAAGTTACATTATACAACAGCAAACCTGGGATTGGATCAACAAAAATTAAAACCCGGATGCCTCAACTAATGAGGAATATGATGCATTTTCGTCCAAGTCTGTAGGCTTCTTACTGCTGGTTTTCCTTGATGTTCCATCACTATTGTTGTCAAGTGACCCCACCTCCAGACCTACAATCTCATAGAATTTTAATCTTTGGTGTTTAGCTGAATCCATATCTCCATCCCAGCAAGTCTCAGAAATAATTTCAAGAGCTTTATCAATCTTGGCTTCAGCCACAAGATCCCCATTTTCCAAGAGGACAAGGTACAGTTGTTCAGCAGAAGCTTTTCGAATCTGATTAACATTAAAATTGAAATAAAATAAAATTTGAGAAGCCACAAAGCAAGCAACAAAGTAATGACCTGTTGTTTGTTTAAGCTTATACTCCCTCCAGTTTTAAATATAAGCAAAAAAAAAAAAACAATTGACATTAATTAGAAAGTTGGTTAACAACATTTAATTGACCAATTTCAATTAAAAAATAAGTTATTTCCCTAAAATACCCTTTATTGGAATTTGATATCAAGAATAAAAAGTTATTCGAATTAAAAACCCTCTTAAATGAAGGGTATTTTGGAGATGATCTCATAAAATGAGGTAAAATTAGTTGAGATTTGCTTATATTTTTAAAACCAAGACTCAAGACATTTGTTTGCTTATATTCAAAACCGGTTGATTAAGGATTCGAATTCGGAAACAACCTCTTTGTATATGCAAGGGTGAGGCTGCATACAATGACCCTCCCTCATACCTTCGAATAGCAAGGAGTCTCTAGACACTGGCATATATTAGTTTTTTTATTCAAAACCAGAGGGAGTAAAAAGTAATTTTATAATAAAACATAGAATTGGATTGCCTTAACTGCTGGTTACAACTCACTGTAAATTCTTTTCAAGGACAATGGACCATATAAGTTCGAGATCAAGGAGCGATTTCAGTTTTTTTTTAATTACTTTGTCTTTCGAGAAAAACACTAAAAAAATAATTAAAAAATAATAATTATCATAATTTTTTAAAACATATGTAGTTGAAAATATTTTTTTCTATAAAATAAGCACAACTAAACAAACTCTTAATTGCGAAAAAAGAGCCTGTCTATTTTGCATGTGACCACAGTTAAGCGAAAAACAAGATGCATAGTTAATCTCATACTGATGAATATTCAGGAATCACCTTAGGGTAACGATGACCAAGAAAGTTAAGAAGTTGAGAAAAGGCCCTCATATTGATAGGTTCCTGAACTGAAGCTACATAACCAAGTATTGCAATACCAGCATACAACTTAGAGAAGTCTTTCGATCCCTTCAATTCAAATGACAGAGAATCTAAAACAGCACCACAAAAAGCTGGAGTGTGAGCCTGAACATGCAATTTATTAATCAACATGTTATCACCAAGCATTTGTAAAATAATAATCATTATAGAACAAAAACTTCCCACATCTCATTTTTATAAAGTAAAAATATGCATTATGATCAGTTTTCACACTATTGCAACCACTGGGTTTTTTTTTTCTAATTTAATTCTCTGCTTTCTTAATCCATTATTCTTCTTCTAGGTCAGCAGCTTTGCTCTTCTGTGTCTAGACTTTAGTTGCTAAAGTTGAATTAGGTATCGAGATGTGTATTTAATCCAATTTCAGCTCACATGATTCTGTGTTATCAAATCATTTTACTGCTTGTTTTCTCTTTGGCGGTTTAATCCTTCCTATCTATTATGTATCATATTCACAACTCCTCTACCAAAGAAAATTAGCATTATTCAATCTCTGTTCAAGCTACTAAAATTTTAGTTGTTGTCCTTAACTGTCACAATAAAGAAAATAAAAGAAAACAAACTTTTGTAAAGCTTGTACAACTATATACTAAAGTATAACCATAATTATTTGGAAAAACCCAAGTCCCACATTGGCTAAAGATTAGGCCAAGATAGTGTATATAAGTGAGAGGCAACCCTCACCCTATGAACTAGTTTTTGGGGTTGAGTTAGGCTAAATCCACATTCTAAGGTATCAGAACTTATCCTAGATCCATTCAAAAAGTCATCCACCATGTTATCCATGCACCAAGCCCAAAAGTGTTGGGCGTTAGAGGATGTATTGGAAAAACCCAAGTCTCACATTGGTTAGAGATAAGACCAAGCCCCCAAGATAGAGTATATAAGTGAAGAACAACTCTCACCCTATGAGCTAGCTTTTGGGGTTGAGTTAAACCCAAACTCACGTTTTAAGAATCATAAACATACGATTACCACATCATATTTTATATATAACAATGGGATTTGCACAGATAACCTTAAAATATGGTGGCTGAGTTGTGTAATTTCTCTTGGAAGCATTGTTTTCTTACATTTCAACATTATGCAAACCATATTGGTTTTAATGCATAAACAAGCAACAAGTTCTACACGTTACACAAGAAAAGTAATTAAGAGAGGTTAAATGAACATGTGGAGTTGTTATGTTGGGGTTCAAGATGTCAGAATGATGATGATTTAATGCATCTTAGGAAATTTGCAGAAAATTCCCTTCTCATATTAGCCATTATTCTTTTTTTCCTTTTTTTAATTTCTTTTCATTGCTTCCGTCAAGTGTAAAGGATAACCACACATCTCGAGCCAACAAATCAATATAAAGGGTTACTTGATCACCAAACCAATCCAGAAATAGACAATATATGTATAAAAGGAGGATCAAAGGACCAACTAACAAGAAAGATGAAAAATAAAGAACAAAAAGGCAGACTTTTTTTTTACCAGCAAAGATAAGTATATATATATGAAAATTCTGCATTACAAGAGGTATTGCAAAAAGTCAATAGAAGTCGAAACAGAACAAAAGAGGTTACAAACATGAAAGCATGGAGGAAACCTCAAAAGTTCTGCCATATGACTAAGATAGCAAAAAATACATCAATAGTTCTACCCTCCCCTAATTACAAAAGCCTCCCCCATATTAGACGACCAAAAGTTGAAAGGTAATTGAAAGCCGTCCTCCAAATTTCTGAGCCAGGACCAACATAGGAAGAGTGCATCATCCAATATATTCTGTCTATTAAAAGTAGCTTCCTGGAAAATTAGCCTATTTCTGTGACTCCATATGGTCCAGGTCAATGCTACCCACCAGGTCTGCCATCTCATCAGTCTAATACCATTGCTTACATAGAACGAGTGCTGAGTGAAGTGATCAATAGGATTTGCTGATAGAACGCTTACGACTTTAATCCAGGACAAGCTTTCCCACCATAGTGGTAAGATCCTACTACATGTAAAAAATAAATGGGATACATCCTCCTCCTGACTCCTGCAAAATGGGCATAAGTTGTCATTGAGAACAACATTTCTTCTGCACAAGTTCACCTTAGAGGGTAGCCTATCCCTACACAGCCTCCATAAAAAACAGACAGCTTTGTAAGGGATTTTTAACTTCCAGATCTCCTTAAATATACCCTCTTGGGGCAAGCTGTTGCTCTCCCTATCAATATAGCAATAGGCACTTGAGGCTGTGTAGATTCCAGTAGAGTCTGCCTCCCAGATCCAGGTGTCCGGTTGCTGATCGTGAATTACCAAGCCTTGAATATCATTCATGAAATTTACAGCAGCATTAACTTCCCCCTCCATGAAGTGTCTTCTCCAGCTGAGTACCCACTCCCATCCATATTGAGTTAATTTACCCATCTGTTGAATACATAGTTGTTGTTGATTAGAAAGCTGGTACAGTCTTGGGTACTTTCCCATCAGAGTAGTTCCATCATTTTTCCACCCATCTTCCCAGAATAAAATCCTGCTTCCATCACCTATCTTCCAGCTGATACCATTTGAAATCCAATGACCCTCTTCCAATGTATGACACAAAGATCTAAGATCCCTCCACCAAATCGACTCTTTTGCATTGGCTGTATTTTCAGTTAAGGTCCTCCATCCCCCATATTTTGATTGTATCACTTTAGCCCATTGCATGTGTGGCTGATGGAATAAGTTCCAATACCATTTTCCAAGTAATGCTTGGTTAAATTTTGTTAAATCTTTGATGCCCAGCCCCCCAAGCTCCTTTGGTTGGCAGATTGTATTCCAACTTACCCAAGCGATCTTCCTTTGCTCATCATTTCCGCCCCACAAAAACCGTTTCTGAATTCTCTCCAAGCAAGCTGTCACCTTCTTTGGAGCCCTGAAAAACGACAAAAGAAAAATAGGGATGGAAATTAAAGTAGACTTTATCAAAACCACTCTCCCCCCAAAGGATAAGAATTTCTGTTTCCATTTGGCTAATTTGCGCTCATATTTAGTAATCAGTGAACTCCACGTCTCAAAACATCTTGGATTAGCTCCGATCGGTATCCCAAGATATGAAAAAGGAAACTCCAGCCTTCTACAATTCAGGTATGCAGCAGCATTATTTACCCACTGATCGTTCGTTCCAAAAGCCCCGAACCTGCTCTTCGCATAATTAATCTTCAGCCCCGATACCATTTCAAAACACCTCAGCATCACTTTGATTGCTTTCACATTTTTTACTGATGCAGTACCGAAGAACAAGGTATCATCTGCATACTGCAACAAGCTAATATCCACTCCATTTCTTCCAACCTTATACCCATCAAACAGGTTTTTTGATAAGGCCTCTCTCATCAGTCCAGATAGGCCCTCAGCCACTATGTTGAACAAGAGAGGGGCAAGTGGATCTCCCTGTCGAAGGCCCCTTTGTGGTAAGAATTCAGCAGTGGGACTTCCATTTACCAAGACTGATATAGATGCAGATTTTAGACACCCATCAATCCACTTAATCCACCTGGAGCAAAAACCCATCCTCTTCATCATATATGACAGGAACTCCCAGTTAACTGAATCTTATGCTTTTTCAAAGTCCACTTTGAACACTAAACAGCTCTTGTTTCCTCTTTTTGCTTCGTCGACCACCTCATTAGCTATGAGTACACTATGCAGCAACTGCCTCCCTTGTATAAAAGCCGATTGTCTGTGATCAATGATGGATGGCAGCACCTTCTTCAATCTAGCAGCTAGTACCTTGGCCACAACCTTATATATACAGCCAACAAGTGAAATAGGTCTGAAATCATGTAGATCTTGTGGATCATGTTTTTTGGGGATTAGAGTTATGAACGATGCATTAGCACCCTTTGGGATTGAACCATTTACATAGAATTCATCCATGAAACGGTGAAAGTCCACTTTTATGATGTCCCAATAGGCTTTGATAAAATGGAAGTTAAAACCATCAGGCCCTGGACTCTTATCGTTGCCACAATCCCATACTGCATTCTTCACTTCCAAAGCATCAAAAGGGGCCATCAAAAATTGCAGATGCTGCTGTTCAATAGCAGTAAAATTAATACCTTCTAATTTAGGTCTGTTCAGAATGGGCTCCTCAAATTTCTTTTTAAAGAACAGCCTAACTTGTTGTTTAACTTTGTCAGGCTCATCAGTCCAGCTCCCGTCAACCATCAGACCTCTGATCATATTATGATTACGCTTCCAATTGACGGTCATATGGAAAAAGTGAGAGTTGCAGTCCCCGACCTTTATCCATTTAGATCTGGCTTTCTGCCTCATGATTGAGGCATTTGCCTGGGTCGCTGACCATAGCTCCTCTTGTAGGTGTTTTCTCCTCAGTATTTCATCTTCAGTAAATTGCCTTCCATCCCCCTCAACTTCTAGCTTGTTGAGTTGTTCCTGAATTGTTTTAGACTTCGTCTGCATGTCACCAAAATGTGTTTTGTGCCAGACCTTAACCCGCTGCTTCAAATTTTTAAACTTTTGTTTTAGCATAAAGCCACCCCAACCATTAGTCACATAAGAGTTCCAGCCTTCATAAACTACCTTCCTGAAAGAAGCATCTTGCAGCCAGCAATCCATTACTTTGAAAGGTTTTGGGCCCCAATCAGCCGGCAATGATGTCAACAAGATAGGACAATGATCAGAGAAATTGCGATCGAGTATGAACTGGGTTGTATCGTGCCATTTAGCAATCCATTCTGCAGAAACCAATGCTCTATCCAGCTTGCTTTTAGCCGTTCCATTTGGCCTGTACCATGTAAATAGCCTTCCAATGCAAGGAACATCATCCACCTCCATATCATCTATCCATTCATTAAATTCTCTAACGATGCCTTCATCATAATACCTCTGACCAATCCCCATCCTCTCATGAGGTCTTCTAATATTATTAAAATCCCCTATAACGCACCAGAGCCCCCGCATATTTGTGCATCTCAACTGCCTTATTTCCTCCCATAATCTTCTTTTCAGACCAATGTCACATGGTGAGTAAATATTCACAATTGTTAACTTACTATTGTCAGCTAACCATGTTCCCTCAAGATAAATAAAGCCCGCCCCAGCCACCTTGTTTTCCACACAAAAAACCTCCATGTTCCAGATGCATAGTAATCCACCAGCCTTATTAATTGCTGGGAGGAATTCCCGATTAATATCAGCATCGCCCCACAGTGCCCTGCACATCTGATCATCAATTGAATCTTTTTTCGTTTCTTGAAGGCATATCATATCCACCCTTTCTTTCAAAATCAGATTCCTAATTGATGCCCACTTAACACCCCTCCCCAAACCCCTAGTATTATATGATAAAATCTTCATCGGTCACAACCATTGTCCCCCAACTTCATGAACTCTGCCTTATCTCTGCATTCCATGTCAAGCATGTCTTTCATAAGATCCTCCTGGTTATTAGTATCCAGACCCAGTAATTTTGCCACTTCCCAGTCGTAATTAACATCAACTCTCCAATCTTGGTTTGAACAGCACTGATCATCATCTGCCTCTGTAGAAACATCATTTATTTTTGATGTTAGTTTAGTCCAGTCCACGACTTCCTTAAGGCCGCGACCCGTAGATGGCGAAGGGGAGTTATCTACTGTTTCGCATACATTCATTGGTCCTTTCCCTTTATCAATTGGCTGCAGAATAGGAGTAGTTGGTTGATGTACTGTTGTTTGGATGGCTTGGAATTGCTTTTTCCACCCCCTGTTTCTGGTGTACACCTTCCCCTGAAATTTGGGCCCTACAATGTTGAGGCCCAGTTGAAAAGGATTATTGTCTGTTGGGTCTAAGTTAGTAGGTCCTGCTGAAACACATTTATCAACTGGCTTGCCATCAATCACACGTGATATGCTAGGCTGCTTTTCCGTTTTTGTTGATGGCGTCAGACCCTGGGTATTACCCGTGGGAATATGCTCAGCGTCCGAAGACCACTCTTCCACCGTATCCTCAATCGAATCCGCTGCAACCCCTTCCCCCATGCCATCAACTTTGCCGTCCACATCACCTACTTCATCCGTACTGTTACCAACTCCTTTGTCTTCTGTATTCAGCATAGGCCCAGCTGCTGTACTGACAGGGTTGACAAAATTCAAATTTGAAAACTGTGGGTCCATAAAGCCATCTTTTCCTGCATGTAAAGACTGTTTGGAACAGCTTTGACCATCGGATAAACACTGGTGGGTAATAACTGGACACTTTCCGTCAACCCAATCGCATCTCTCCTGGCTTACCACCGTCGGGGTTTCAGCCACCATCTCTGCACTTTCCGATGCGACCCACCAGTCCATGTTGCTTTCTTCGGAGGTTATCTCTTCTGACGATGAGGCATATCTTCCTCCTTTATGTTTGCATTCACATCTACCCATCTCCTCACATATTGAGATTCTGTAATCGACCCCATTGATGGATGCCGATACGTTGTGATGAATACCTGGCTGCCAAGGTGTTTTGATAAGCACCCTAGCCCGATCCAGCCGATGAAGGTCGTCGGTATCATCATCTAAATCAACAAAATCACCGATACAGGAGACGATCTGCCTAATTGCTTGTGAGTTCCAAGCATGCAACGGGATTCCCCAGCAAATAATCCATACCAATCTACATCCAATCTTCAGTTCTGGAGACCATTTATGTAGTGTATGAAATAGTGATATGCCGTTTGCTTCTATTTCCCGACACATTTGGTTAGCTTGTTGGTCAGTTAACCCCTTCAGTAATACCATGTCATCTCCCAGGTATTTCAGTGAAATATCATCATCGTTCCCCCTCCAACAAAATTCCTCCTCCACCCTATCGAAATGAGATAGGTTTCTAAGCCTACCTATCCATGCATTGGTGTACCATTTCTCCTTTTCCAGCGGGATAGATAGCTGGACTGAGGAGTGCGATGGAGATATCTCTCCAAGAGTTCTTACCGAAAGTCTTTTCTTCATACCTGAGTGGCTAGAAGATGCAACAACTTTCGCGTAAGATCTGTTATTTGGCATTTGATGATGGGGTATATCATACCACGTTGGTTGTGCCCAGGTTACCTTCTCCTTACCTTTGTTTCTCGTCATCTCTGAAACAGTAGTCGACACCCTGTGCTGCAGTGAATCGGTCCTTTTTCTTTCTCTACGGTGCTTGGGCAGATTGACATGCATTTTGAGTCCACCAACGACCAAGCTATCTAGTTTTCGTTCAAGATAGACAGGATCGTCAACCCCTTTGAATCTTACGAAACCGTATCTTCTACCGCTCCTGTTTCTGTTTTTAGCTATGAAAATCTCCCTAACATCACCCCACTTTTTGAATACTGCCCATAGATCTTTCTCCCCCATATCCTGAGGGAAACGTGTGAAGTAAAATGATGTTATTTCCGGCCCGTCTCTCCAATCTTGTCTTGCCCAGCCTTGCTTCCGGTCCTCTGTTTGTTGTAAATGGCTTTGACCATAATCGTATCCATCGCGTTTGAGACGTGGTGGTTCTTTGTAATCCTCGCCTGATCTCACTCTATACCTATTCTTGTTACCCACTCTCACCCACTCACTATTCCTCTCTCTAAGAGTCTCTCTCATCTCATACCCGCGACCAAGGTAGCCTTAGTAAATGAGAGAAGGACTAACCTCCATATTAAGGAATATCTTTTTGCTGAACAGAATCTCAATGGTCTGGAGTGCATAATAAGTTCATCAGTTGATTAGAGATTCATGAATAAACAATACAAATTGATTTGTGTAAATATATCAACATTTCATAACAGAGGAGGCAGGCAATGAGTGTTATATATGCAACATAAAAGAACATATAAATGAAGATACCACTACAACCCATGGATCAGTGTTACCTTGTAGCTAAGTGAATATAGTGAATTGTTGGGCCTTTACAGGTAATATTTATGTTATATCCTAGGGTACACCAAACTGTCTTTTGTCATGAAGTCGTGTGTGTAGTCTGAAGTCTCAGGTTTGAGGCTGTTATAGTAGTACAGTCAACAGTGTATACACCTGACTTATTACAATAAATAAATATGCACTTGAAACCTAACTATAGTGAAAATAGTGTAATCCATCATACAGCAACATTCCTTCTCTTTCAGGTTCTCTCTTTCCCTCACCTTTTTTAATATATTTCAACATGGAATGAATACTTAACTATTTGTAAAAAGAAAAGAACCAATGTATGTGAGTGCAAGACTGCTAGTCATGCTATGCTATTATGCTTGTGTTTGAAATGAGTCACATGATGTTGATTTTGAGATTAGAGCCAGCACTTTGTTCACATACAGAATTTAGGTTTTTCCCCAAGAAAGAAAAAATGGTATAATTTATCAAATCATTTGAAAGCTCAATTTCACAAAGCAAGAATAATTAACCATTGTTTAAGAAATTTAATACCTTTAAGGTGGGTACGATAACTCTGTCAGATTTCTTGTATTGTTGGAGAACCCACAGGATGTCAGCAGATAGCATGTATACCCTAGATGTTCTTGTATTAGGGTCTTCAGATTCAACCCCTTCTAGATACTCTAACAGTGCCGAGAGTGATACCCTCTTCAAAGAATCTTGCAACCCACCAATAGATATAACTAAACCTGATAGCACATCTCTGCTATAACAACCAAATTGAAGTAACTGTATAAAGCATGGGTAAGAATAGGAAGGAACCTGCAACAAAACAGTATTGTCTCTCAATAGAAAAATCTATGCAACCAACCTCGAACTGATGAAAGATCTATATAAACTTACACCCCATTGTGCATCTACTTCCTTCGGAATGATTTCTTCTAACTTTTCTCTGAAAGGTATATATGGAATATGAATCATCTGGTTGTACAAAATTCTGCAGAGAACATTTGCTGCTGCTTCTCTCAGCTTATCCATCTTCTCCACAGCTTGCTTACAAATTCCTCCAATTAAATTGGTAGCAAGATTTTCATCGAATAAAGAAAGCTCTTGGTTGTTCTTAAGCATGCTATCAATCGAAGGATATGCAATAGGTTCAATTTCATTTCCATCTGATCTTCCAGACAAACAAACTGACTTGTCTATCTTACAGAGCATGTATGTACATTTTTCTAGGCCATCTAATGCAGCCTCACGAACCCAAGAACCTACATCACCTCTAGTATCAACAGAATAATCAACAAGAGCTTTAAATAAACTTATCATCACCTCGTTCTTTATCAGAATAGACAGGGAAAAATCATCCTCAACAAAAGAGGTAGCAGTATCTTCTCTTCCATTAATTAATGTTTCACACACTAATGTGAGCCCTTTGACAGCGTTTACTCGCGCTTCAGCATCTCTGTCTTCAGGGTTTTCCTGCACATGGGAAAACATTGGGTAACACAACCATTGAACCTAAGATAGTATAATATATAGCATTTGCAACGTGGAGCACCTCAATTTTACAAGAGCCACAAAGCTTCAAAAGCACATTTCTCCATTGACTGGCTAATAACTCATACGGCAAAACACCTATTGCCAATGCAGATCCTCTCCTTACAGCTACATTTGGATCAGTCAACATACTGAGGTACTTTGCTGTCACATCACTTATACCTTTATTATCTGAAGCATGCAAACATGCACGGATAAAGTGTTTCAGGCCTTTAACAGCTGCATTCTGGCATAAGCTGATATTGCTTGTCAGATATATAATGGCCAACTGGCATAAGCTGACGATATTAAACAAAATTAAAATGGTAACACAAACTGCTTGTATCAGAGGAATAGAACCTGTATCTGAGAATTAGGATGTCTCAAATTCTCATTGAGAGTATCAAGTAGGCTTTTCTTTATCTTTTCTGATAATACCACTTTATATATGGAGATGCATTCAATAAATCGAGCAACAGCTGCACGCATTATCTCTCCTCCCTTTCCACGATAAAGCCGTGCTTTCTCAATAGCAGGAACAACGCCAGCAAGACTTTTCTGTTTATCTGTCGATGGCAATTTCAAAAATGTCACAGTTCAGCTAGCATCATACATATTTTGATACTAATCACCTTCAATAAAGAAAGGTTTAACCATATGACCATTAGTTGGCAAGAAAGACTTAACTAAAACTTTATTCATTTTCTTATCATGTTAAGGAATGAAGTCAAATAGTTCTAGTTATGTAATTTTGCAGGCTTCTTCCTGAAAGTGAAAGTATTTTTGTTTGAAATAATTGATATTCTCTTTCAATCCCGTATAAGTAAACATAATCAGCAGTTGCGAGAAAGTATCAACCTGAGGAAAGAGCAAAATTGCATTGGCGTAAAGCTAAAACAACTTCTCCTGTTGCCAACGTTGCACCATGGCGCATGCATAAATCCGATGAAAGAGTACAAGGAATTAACTTTTCCATGACAGTGCTTGCAAAATGCTGAGGGTCATATTTTACAAGAAACGAAAGGGCCTCTGCAGCAAGTTCTCGCAAGCTTTTATCCTGGAGACGTAATTTCCAAGTAACTTCTCTCAAAATATATCAAGAAAATTGAGATACAGGAAGCAACAAAAAGAATAACCATAAATTGTTACTAAATGCCAAAATTTGAACAAATTGATGCCAAAAAACATAGTGACAAGGAATAATAAGACAAGAAATAAAAAATTAATATAATCAAAATAAAAAGGCTAGACCATCCTCTTTACTCTACAGACACACCTATGAAATAGCAAATATGTAAATAAGGTGTGACTTCTTTTCATCCTTTGAAGAAGTTTTTAAGAAATAAATTAAAGGAAACAATAAAACTACAAAAAAAAAAAAATCCAATGTATGACTCCTGAATGGAAGAAAATTCATCCAACATCATATTATATACCAAAAAGCACACACACATTTTGTAAATACCTCTGTCATCTCTCTTCTATGCATGATTTCCCTACAAAAATTTTATTATATTCAACATCCAGAAATCAGGCTAGAGTAATGTATGGCCTTCACTTAGAAAGTAAACAATAAATCCATATCACAAGTGCAATTAGGGTCAACACGGGAGCAGAAGATTTGACAGATCGGAGAGAGAGAGAGAGATTTTAATCAGAACATACCCAGTGACAGATTTTTCTATCCAGCAGGTCATCCACAAATGGAAAAAGATATCCATATTGAGCAATGGAAACAGCAACATGAAGATAAGAGTTTACTCGCGAAGAAAGTGAAAAATAATCCGCAGTATTCACTATGTCAATTCCATGTAGATAATTCCCTTGTCTTCCAACATTCTCTTGAAAAGCAGCAGCTGCTGCTCTTCTGCAGTTAACCTAAGTATCACAGGTTAGTTAGCGATTCTTTTCACATGAAGTGAGTAGTCTAAAACAAATCATGTCATGAGAAGGACATAAAAGATATAAGGACCTCACGGTCATAGCATGCCACTGTTAGGAGGTGTGGGGCAAACTCTTTTAAGATGTTCCTCATATCTGTATGATAATATGCACGTCCAAATGCCCAACATACATATGCAGCAGCATCGCGTACATGAGACCCAACACTGTGTGGACCTCTTCGAACATCATAATGTAGTGCCTAATAAACAAAATTATAATTATTCCCACTGCTATGTAGTAAATGTATCTCTAAAATAAGGATGTCTTAAGGAAAACTACAAAGTACCAACCATAAATCATATTGCCAAGGAAGGATGTCTTAAGCTTCATATGCATTATAAAATAAGAATAGTCAACATTTAAGTAAGGGAATATTTTCCTTTTTTTAATTTTCCAAGACTAAGTCCTTTTTTATCTTTTCCCTTTCCTCTGAGGCCTTTGCCTCATTTTCTCAATCATATGCATCAAAAACCCACTTTTAAAATTTTTAAGCTGCCAAGATAATCATGTCTCCTCTAAGGTACTACAAGATAACAAGGTTATCCTTTAAGGTTCTAAATTCTTGTTTCAAGTTTAAGTAGCACATAAATAAAGTACTGCAAAGTTCAAACAACTAAATATTTATAAGCAGCCAAAATAGTTTGAAGTCACAAATCCTACTTCCAGAAATCTATGGATCCAATTTATCCATTATAAACCACCTTCACAATAACAGGAACAACTTTGGGAAGACTAGCAGGTAAGAGCAAGCCTCTACGAGCAAGTTCAGCCAAAGCTAAGCAACCTCCATGCCATGAACCATCACCCTGAAAAAAGTGTTACATTTGAGCTATAACAGTGGAACCAGACAAATAAATAGTTAACATAGTAAACCTCTCACACAGTAACTATATAGTACATAAACCTAGGTGAGTGTAAATTAAACAAGTAAATTACAGTGCTCAGGAACTTTAAGCAAACAAAAGTTTAGTATCACACCTCACCAGGTGAAAACAGCTCCAAAACTGATGATAAAACCTCCTCAGAAAAGGAAGATGTAAGATGTGAACTTATGCGCCCAATACCTTTTGCTGCAGACCAGCGGACAACAGTATCCTACAATCCAATACCAACATAATTGGGTCATTTAAGTGATGAAAATAGGCTTAGATAACAATTTGGTCCCTATAAAATATAACCTATTTTTGGTTTTAGTCCCTGTAAAATTTAAAATTTTTGGTTTTAGTCTTTGCAGTCAAGTAACAACGTTAACTAATGATGTAACAACAATGTTGGTAGTTCATTGACTTGTCACGTCATCAAGGAGTCTAACAAGGCAGTCATGTATAATTTTTTATGATAAGCTATGTTTTTAAATCCTCATTTGCTCAGAACAGTTGATGAGGGATTAAAACACAATTTACCAAAAAACAATTATAGATATGTTTGATCTCTTTCATATCCAACAGAATTCATCCAGTTTTTTCACTAGCTTACAAGGTTCCTTCACACAAACCATTTACAAAGACATTAATTCAACCATTCCATTTCAGATTATCTTCATTGGCCTACATTTAAACATAATTTCATATTTTTATCACCAGAACTAAGCATCATAGTTTAATGGCAAAATACAAAATTCACTATAAGAATCTCACCCTTTAGACATACCATATCCCTCAAACCAGATAACAACATCTCAATAATCTCTTCAACATTTTCTGGAACATCCATATCCTCGTCTTCTTCACTGTCTAACATTTCGATTGAGTTGGAACCATTGCTGTTCACACCTAAATTGGACTGATCAATTTTATTGGATGTATTCAAAGAAACATTCAGTTTGGCAACTCTTCCCTGCATAATAGGCATATAGTCGTTAAAGCAAAAAAATTGGTGACAAACATGAAACTTCTACAATTGTTTATGACAAGTCAATAATTAAAACACAAGTGTCCTTCCTAAAATGTCCTGCTAAAAGCCTAAAAGAAGCCATAATGCCCAGATATTTATAATTGTAACCCAACACTGATGAAAACCAAATGCTGGGGTACAAATTTATGGTGCTGATACAGCTGGCTTAGATCAAGGGGCCAAACAACTGAATTTTATGAAGCTTAAATATAACACTTAGCAGTTAGCACAACTAAGTTGACTTGGGTCTTTAACATGATAAAAAGTGTTTCATGCATAGACGTTGGAGAAATCAACAAAGAAGATCTTAGACTTAATAATATTTCTGAAACTTTGGTTTTTAACCGTGTTGAATGACATCGTGTGATCCATGCAGCCGACCTCACCTAGTGGGATAAGGTTTTATTGTTGTTTTTTGTTTGTATAGTAGCTTAAATTTTCAAGAGGACATATTATCTAGCATGATACCATAGCCAAATTTCCCAAGGGATCATTGAGTTCAACTCATCATATTTACATTATAAATAAGGGCTCCAATTTTATCCATCCAATTCTGTTTAGAGTTCTACATGCTTGACTTGCATGAGGAGCATTGGTTGTTTTGTAAGCATAACATGCATTTCTGAATAATGCATATAACCATAGTTAATTAATTACTGTGGCTTTATATTACACCAGTTAAAAGCAAAAAGAAACAAAATATGGATACAATACTTGCAAGTGCACAAAAACAAAGGTGTCTTCAAACATTTAAGATATGAGATCACATCAAACTTGGATCAGAGAAAAGCTAACCATATATCGCCATGAAGGCAAACGATGAGGAAGAGCAGTAAGCCCAATTCATTGGGTTAACTTCATCAGATACTTGTGGAGCAAAGGACTTCGAGCTGCATCTGAGGACTTGTACAGCATTGAAGTGTTATTCCAAACAACAGGAATTGCATCAAGCAAGAGATTCCGACTACCTGCCTACTTGCAGATTGATATTATAACAATTAGAATCATTAAAGGTAGCAAAGACAATTTTTAATCATGACAACTTTTATTAGAGATAAATGTATTGGATCCCTTAAAATAAGTAACACAATTATCCATAACATGAACTATCCTAGTCTATTATGCATCATTCTCTCCCTCAAATATTTTGAAGAAATCTGAAATCCTTACACAAATGACAGATAAAAACATTTTAATTTGAGGGTGAACACAAAAAAAAGACAAAAAACAAACCTTGAAAATAGCAGCCAGTGCTTCAACAACCCCTAGTAACTGGAAATGATGGAGTAAATCTTCCGTTACAGAGGACATGACCGTATGTGTCCACTCTACAAAGCTGAAGCAATTAGAAAAGTCAGTTTATACAGATGATTAATAATAATAATAATAATAATAATAATAATAATAATAATAATAATAATAAAATAAAAAATTTTATACAACCCAAATGTAGGCATGCATACAAGCCCAAACATGTCTGAAGCGTTAACACATAATGTCGTGAACTAATGCCAAATCAAATTTAGACATTTTCAAGAGACCTAACAAAATCATTCATTTATTAGTAAACACGATCCAGAAAACAAGGAATTAATTGATGATTTGAGCTAAACTTTGATTGAAACGAAAATTATATTTACACAGCATGCGACAACACGAATATTTAAGTCAACCATCCAGAAAACTGAATTAACACTAAACTAGCTACAAAAAAATAACCAAATGAACCTGGTAAAAGCTTTAGGCATATCCGGACGAGTAAGTAGCCTCGAGAGGACTAGTCCAGCCATAGTCCGCATTGGCCCAGCAGCCGAGAGGTAATCCTTACAAAACCCTATAATTCTCAACACAAGAGGACTGAGTTCAAACTCAGTCAAATTGTCATTGTTCACAATGCTGGTGTCAACAATGGAAATGTCAAAAGGAACCAACACAAGTATATAGAGCCACAGCAGCGTCACGCATTTAGCTTCCATCTCCCCCGTGCTTTCCTGCCTCAACGAAGTCCCTGAATTTGTGTGGTGACACTTCTCCAACAGAGACACGGCGAGTTCGAGATCGGAAACTTGATGCGGAAAGAACTTGATTACAGATTTGTAGCCACAAACCGTGACTAACGTATATACAATGATGCATATAGGTTTGATGATTTCAAGAATTTCATCAGAAGCTACCCCGAGTTCAAGTGTTCGTGAGCGAAGAATGTTCATCAGAGGACAAACTATGGTTTCAAGGTAGGGTTCTAGAAGTTGGCCTTGCTCCTGATACTTGTCCAACTGCAAATATATACCGATAATTAAGTTTCAATGACAAAATGAATGAATGAATGAAGATAATTGTTGTTATTGAATAAAGGAGAGTACAATGGATCTGATTCTGTGGACAGAGGAAGGGTCGGAGACGCGGGAATTGGAAACGATGTCGTCCAGGAGTGACTTGACGATGTTCCATTCTTGGAGGAAGTACTTTTGAAGCACACTCTCCTTGGACTCCAACTCGTCGTCCTCTTGATTCATCGTCACCGTCTTTTGATTCGCTTCCATCGTCACCTCTGGAGTCGAAGGGATTTTGGCGGGATCTGAAATGCAAGTTTCGAAGAGAACAACACTACTCATCGAAGTCTAAGTTCGAGTTCCGAGTGAAGAAGGTGATGGGCCAGGTCTAGGCTCTTCACGTTGTTTTTTTTACGTTTTTGGGGTAATTTTCTTTTTTACGTTTATGGGATAAATTTTTAAAAATTCCTAAAATTGGTAGATTTCAAATAAATTATGAGATTATAAATGGAGTGTTGATTAATTGACACAAACAAGTTTTAAACACTTAGTTGAGAATCTTATTTTCTAGCTATTTTTTCTTCTTATCAAATAATATTTAATTCTCCTAATTATAGATGATCAATTTTTTATTTTAGATAATAATCTAATAGTCAACTAACAAAATGAACAAAATTGTTTATTCTAAATAATATAAAACTAAATATTTTGATTTAAAAATAGAGAATTAAATTATACATTTAAAATTATAAAGAGATCAAAGTTACAATTTAGTCTTTTAAATTTAAATGCATGCAATCATGTCTATATACATGACTTTAGCTCTTTGATTTTTTTAAGCCAAGGGATAATTAAATTTTTAGTCCCTAAGTTTTTAAAATTAAATTTTTAGTATGTAAATAAAAGTTTGATTAATTAAGATTTTTCATTTTTTTTATGTTTTTTAATCCTTAAAGTTTGATTGATTATGATCTTTAAATTTATAAAAAAAATGTTATTTTTAATCTCTAATATTCGATTAAATAATAAAAAAAAGGGATTCAAACTTTTTGTAGGAGACTAAACTTTTTAGAAGTTCAAAAACATTAATCAGTAAAATTTTTTTGTATAAGGACTACAAATTTAACAAAAAAGAAAGTTAAGAGACCTGAAAACTTTTGTTTAATTTTAAAATTTTAGTTGAAGTTTTTTCCTTCTAATTTTTAGTTTTAAAATATACTTATTCTAAAAATTTTCAATCTTATTAAAATTAATTTAAAGGTGTAGTTCTGTAATGATAATGGTGTCAATAACAAAAACAGTGATATTGAAAATGGTAATAGTGGTGGGAAAAGTGGTAGTGACGATACCAATGTTAGTGGTGCTGGTACCAATGATGATGGTAACAGTGACAATGATAATAATAACAATTCTAGTAGTGGTGGCGATGAAGGTGAAAGTGTTAATAGTGATAATGACCATAATAATATTAGTGGTGGTGGTGACAATGACGATCCAAAGGTGATGTGATGGTTTTGATGGTGATGTGCATTGTGAGTAGCAATAGGAAGCGACCATTTTTCTATCCATTGAAATCAAAGACAAGTAGCAAAGATTTACAACACATATATTCTACTCAATCAATTAAGGTAAATCTTATTTGCCAATAATTATTTTTTTTACCTGTTAGAATCAAAGACAAATATCAAAATTTACAACAATTCATGTATCATGTTTAACCAACTAAGCTAAATCTCCTTGGCCATGAAAAGTCATTTTCAAATATAGGGAGATGTTCTTTTTTAAAACTAAAAATCACACTTAACATTTTTTTATTGATTTTGATAATGAATGTAAAATTGATTTAAAAATCATTTCAATTCCATTTTTTCAAACACATTTGGTATAAAAAGTTGTATTTGAAAACCAAAAACTACAACCATCTCAAATAGTCCTATTATTATTTTTTATTTATGAATAAACAGAAATTATATTTTTGGTTTGCATTTTTTCTCCCTACTTTATTAAAATTTTGAAATTTATCTCAACAAATTAATTTTTTTCATTTTACCCTAATTTTTAAATTTTATCATTTATCATTTATTAATTAATAAACACAAAAGTCGAAGGTTAAATTTGTCATAAGAAAATAAAATAAAGTGAGGAATATAATTCACCAAAGAATAAATAAGTTGGGTGCAATTTTTTTATAAAAAAGTTGAGAGTAAGAAGTGCATTTATGTTATAAGTAAAATGACACAATAAAATTGATTTAATTATCAATTTGGTCTCTATATCATGCAGCCCACGAACTCAACTCGTGGTGGTCCTCAAATGTAGCCCACGAACTCGACACGACACATAGAGAAGTCATTGGCCAACGTAGCTCTGAATATGATGCAATCCCCTCAACATCGAACATGTATATATAGATCCAAAGGAAAAACCTCCTAGTAAGTTTTTCATAACTAGATACACATACTAAAACACCTTAGGTTCTACTGACTTGATCATTGGAATTCCTTTTGCATGTACATGTCGCATCAGTACCAAAGGTTGGAGATTCCTTTGAGACGAGGAATGAGAGAAGAGAACCAAATAACTCGTTGAGAATTCACCTAAAACTCACCAGAAACATTGTAACAACCCGTATGCATCTAGGTTGTTAACATTCCATTATGGTCGTTAAATGCAGTAATTAATATAACAAAAATAATTAAGGAAGCGACTAATAAAATGACGTCATCATACGTCCACAATAAGATAAAAGTTTTGCATTATGTATGGTAATAGTTCACGAGTTTACGAGCATAGAAGACCCCGGGTATGATACCCTTCAGGGCCAGGTTACAAACATGCGTGAATACATAACCAAAATACAGAGCCACATGCTCCAAAATAGACTAAGGTTCACGAAGAACCCGTCCCGGCTCGATCTCTTGTCCGGACTCCCTCGGACTGCCTCGTTACCCGGGATCCACCGTCTTCCATGTGCTCATCACCTGCAATAACATATAATCCCCAACCGGGGTGAGACAATAATCTCAATAAACTTCGGATTCTGGAGGGCTTCTCCTTTCCCGAGTTCACTTCCACGATACAAAGCATCAAAACGACATTACACAAGCTAGTCATCCCGGCTTACAAAAGAACACATCACATGTATATAATCACACGGATATAATAAGAGAGATCATCCAACTTAATGGCCACATTCCCTTGTATATCCTTACCTAAGGAAGATCATCCAACTTAATGGGCACATTCCCTCTGGGTTCCGCGCGGACGTCTATGTCCATATTTGTCCATTCTACTGGCCAGAGAATCTCACATATCACAACAAAGCATCACAGTGCAAATCATATACATGTTCTCAATCAGAAAGCAGTAACACCTAAATTTAACACATGCATCATGACATACAATAACCATCACTCCCTTGGAGTATGGTGGAACGCGGTCCAGAGAAGGACTCTCAAGAACAGGGAACTTACCTACTCTAAGTTCCTCATTGGTTCGCCCAACCTCGAGATTCCGAACCCCACAATCCTCATCGTCGCGCCCTACATACATGCATGCGAGAAATCAATAGCGGTTCTTACTCGTTGCATGTAAGGAAACTTTATACATTTCCGAGTTATAAGAACGAGTCACCCACAGGCGACATGCAGACCTCCAAAAGGGTCTATCATGGCCTAGCCCAAAATCCATAACAGTTAGGTTTAAGGTTAGACCGGCGTCTCTTACCTCTAAAACGGTTAACAAGGCTAGAGAACAGCTTCTCCAAGCTCGAACGTCCCTACAATTTCCTTCTCTTCCCCAACTAGAAGCTTTCTCCCGTTCGTCAATGACAGAAACAAGGAACAGGAAGAGAGAAGGAACGCTTTTGGTAAAGAGACAGAGGAAGAAAAATGAGTTATGCACGAAATAACCCACACGCATGCCACTTAAATACTCTGGGAGTTAACGCACATCGCATACGTCACTAGAGCCAACATGTGTCGCTCAAGTAGCCTGATAGCCAATGCGGGCCACATGCATAAAGTAAGCTCATGAAAGCACCAACTACCAGGTTGGAGAGTCAGGTGCATATTACCCATATCATGTCGGTCTACCGGGTTGGTTTAATAACATAGGCTATGCACGGGATACGATCTTAAGTATCCACTATTGGCGAAGGCCAATGCCCCAGGTTCCCGTTGGTTTATATAACAAACAAGGGCGGCACCCGGGTTGACGAGCCAAGCGCATTTGACTTCCCACTTGGTAGCGTAGCCCAGACGACCTTGTTCGGGATCCTACCCTGGTCATCACTACCCGACCTTGTTCGGGTTCTTGCCTTGGTACTTCACAAGTCCAAGGTTCCGCCCTCTCCGACCATGTCCGACCTTATCCGTCCTAAGGTGCTATCACCCTTTCCAGGGTTAATCCGGTCACGGTAAAACCCGATTTCCTCGTTCACATACGTTAAATAAGTGTGAACCCGAATTTGTGACAGGATTGTTATTACCATAATTACTATGTAATTAAATATTTTAATCTTAAAGTGTCACGTGAACACTTGAAACCTTACAAACATTCTTAAAATTATTTTCAAAGATTCAATTTAGTCTCCACATCAAGTTTTTAAGAATGCATCAATTTAATCCTTTAAAAAATTCAATTTGAACCTCAAGTTTTTAAAAACATATTAATTTAATCATTTTAAAAGATTTAATTTGATCATAAGTTTTTTAAATTGCATTCAATTTGGTTTTAAGATATTACAATATAATTCAAGGAAAAAGATTCAACTGAATATTTTAAAATCTTAAGGATCAAATTAAATATCTTAAAATAATTTAAAAAGCCACATTGATAATAAAGTCAACCATCTATTTTGTGTGCACTTAAAAATATCAAATTAATTTATTAAAAAAAATTCATCAAAATTAAAAAAATCAAGAATAAAAAGTACCATTAACCCTATATTTTTTTAACAAGAGTTTTTCTATTGCGTGATAGACGAAAACGAAATTCAGTAAACCATCTTCGTACGCACTACGCAGCATAGCTGTCATCATCTTCCCCTTCCCCTCTCGTGGTAAGCGCGCCGAAAATGACAGAACGAGCAACTCCAAGGATCCATCGACACAGATAAAATAGCAATCCCTCGCTCCCTCCAAGTTCTAGGGTTCACTCTTCCCGTCGACTATCGTTTTGAACACACGTTGCCAAACCCCGGTTCATCCAAGTCCAAAGTCACAAGAACAAGAAGATGGGTGTGGGCATATCATTTCTGATAGCACTAAAAGCAACAACCCTTTTCCTATGCTTCGCGTACCTTAAAAACCTCGGTTTCACTCTCTTCTCCCTCCCCTTCCTCTACTCTTCGCTGATTTCATTCTTAGTCTCAATCGCGTCTCACCCTTCCATCAACCTTCCAATACTTCTCGGCAAAACCACCGATGGAAGCTTCCCCCTGTTCTCACTCACAATCTTCAGCCCTTACATCTACTTCGTCAGAATCTTCTCTCTGCTCCGAAGGCTCCGAAGCGGAGAACCTGCTTACACCGAAGTCCACGAAGGTCTCTATGTCGGTGGCTGGCCATCGTCGCCTCAGAAGCTGCCACCTGGAGATCCCGCCATCGTTGATTGCACGTGCGAGTTTCCGCGTATGAAGGACTTCACTACGGGGTTGCCTTACCGGTGCTTTCCGACGTGGGACACGAGGTCGCCTCAACCAACTGATATCGAATCCGCTGTTAAGTGGGCATCTCGACAGAGAGAACTCAACAGGCCCATTTTCGTTCACTGTGCTTATGGTTAGTACTCAGTATTGATTTCGTTGTTGATTTTGAATGCTCTTTAGTGTTGTTCCTCTGTTGCTTCAATTTAATTCGCAATGAGAAATGCGCTATTTAATTTAATGCATGGAGAATTTCGTGCTTTTTAAGACATATATACTGTTTCTTTGATATTAAAACCCGAGGGCAAAATTCACATTTGGGGAACAATCTATTTAGCGGGAGAACCCGAATTCGATTCATTCCGTGTACAAAATTTCTTTTGGCCAGCAACAGCCACGCGCTGCGAGTGGGGTTAGTCTCTGATCTAGTTGGTTTGGGAACACCCATGTTCTGTAACCCATGACAAAAGAAGATCCGTGAGCTGCTTTTTCATGTGCCCGACCTTGACTCTTTGTATGCATATAACTTTCAAGTAATCAATTGAGACTTCTGTTTTGTTAGTGGTGCTGTTTTGTCTTTCATGTGATATGTGTCTTATAAATAGCTTATGCAAATTGCAACATTAAGACCCTGCTTGGATAAACTTTTCAGTGAATACTTATAGAAGAAAATAAGATGAAATTTCATTTTACAAATTAGCTTGTATTCAAGGTAATTCTAACTTTCAAGGGAACTTAATTCGTTTTACCTTCTTTCTCTTGTAAGTGATTATTTAGAAGTTTATTCAAACGAGACATAAGGACTTGTGAGTTGTGACCTCCAAAGTAAGGGATAGTCTTCTGTTGATAGACATTCATTATTCAATATATATTTTGTAACTTGTCAACGGTTAATTATATGATAACATTAACATGATAGTTTATCCTGTCTTTCGTTTTGTCTTAATTACTTTTGTCCAAACAAGAGACTTGACTTCAGAAGGAGTTTTGAATAACCAATGATGAAGGTCATTTCACTCATTTGCAATATTATCTATCCTCTGAATGACTTATATCAGAATTTCGAAAAGGGAAAGGTAGTTAGAAGAAGTATAGTTAAAGTGGGGAGTAATCTAACAGATCAAAGGAAAAGCACCCTTCCAATCATGTGAGTTTTTATAGATCTTTGAACCATAGCGCATCCCTAAGGGAAACAATAGTGAACTGAGACAACCATTGGAAGAAAGAATCTGATTATGACAACAATACAAGTTTTGGGCGTTGTATTCCATTGTCGTCGTCATCAACACAAAAGGTTGGACATTGTCAATGGAGTGGGCTTTTGCTTCCTTCATGCAGAATACTTTCGGGTGATGTTCATATTGTTCTGGTAGCTTATCTTCAGAATTGACCCAAAGGTATTGTACATTGTTTTGACAAGTGGACTTGGGTCCCCCCATTTTGAAAGGGAAAAGTAGGGAAAATGAAAACTAGGAATGGAATGAAATATGTCATTTGAAGGCTGAAAAACAAATTCTCAGTTAGCATCAGACCATTGCCAAGTTTGAATTTTGTAAGCTGTGAAAAGTTATTAAAGATAAACTGGTTGTCTTGTCGCTCATTATTAGGAGTATAACCTATTCTTTAATGTGCTGAGTCACCCATCCTTTGGACTGGGTGTTTGCCACTTTGTGGTTGTTCTTCATTATTATGATCACTACCTGAGCTGCAAATATGAAGATATTATTTTTACTTAGAAGCATAGATATGCAATGAAAAAAATTGGGCATATTATTACAGCTGCAATTTTTTCAATAAGGTAGGATTATATGACATTATAAATTCGGATGCTTTATCTGCACCGTTTGAAATTATTTGGAGAAGAAAATGCTTTGCCCAGGAGTTCTAAATGTTATACTCTTTTTATTATTCATGCCTCAGTATGATCCTAATAGTATATCATACAAATGAAAAATTTGATCAATTTGTGGTAATGAATACTCGGAGAGTAAACCTCCAGAGATGAGGGAAGCGTACAGAAAAGTGAAACTATCATACCCTTAGATCCTTACATATAGTCCTGTGCACTGACATAAAGTTTAGGCATTTGACTGACAAGAGGTTGTATTCTAATAATAGTTTGGAAATCTCATCAGTCAATGAGACAACATTTGATTTACAAATAGCAAGGATTCACAATTGTTTCAGACCTATAAATATTGGATCAATATAATTGAGTTACAATTTATAATGTTATAATGTTTAGTTTCATACCAGATTGTTATGCTTGCATAAGAATTAAAAAGAGGATATCACTATCTTAATTTTTTTTTAACTTTTTTGTTTTATGGTGTAAAGGTCATGGAAGAAGTGTTGCTGTTATGTGTGCACTGTTAGTAGCACTAGGCATCACAGAGGATTGGAAGAATGCTGAGAAGCTGATCAGGCAAAAAAGACCTTACATCCGGATGAATGCTCTCCATCGCAAGGCACTTGAAGAATGGTCCAGACACCGATTGTCTGCACCAAAGAAGTAGAGACATGAGCGTGGGTTCCTTGAGTTAATCTGATTCTTTTAGGCATTCACAGTATGATTTCTTTCCAAACTGTGGCAAATGAAGAAAAACTAAAAGATAGATTCTCCTCGTGTCTTTACTTTATTGGCATCCTTGTTTTCTTTGAATCCAAAATCTAATATGTTCTTCCCAATTGTTCCGTAGGCAGCTTCTTCTGCTTTGATCAAGTTGAAGCTGATGAGTGGAATAGTGAGATTACATACTATGAGAAGCTGTAACATCTATTCACATCATTTCATTGTGTATGCCCATGAACGATGATTCCAAATGTAGTTTGTTCGTAAATACAAGTCATGCCTTATATCAATGGTTTTTATGTCTAGAACATAATGATACGTATTAGTGTTAATAAAACAGTTGGAATATAAAGAATCGAATAGAACCAGACGAATAATTTTGTTGCCCAACGCATAAAAGTTCCAACTTGTCATTAGGTTTGTTTTCCATGAGATTGTTAATGACACAATGAGCATGGTGGAATTTATTATGCAACATAGTCTGTCCAATTTTTTATTTTAAACGAAAAAAGCAAGGGTTCGTGGTGGAGTAACTGTTGTTATTGGTCACATTGTTGCACAATCTTTGATTAATTGAAAGTGCCATTTGGAAAGTGCTGGCAAATAGCTGCCAGTGCCTTGCACGCAGTACACCTTAGGCTATGCTTGGTTTTAAGGAGAGAAATAAAATTAGATAAAAAAATAGACGAGAGATAATTAGAGAAAAGAGAAATAAAGTAGAAATAAAATAGGATGTAGAATTGTTTGATTTTTTTATTCACGAATTGTTTGATTTAAGAGAAATAAGTGGAAAATAAAGTGAAAATAAAATGGTAAAGTTATAAAAAATATTGATATATCATTATGAACATGTGTGGTTTTTTTATCAAATGTGAATAAGATTTATTGGTAAAAAAATAAAAAAGAAGGGCACAAATGTAAAATACACTCCTTACTCTTACCAAGAAAAATGATTGGAATTCACCTTTGTCAAAATTAAATTTGATCCTAAATCAGTTAAAACAAAGGGGATCATGTTTTTCTATTTGTGAATTTTTATTTTCGTCTTCGGAACCGAATTGGACATTAATTTAGAAATTGAAATAATGAGTGATTAAATTGTGTTTTGAAAGAAATAATGAGTTATTACCTCGAGCTTTTAGGGCAATTCTAAGGAGAGTTGTCTTATGCCTTTATGTCAGATTAGTAACTCATGTAGTAATTTACATAGTATTAATAATGAATTCTGTATTATTCGTTTAAATTTATAAAATAGAATAAGATGTTCATTAAATAAAATACGAGATCCATAAAAATTCATGATTTTTGATAAATCAATAAGCGATTTTGTTTAAAATAGTCGTTTCCAGCATTTATCTTATTAGAGAGCAATTGAGAAAATAATGAAATTCTGAAGGAAGCAATTATTATTTTGAGTAAAGTACATTAATACAGAGATTGCACAAACTTTCTTTGTTTTTATTTTATATTTTATATCAGTCTACCTTATATGAGAACACAATGCGATTTTTTTCAAACAATTAAGGGATTAGTGTAATGTACGAGGGGTATGAGTGTTCAAACCAATCTAATCCGGAATTTCTTTGGACTTCTTTGGACCATTTTTTTAGATAACCAATCAAATCGGTTTTTGGATGATGTTTTTGAAATCAAACCGATATTTTTCAATACATATGTATTATTGTTTTGTATTTCACATGCATACTCTGCATTTTAAGTGTTTCAACTTTCATAGTTTTTAATTTTTTGTCCTTTCGTTAAGGAGACATGTTGTGATGTTACAAAACTATTAATCCAAAGCACCTCAATAAATATTTAAGCCTTTTAGAAATACCTTTTCAAATTGTGTGGGCATTGACTCTTTCATGTTCTTTGCATTTCAAGTTTCACATGTTTTACGTCTGGTATGCATACTCTACTTTTTTAAAATGGATGCTATAAATGGATCTAGTATTAATACGATAGTTAGGAAGATAAGTATTCTAAATCTATGTAATAATATGGATAAAAAATCTATTATTGTAATATAATCATGTAAGTGTTAGAAATAATTCAAAGTTTGAAAGTTAGTTAGATAACTAATTTCAGTTAGCTGAGTTAGTGACTTATTACTTATGTTTGTAACCTGTTATATAAGTAAGGTTCATAAATTGTACACTCTGATTTTTCTGAGTTCTGCTATCAATACAGTTTTCATACAATTGTGTGTTGTGTGTTTGAGTGAGTTTTAACACGGTATCAAGAGTTGTGAGATCCTACACCTGCGAGGAATGTTAGTTTGAGAGTTTTTGATTGTGTTCTTGAGAGATATTTTCTGTCTTCTTGCAAGTCTTGTGTAGTGAGTCTTCTTCTCCATCATTTTCTTATGAGGTGTGGTGACTAAGTGAGAGTTCTTGGATAGAAGAACAATTAAGGAAGAACCAATTGTGTACTGCATTGTGATTGAAGAAAGAAGCAGGGTGCATATATGACAAGCTCCATCAGTATTGTTCAGGGGTCCCTTCTAGTCTTTGATGGCAAGCTATTTGATAACTGGCAGATCAAGATGTTGGCAATCTTTGGCTTCCAAGAAGTGGTAGAAGTAGTGACAAGTGAATTTACAGAACCTAGCAGGAATGCCACTGAGGAGTAGAAATAAACCTTCAAACAGCAGTAGAAACTTGATAGCAAGGCACGTTTTCTCATCTACCACTGTGTGAATTCAAAGATATTCAATAAAATCTCCAAAGCCTCCATGTCAAAGGAAGCATGGGACATTCTAGTGAAAACATATGGAGATGGAGAGAAGAATAAGAAGATTAAGCTGCAGACATTGAGAAGGCAATATGAACTTCTCACCATGGAGGACAAAGAGTCCATAGCAGATTACTTTGACAGAATTCAAGAACTGGTCAATGCAATAAGGACCTGCAAGGAGACAATCTCAGATCAACAAGTGGTAGACAAAATATTGAGAACTTTACCACCACAATTTGATCATGTAGGTGTTGCAATTGAGGAGTCAAAGGACTTAGAAACAATGCAAATTGAAGAACTGCACCACTCTCTTGAGGCACATGAGATGAGGATCAATAAGAGAAGATCCCATCAAGAACATGCACTTCATGCAAGATCCAATTACAAAGGGAAAGGGAAAGCACCATGGAAAGGAAACAAGTCAAACTCCACCACGAAGAACCAAGAACAAGTGATAGCTGAAGGCAGTGAATCCTCCAAAGGAAAAACAACATGCCAAACTTCTCAGAAAACAAACTCCAGCAACAACAAGGAGTGGAAGTTTGACAAAAGAAAGGTGAAATGTTACAACTGTTAGAAACTTGATCATTATGTAAAAGAATGTTGGCAAGGAGAAGCTGCCAAGAACAAACCCAACAACCATGCAAATTTGGCTCAAGATGAAGGCTCAGATTCTGAACCTGTATTGCTTATGGCTACAACTAGCAGTGAATCATCAAGTGACTCCTCATGGTACTTAGATTCTGGTTGCTCCACTCATATGACAGGGAAGAGGGATTGGTTCATCAATCTGAATGAATCATCCAAGAGCAGAGTTCGCTTTGCAGATGACAGTACATTGACTGCTGAAGGTATTGGAAAAATAGCATTCAAGGGGAAGGATGGAAAAGATACTGTCAATGAGGAGGTGTTGTTTGTACCTTACATAAAGACTAATCTGTTAAGTCTAGGCCAACTACTTGAAAAAGGATTTGTTATGAGGATGAAGGACAATTGTCTCAAAGTGGTTGATAAAAACCAGAAACTTGTGATCAAGACAAATCTATCTCAAAACAAGACCTTTAGAATTAGGATGAATATTCTGAAGCATGAGTGTCTTGCAACCTCATAAAACAAGATGGAATGGTTATGGCATCATAGATTTGGTCATCTCAATTTCAAGGACCTACATCTTCTTGCCCAACACAAAATGGTTGAAGGACTACCTCAGGTCTTAGTCCCAAAAGAGGTGTGCAAGGAGTGCATTGAATGCAAACAAGCTAGAAGCAGCTTCAGCAAGTATCTTCCCACAAAAGCAACTGAGAAACTTGACATCATTCACTCTGATGATTGTGGTCCTATGCAAGTGGAGACTCCTGAAGGTAATAGGTACTTTATCTCTTTCATTGATGATTTAACTAGGAAAGTTTGGATCTACCTAGTTAAGAGAAAGCATGAAGTACTAGAAGTCTTTAGAAAATTTAAATGTTTAGTAGAAAAGCAATGTGGAAAAATGATTAAGATTCTAAGGACAGATGGTGGGGGAGAATATGTGTCAAATGATTTCAAACAGTTTTGTGAAAGTGAAGGGCTAATTTATGAAGTAACACCACCATACACACCTCAACACAATGGTACAGCTAAGAGAAGGAACAAAACAATAATGAATATGGTGAGGTGTATGCTGAAAAGCAAAAACCTACCAAGCTACTTATGAGGAGAAGCTGTATCAACAGCAGCTTATATTTTGAATAGATCTCCTACTAAGAGACTTGAAGGTATGACACCAGAAGAGGCCTGGACTGGATTAAAGCTAGATGTGACTTACTTAAGGGTATTTGGTTCAATTTGTTACAAACATGTTCCTGATCAGCTAAGAAGTAAGCTAGATGACAAAGACACTCAACACATTTTGCTGGGCTATCACTCAACTGGTGGCTACAAACTGTATGATCCAGTGAATGGTCAAGTTACTATAAGCAAGGATGTGATATGTGATGACAGCAGAAGCTGGAATTGGGGAACAACCTCTGAAGAGGCTCAATCCAAAATATTTTTAGAAGAAGAAACATCAGCTGCACTAACTGACAGTAGAGACCAAACTGTGAGAAGATCAACAAGGATAAGTCAATTATCATCTCATTTAAGAGACTATGAGCTATTTCAAGACTCAGCAGTACACTCAGAAGGTGAATTAGTGCATTTTGCACTTATAGCAAAAGTTGAGCCTATTGAATTTGAAAAGGTAGTGACAAATGAAAAATGGTTAAAAGCCATGAAGGAGGAGATAAACTCTATTGAGAGGAATCAGACCTGGGAATTGGTAGATCCCCCTCAGCACAAGAAGCCTATAGCACTGAAATAGGTCTACAAAGAGAAGGTTAATCCAAAGGGAGAAGTAGTAAAGTATAAGGTCAAATTGGTAGCAAAAGGTTTCTTGTAGAAAGAAGGAATTGATTATGGTGAAATATATGCGCCAGTGGCAAGGATTGAAAATGTCAAATTGGTAGTAGCCATTGCAACCAATGCTGATTGGTCCATGCATCAACTTGATGTGGAGTCTACTTTCCTGAATTGTCCCTTAGAATAAGAAGTTTATGTGCATCAACCACAGGGATTTGAGGTCAGAGGTAAAGAGAGTAAGGTGTACAAGCTCAAGAAAGCACTCTATGGGCGTAAACAAGCTCCAAGAGCTTGGAACAGGAGAATTGACAGCTTCTTGTCACAAATTGGTTTTGAGAAATGCACCTCAGAACATGGAGTCTATGTGAAATGCTGGAAAAATAGTGAGAAAGCAGAAAAATTGATAGTCTATCTATATGTTGATGATTTTCTAATTATTGGCAGCAGTGAGAATGCTATTAACATGTTCAAAGGTCAAATGATGAATGAATTTGAGATGAGCGACCTTGGACTCCTCACTTGCTTTCTCGGAATTGAGTTTAAAGTGACTCAATATGGTACAGTGATGCATCAATCTAAATATGTAAAAGATCTATTGAAGAGATTCAACGTGCAACAAAGCAATCCAGCAGGAACACTAGCTGAAGTTGGACTTGTCTTTAAGAATGATACAGATGAAGATCTGGTTGATCCTACTTATTACAGAAAGATAGTAGGATGTCTGAGATATTTGTGCAATATAAGGCCTGATCTAAGCTTCAGTGTTGGGTTAAACAGTAGATTCATGCAAGAGCCAAAGCAGTCTCACTTGTTAGCTGCAAAGAGGATATTGAGATATGTGCAAGAGACAGTGGATTTTGGAATCCTGTTTCCAAAAGGAGAGACTGATGTAGAACCAAAATTAGTTGGATATTCTGATTCAGATTGGTGTGGAGACAAGTGTGACAGAAAAATCACAGCAAGCTATATTTTCTTCTTTGGAGGAGCACCAATCTTTTGGACCTCCACTAAGGAACTTGTTGTAGCACTCTCTTCTTGTGAAGTAGAGTATATTGCAGCCTCAGAAACTGCATGTCAAGTTGTATGGCTAGTTTCCTTGATGACAAAATTGCAAGTGAAATGTAAAAGCAAAGTGAAGTTGTTGGTGGACAACAAATCTGTCATTGATTTAGCAAGGCATCCAGCATCTCATGGTAAGAGCAAGCATATAGAAACAAGATTTCATTTTTTAAGAGAACAAGTCAGCAATGAGAAGTTGAAGATAGAGCACTGCAGAACTGAAATTCAGTTGGCAGATATTTTAACTAAAGCCTTGAAGTTAGAAAGGTTTAGAGAGTTAAGAGATTCAATTGGAATTGTATGTGTAAATGTAACTTTGAATTAAGGAGGAGTGTTAGAAATAATTCAAAGTTTGAAAGTTAGTTAAATAACTAATTTCAGTTAGTTGAGTTAGTGACTCATTACCTATGTTTGTAACCTGCTATATAAGCAAGGTTCATAAATTGTATACTCTGATTTTTCTGAGTTTTGCTATCAATACAGTTTTCATACAATTGTGTGTTATGTGTTTGAGTGAGTTTTAACAATAAGGATGTGTTGATGAAAATTGAATCATCTAATCCAAAACGCAATGTATCAAAATGAATTGGATCAAAAATTTTTTAACAAAAAAAATTCAAATCAAACGCAACCATATGTTATTTTAATCTTTTGATTAGATGGTTTTTTTTATTAAAAAATAATATGTGAACACCTCTAACAAGGGGTGTTAGTGTAATATGAAGAAAAAATAAACCAAGTATCATTGATCTAAATTATGATTAAAATTTTCACCTTAAAAATTATTGCAACATAAAAATTCCACCTTGATAATTTATTTTATAAGTACACGACAAATAGTGAACCCTTGTGCAATATTAGGGTTGGTTACGTAAACCAAACAACTCTTTATTAACAATTTTTCCAAATATATCCATTTACATTTTGTTAGTTTCTTCTAAATTTTTCACCAATATAAAAATAGGTTATGTATCTACTTTATATATTACATTATCATTCAATCACAAATATCATATATGATCTTAGAAGCCATACTAGCTACAATTTGTTATTGGTTGGCAACATAAAATCATTTTACATTGTGAGTATTACCTTTAAACTCTTCTTCAATATTACTTAATTGTTATTTTTTAACCTAAAATACTTAAAATTGTGAAACATATATATCTATTCAATAAAGTTTTTATTTTGTCAAAATATACGAAAAAGGTATATTTTAAATTTATTATTAAATAAATTTATATAGTTATGGTTGTAATTTTAGTTTATGTTTTACTAAATTTAAATAACTATATGATAATCTCCTTGAACTTTTTAAAGGGATCTTTAAAAAAAACTGTGTTGATTATTTTTACAATATATTATCTAAATTATTCATTACATTATTTTTTAAAAATATCCTCAATTATTGAAAAAAAATTGTTCAATAAACATAAAAACAGTAAAACATTGTTTTTTGACTCTCTCTCTCTCTCTCTAATAATAGGGGTAAATTACCAGCTATTATTTGAGATACATTAATTAATTAGATGAAAAAAATAAGAAAAAAATTCAATAATTTAAAAATGATTTTAAATATATATATATATATATATATATATATATATATATATATATAACTATTAAAAAAATCAATATACTCAATTTAATTTAATTCCTTAATTCCTATGAAGATGTTAAAGGAGTCCTACATTAATTACGACCAAAGGTAGTAAATTATAAACTCTTGTTAGTTTAAAAAAATCATTAGTTAAGAAAATATTTTTGAGGATAGACGTCATTAAATTTATTTTAGATTAGGTCCATGAAAAAGCCCAACTTACACAAACTCAACCCAATAAGTAAGTTGTAACGTCTATAGAGTTGGGGTTCATCATAAAAATAAATAGAGACATTACATGACTTTTAAGTTCACCTCTTTGCATTTCGAGGGCTGGGACAACTGAAAGCAACATACAAGCTGTAGAAGTACTCCCGTCCTTGATTTGGTTATGCAATCTACGATTTCGGTCATAAAACAACATCTACAGGTACGCTCTTTGCAAATTTAAACATTGAATTCATACTTATAAGGTAATATATTCAATAAAAAATAAAGGCATAAAATATTCTTTTAAAATTTACTGTTAAAAAACTTAAATTTTTTTTAATAGATTTGATTTAGGTTAATCTCTTGTGACCTAAAAATTATTGGGGCTAGCTTCTTTGTACTTTAAGCATATTGCAAAGGCCACATGAAACATAGGTACAACACAAGTGGGCAAAAGTTGCTGCGCCGACCTCACTTCACTTGTGTGTCTCGCCGAACGCTCAAAAGGTCACTTTCCTATATCAACCACAAGCCATCTTACTTGACCTGTCTCGGTCTGTCTATTTATAACATTCTATTCGTACCTTCATTTTCATTCTTACTCCCTCAAACAGTCAAAACTTTCCTCTTTGTCATCCACTTAACCCAAGTAAACCTCTTTGCCCAATTGCTTTATGCCAAATCTCTTTCATGATTTTGGATTTGGATTTAACTTGTTTTGCATGCATAATACATATAATTTTTTGTTTTCTATGCTGTGTTTTTGTGTGATAAAGTTTTGTTTTGTTGGGTGGGTGATCTCCTCTGCTGCCTGCTACATAGATGACAATTTTAATTTGATTGATGTTTTGAATTGTTTGATCCACACCCACTTTTTTTCATTTCCGTTGATTCATTATTTTGATTGTTCATCGAATTTCAATATCTGTAGCTGGGAAGAGGGGTTAAGATAGGGATCGATATGATGGTTGGGGGAAACTTTTGAAAATTGAAAAACTGGAGGAGAGCTCAGTTCATAATTGCTGCGCCATTTTACATTTTCAGTAGTTAACAATCCCTTGTTTTTTGGGGTATTGTATATTGAATTATTGATAGGAGGAATTGCCAATCAAAATACCCCTTTTATGCACTTTGATTTGATCACTTTAAAAGATTTATGATAAGAGATAGATTAACTATAAAACTGTGATAATATAGTCTATGTTATTGTATTGTCTTTGTTCTACAATTTCTTCAAGATGTGTTCATCTCACGTGCAATTTTTACTATACCAAGCATACCCTTTTACCCACCATAAGTTACATGAGCATAACAATTATATTTTGTATGTCAACTTGAGAAATCAAGGTTTGTAGTGAGTTGAGTCATTTTTTTGGCAAATACTTTTGAGTTTTTCACTATTTTATACGGAAGTCCAACCGAGACTCTTTTAAGTATTTTGATGGCTTTTGGATGTGCTTTGCGTTCCATTTTTGGGTAAATTTTGTATTGCTCCCTGCGCTTGTATTAGTATATATTACTTTGGTTAGGATTGAAAACAATTTTTCCATTTAACTTCTAAAACAGTTATTGTTTATTTTACACATTACCTTGAGTGGTTTAAGACCTTCTCAACCCATCCTCTGAAGTCATTTTTTTATCACCAAACGATCCTTAATTTTTCCCTTTTTGTTCTTGTGTACAAAATATGTTTGAAATGTGTTTTATGATTGTTGTGCAGGCCAATGCATACTTGAGTTATCTTGTTTCACATAGTTGTGTTCTTCCTGTTCACTTCTGTTCTATTCTCATTAATAAGTTAACATTGCTTTTCTATGTGGTTAATCCTAAAAACCAATTTGCCTATATCTGAATTCAGGTGTAAAAATGTCAGCAGTGAACATGTCCACTATGAGACTTCCAAGAGCTTCCTTGTCTGGAACAACACCAGCTAGGAGATCCTGTGCTCTTATCAAGAGTCCATCATCTTTGAGGTCTGTGAAGAATGTGTCTAAAGTGTTTGGATTGAAATCATCTTCCTTTAGAGTGTCAGCAATGGCAGTATATAAAGTGAAGCTGATTGGACTGGACGGTGAAGAGAGTGAATTTGAAGCCCCTGATGACACTTACATTCTGGATGCAGCTGAAAATGCTGGAGTGGAGCTACCTTACTCATGCAGAGCTGGTGCCTGCTCTACTTGTGCTGGCCAAGTTGTTTCAGGCTCTGTGGATCAGGCAGATCAATCCTTTCTTGATGACCATCAAATTGAAAAGGGTTACCTTCTGACATGTGTCTCATACCCGAAATCAGATTGTGTGATTCACACCCACAAGGAGGAAGATCTCGTCTAAGTTGTGGTGTGTGTCTTTTGTTAGTTTCTCTGAAATATTGTCATGGTAGCTAGACATATTGTGAAACTTTGTTGGTGTTGTTACAACTTTTTTGAACCGTTCTAAATTTATGTGACCTTTAATATGTAGCCATTAGATCGGTTCAATCAAGAATAAGACTATGTTTCACCCATGTTGTGTTCAAGCTTAAAACTTATTAAGTTCAAAATATAAGCTTTAAAAATAAAGTATAAGTTGTTTGGCGATTATTGCTTAAAAGGAGAGATTAAAGCTCTGTTTCATTGTCTCAAGAAAAGTTACTGTAGTTAGCTTTTTTCCTGAAGTTATTTTTTTTACATAAAAATAGGGTTCTTAATTTTGTAAGAATGTTTTTCCAAAAATATTTGGCACAACTTTTCTTTTTAATGGTATGATTCCCCTACCGCATTTGATTGGTACTCACAAGAAAAGTTGTATGAATCATATGTATTGGGGATCATGTGGTTGATATCACAAAATATGATTCCCTAGCACGAATGTTCATAAAGTTGTATGAATTATATACTAGTTAATAAAAAAATTATTCAATTAGGTTCTTTTACTTTATAAAAGGTTCAATTAAATTTTTTATTTTTTAAAATGGGTCTTTTTTCTTCTATTTGTTCTAAAAAATTTAAAATATTAGGAATAATTTTGGTTTTAAATGAAATCAAATTAAATTTATTTTAAAGTAAGAAATTTAATTAAAAAATTTAAAAATAAAAGGATCAAATTGAAACCTAAATTACAATACCAAATTAAACCTTTTAATAATGAGAGAACTAAATTGATCTTAAAAATTAAATCAAGAATAAGGTTATGTTTCTTCCATATTATGTTCAAGCTTAAAGCTTGCTTTTAAGTTCAAAATATGAGCATTAAAAGTGAAGTATAAGGCCGATATAAAAATAGTTTGTTTCATTGTCTCACGACAATTAATATGGATCATTTGTTCAGTGTGAAAAGGAGGGGAAGACTAGGGTATGCATTTTTCTAGAATTTACTGTAAGCTTTTTTCTTAAAGTTGTTTTTCTTTACATAAAAATAGGGTTCTTAATTTTGTAAGAGTGTTTTTTCAAAAAATATTTGGCACAACTTTTCTTTTTAAAGGTATGATTTCCTTAATACATATGATTCATATTTACATGCTGACGTGTTATTTGATCTAATACAGGATATTACAATCTTGATCTTGATACGTGAGCATCTCACGCATTACAATCTTGATCTTAATACATGAGCATTTCACGCATTAGATTCCTATAAAGTGTATACATTACTGTGAACATTTCTTTAGTTTATTACATTGTAAAAGATTAATCTCTTTTACTAGACCTTATCTCATTAATATTTTTAATTCAATTTTATCATATTCAAATTAAGAAATTTGATGAAATTTATGTTGATTTCACTTAGTAATTTAAGCAACACACTCTCCAACATAATAATTAATAACTCTTGTTACAAATTATGGAATACTGCCTTGGTGTTTTGAGAAAAAAATTTATAATTAAAATTTATAATAAATAAATATTTTAACATATAAATTACATTTTAAATTTATTATGACTAGTTTATCTTGTGGCAAAATTTTATTTTTAACTATTAATAATTTAATTTTAAAATATTGAAATTCAATTTAAAAATGAAGACAAAGATGATTAAAAGAGATAAGTTAAGAAAAAGTTATAAAAAAATGTCCCTCTTAAAGTAACGAGTTTTAAAAACACTCTCATTTAAAATAGTTATATTAAATTATTTATTGATATAGAATATTATTATAATAATTTTAATATGTATTTTATCTGTATACTAAATTAATTTATCTGTATTTTATCTTTCCACCTAATTAATATACTAAATTATGTATTTTATCTGTCATTGGTTGTTCATTACAAAAATCCAAAATTAGTTTTTTTACGTCTATATTTTCAATTTATATCTGATTTATTTCATACTTTACTTTTTAATAAAAAAATAACCTCTCTTTAATGAGAACAATTTTATAAGCTATAATTCAGTGAGCACATTTTTATAAATTTTTAAAACCATTATAAATAATAAAAGAATTTAGTTGGAATGGTTTTAAAAATAAATATTGTATTTATTAAATTCATTTAATATTTATAATAATTTTAATATTAAATATCATATTAAAACTATAAATTTTTATTCAGTTTTAATTTTTTTTAAATCCTTTTAATATTTATAATGGTTTTCTTATCAAATTTAACACGTAATTAAAATAAATTGTAGTATTAAATAAAATTTCTTTTAAACCATTATAAATATTAAAATAATTTATTTAGAATGGTTTAAAAATAAATGTTATATTTATTAAATTAATTTAATATTTACAATAGATTTCATATCAAATTTAACACGCAATCACATTAAACCATAGTATTAAATAGGAGTAACAATTATTTTTAAAACTATTGTAAATATTGTAAGTGAATACAATAAATATAACATTTAATATCAGTCAAGACCACTCTGAATATTAAATGGATATAGTAAATATATTAAATGTATTAAATGAACCTAATAAATGCAACATTTAATTTTAAAACTAATATACATATTAAATGAATATAATAAATGAAAATTTTAATTTCAAAACTGTTATACACATTTAAATGAATATAATCGATATAACATTTAATTTTTTTAAGCAGATAAACAGAAATTACTAGATGAAATAGAGTGATAAGAGATATAACTTAAAAATAATAATTAATATTATATTAAAAAACTAAAATAATACTACCTTAGATGTTATATATAAATAATAAATTATAGTATAAAATATATTATCACATGTTTCTTATAAATAAGATTGGACTAATAATTATTTTATAAAAAAATTTACACAATAATTATTATGAAATAAAAAGAGTAAATGAATATAAGAGATATAAAATTTAATATCAAGACTACTCTAAATATTTAATGAATATACTAATATAACATTTAATATCAAGACTATTATAAACATTAAATATTTAATGAATATACTAATATAACATTTAATATCAAGACTATTATAAACATTAAATGAATACCATAAATGTAACATTAATATCAGGACTATTCTAAATATTAAATAAATATCAAATTCAATATTAAAATTGTTATAAATGAAAATAATATGAACACACTCAATAATCGAGAGAATGGTGAATTTGTTAAAATTTGACCTTTTAAAACTTTAAAATCAGAGTTATAGGATATTTATCACAATTAAACCAAAAATGTTTCAATCAATCAAACCATTCAGCCCAAGAAAACAATTACAAAAACTTCATTTGTTGAATAATAAAGAATTCATCAAGAATCACAAATTAAGATAGCAAGAAGAGATTAAAGAAAATAATCAATACAAGGACTTATATTGATTCACCTCTCAACAAGAGAAGTTACATACAGTTCTTCTAATCAAAACTTGATTAGAATTTCACTATTTACAAAATTCAGTTCTTACAAGTTTTCTAACAACCACTCTTTATCAAACTTAGATAAAGAACATAAATCTAAAACCCTATTAGACTTCTAGTGATCAAGACATAGAGAACTCTTCTCTACTCTTCCCTTTTGAGAAACTCACTCTAGAAAAAGCTTCAAGAATCCTTTGTAATAGTTACAAACAACCAAAAATTCTAAAACGAATTTACAATCAAAGTTAATGGAGAGAGACAACATGAAGATCAAATGAATATGATTTACCAATCAGAGTTGAAATAAAAAACAAGTTTCAGAACTTCCTCTCCAAATGCTTTTTTGAAATCTTGCCCAAGAAATCTTTCAATATACCATGAAGATTTAGAATTTGTGGGACAAGAGCTTTAGAACTCATAACATCCTTTCTCACTTCTAGAAGGCTTTTGAAAACTTTGAAAATTTCATAGAGTAATGTGTTGTTCGTTTCAGAAAACCCACAAGCTATTTATAACAAACTATTATGACTGAATGTAATCGATTAAATCCCCAATGTAATCGATTAAAACTACCAATGTAATAGATTATAAACAAATTTAATCGATTAAAATATTCTTCAGTTTTCTGAAAAGGATATATGAACAAAGTAATCAATTGTTTCGACCTGTAATCGATTACAACAAGGATTCTCTATTTCATAAATGAACTAAGTAATCGATTATAGGTAAATGGTAATCGATTAACATAGTCATGTCTTGTTCTGTGTTTGTACTGAGTAATCGATTACTTAATGCTTGTAATTGATTATTTTGTTCTTCAAGGCTCAAATAATAGATTACCAATATGTGGTAATTGATTAACACAGTAAAAAATAGTTTTTCCAAAAACTTGAAGCCATGAGCATTTTTGCTTTGATGCAATCATTAAATCTTAAACTTTTTCACAAACGATGTGCTTTTGTAAAATCATGAATGCAAGCAAATGAATGATGTTTATGCAATGCAATGGATCACATGATGATTCTCGCATACATCAAGCAATTACAAATGTCTTCAATTGAATGACATGTTAAAAGCTAAAAGACTCATCCAACTTCAATATATATTTTGATCTTTCTTCATGCTCCCTTTATATCTAACAATCTCCCCCTTTTTGGCATTGATCATGCCAAACTTCAATTGAATATATTGCACCTTGGAGTTCTTTTCAAGGAGTTGATTTTCAGGAGCTTGTACTTGATATCGAAAAATGAAATCAACTTTTTGTCAAGAACTGGTGTCAAATATACTTTGTATAAACAACTTACATTCATATGTATGTATATGCCCCCTATCTTATGTAATTTTACATTGGTTAAGATAATGAGCAACATGTATATCCCTTTATTGCTTTGTTGAAATTTTTAAGTACAGTATACCAAGCTATATTTCCTTTTTCTCCATATTCAATATGTTCCTTATGTTTCACCTTTTTCTCCCCCTTTTGGCTTATCAAAGACAAAAATTAATCTGGATGATCATGAGATAAGCAAGGACAATACAATAAATGGAAATTTTATTCATTAATCATAAACATAGAACAGGAAGACATAACATAAAACCATAACAACTAAAAATGAAAAATCAGAAACACCACAGCCACAATCAAAAAGACAATTACATCAATCTAGACTAAAAAATGTTAGAATCTTTGAGAGTCATCCTGGTCTCTATGTTTTCTAGCCTAGAGGTAATTTCTTCCAAGGAAGAATTAGTTTAAGCTCTGTGCTCATGATGCAAAGCCAGCACAACATCTATCTTTTGAATCATTAAGGATACAAATGGTGTCCATTGATGTTGTGCAGGACCAGCTCCAACATCATCTTCCTCTTCACCTTCTTCAACTCCCCCTATATCTAACAATAAATACTAAATGAATATAATAAATATAACATTTATTTTTAAAACCATTATAAGTATTAGATGAATATAACAAATATAATATTTAATATCAAAACTACTATAAATATTAAAAGTTTATAATAAATATAACGTTTAATATCAATACTAATATAAGTATTAAATAAATATAATATTAATATAATAAATATAAATTGAATATTAAAATTCATACATATTATGAATCTTATGTAAAAACGAATCTAATAATTATAACATTTAATATCAAGGCTACTCTAAATATTAAATAAATATAATATCTAATATTTAAACTATTCTAAATATTAAATGAGTTTAATAATGGGGTGTATTTAATTAAGATTTTAAAGAATTTTAAAATATATATATTTTAAAAAAAGTCTTGATGTATTCAATCAAGATTTTTAAATAATATAAATAAGTATTATGGTATTCAATTAAGACTATTATGATTTTTTAAGAAATTCAATAAAGTCCATTGATATTCAATTAAGATTTTTTACTACTTAAAAAAAGTCTTATGATATTCGTAAGTATACAAATTTCGATGAATTCTTTCTTAAGATGGATTTTAATGGATTTTCATGAGTCTTTTTTATGAGAAAATACACATTAAATAATCTCATCTAAACCTTGAGATTTCATGAGACTATCTTTTCATGCAAATTGACATATTTTTATTTTCTCTTGACACATAATTCTTTGTCTCTTTGTTGAAAATGATAGTCATTCATAATTTTTTTTACTCTTTCGACCAATGGTCAACATGTTTTGGAATGTGTGATATGAGAGAATTTTCCAATTCTTTGAATTTGGAAAACATCTTATCTACGTGCTTATACATATAAATGAACATTAGAAATATATAGTTTTAATGAACGTAAGAAGTTGACTCATATATAAGTTGATAAATACATAAATGAGGTTTGAAACAATTGTTTACATTTTTTTTGTTCGATGAGATCGTATTATGGAAATAACTACAAATATTCATACTAGTGGCAAATATTGTGGTATATGACTTTTATACAATAAACATGATTGATGATTGAAGATGAATGAACCTATTCTGCTTGTAAATATGTTAGGGAAAATTGAATTGTTATGTGACAGGTTTAGAGTTATTTGTATAAGATGAGTTTGTTTTAAAGTGTTAGGTGCACAAAATTCATGGATATTTATTAATAATTTTGAATATTTTTTAAAATCTCACGGAGTCCTTTAAAATCTTAAAAATCCATAAATGTCATTTTAAATCTTATGAATTCATAATTTGTAAATCCATTAAAATCTGAACTACAAAATCTTAATCATAAAAGTCTTATATTTTTTAAAAGTCGTTACATTTTTACAAAACCTTTTAAAATCCATAGGAATTTTTATGCCAAAATAATATTTTAAAATCCTAATCCAATACACCCTCTAAATATAACATTTAATTTTAAAACTTTAAATATTAAATGAATATAATAGATATAACAACATTTAATATCAACAATACTATAAATATTAAATGAATTCAATACAAGACTGCTAAAAATATTAAATGAATACAACAAATATAACATTTAATACCAAAACTACTTTAAATATTAAATGAATTTAATAAATATAACATTTAATATCAACACTACTCTAACTATTAAATGAATTCAATAACATTTATGTAATATAACAGTAACGTTGCAGTATTAATATAATTAATGAATATTGAAAATATTTTAAATAATTAATGAATGTAAATGTTAAACATTAAATGTATGCGGTAAGGTATTTTTTTGTGTATATCTGTTGCATCAAGATTTGAACCTATAACTTCACGCATATTATTTTAATCTCACCATTATGTTGAGGAGATCAAGTTTACTGAAATTAAAAAAAGAGACTTATAATTAGAGTTATCAAAATGGATTTGCCTAAGCAACACCTAAAAAAATGTGGTCTAAAAGTAATCAGATCAATTGGCCTGGCCAAATGGCCTCACAAGCTAGGTCAATGTGAAGAATTACAACCCCAAATTCAATCAGATTTATTTTGATATACTATTATTGGATTTTTCTTTTAAAATTTATGTAAATTTAGAAGAAGAAAAAAATAAAACTAGTCAAATTGGTTCGGCCCAACTGGGCACGGGGCCAAGTTAGGCCACAAAAAATTCAACCCATAAAGAACTCAGGTTGGACTAGAGTGACCCACTTTTCACAATTGGCCCAACAGGCTGGGCCGGTTTGTCATCTTTACTCGTAACAACATCAGTATCCCGAGAATATGATTCCTTTCAGGGGTTTTCTTCATACACTATATAAAATTTGAAAACGGCCAAAATACCCCTATCAGCAGCTTTTAACTCCATGACACTTCCAAGATACCTCTCTTCATACACTTATTGTTTTGCTTTATTTTGGTGGTTGTCTCGTTGTTGGTTGTGCACTTGTGGTTGGTGGTAGTGAAGATTAGTGTTTGCCTTCGTTGGAGTGGAGCTGGTGGTGGCTAGGGGCTGTTGGTCGTTGTTGGTGGTTGGTTTGCTTTTTCAGCTCAGATATGTTATTCCATATGGATCCGATGATTCATATGGACCATATGGATCAGCTGATCCGTATGGTCCATAAACAATGTTTATTTGTAAATAATTATGTTAAAAAAATTAAAAAGGCTTATAATGGGTGTTTAGTATGGATAAATTGGATACTTAGCTATGTTATGATTTATTTCGATTATTTTGAATATTATATTTTTAAAAATTGGATGTTTTAATTGTAAATTTTATCATTAGTTAATGTAATTGATGTTGTATTTGCTATGAATTTATGACTTTAATGTTGTTAAATATTTATATTATGCGTATGTTTTGTCAATGTATAATTTTTTATTTATTTTTGAAGATGGACAACGACGAGTGAATGTATAACAATATTATGTCTAAAGAAATTAATATGGATGAAGACATTGAAGATAAAACTGATGCATTTGAAAATGTGAATTATTCAGTTGATTGTTCTGCAGCCTTCAAGATGTCTGAGGTATTTTTTTGATTTTGGAATAAGTTAAAGTTCTTAAATGATTGACTAGTTAAAAAGATTTTAAAAAATTATCCATTTTTATAGGTGTTCATTTCCCGTGAGGACATGTTGAAGTGGACTCGTACTGTTGCATATGATAATGGTTTTGTAGCTGTCATAATGAGGAGTGACATGTCAAATGGAAAGCTGGGGACAACATCATATGTTTTAATTGGTTGTGAAAGGAGCGGAAAGTATAGATCATGGAAAAAAGGTTTTGTACCCTCAACGACTAGCACCAAAAAATGTGAATATTCTTTTAAGCTGCGAGGCAAACCAGTCCCGGGAGGTCAAGGGTAGACAATGAATGTAATATGTGGCACCGACAGCTAAAGTAACTAATCATATCACATACTACATATTCCAGTTTCTAATTTAATTATCAACAATTTTATATTTAAAACAATTATTTAAAGTTAAATTTTCTTAAATTCCATAAAAATGCTCTATACGGATTGGTTAATCCGTGAGATCCATACGGATTACACAATCCATATGGATTTTCAGCCCATCCCGTCCCCATGAACGACCTCTTAGTAGCAGCGCTCACCTTCACGCACCAGCAACCACCACGAACGGCGCGACTTGTTGCAACTCTGACGACCACCTACCACGACCAACTCGCACCACCAATGCCACCAAAGACAGCCTCTCAATGAAGAAGAAGATCAAACAAGCGCACAAGCGGAAACGGAAACCAACAGTGCAGCTATTCAAAGATTCAAAAAGCTTATTAAAAAAACAGAAGGTTATTTTTGGTATTTCACTATTATAATATAGTGTATGCAGAAAAACCATTCCTTTCAATGGGGTATTCCTTTTTTTTTTTGGGGGGGGGGGGGTCTGTCTCTCTTAAAACATACTATTTACATCAGTTTTTCCTCTTCACACCATCACTTATTTTTGTTTTCTATATTACTAAAATACCCCTTCTTCCCTCTCACATTCACACCCTCATTTTTTTCATAGATCTTATGGAAACTTTCTGTAATATAGTTATGTTATAATACATTATAGTAGTTATTTTTCGTAAATAATATTATTTATATGAAAAAAATGCAAAAAGATACGTGGACAATATAAGAGGAGAAGAAAAAAGGGTGAATGTGATGCGTCTTTTCTCTTTCTTTGAAGTTCGTTCTTTAACCGAGTTTAAGAAGCCCGATCTAGACAAATTTGACAAGATGTTTCAAGTTTCAACACCATTATAAGATAATAATAATTAAAAAAAGCGAAGATAGTAAGAAATAAATAACTTAAATTAAAATTAAGGTACATGAGAAAACCATGCACTAGGTGAGGTTATACTAACTATAATTATGTGATAAAATTGCTAAGAAAGTAAATTAATACTTTGTTAATAACATCATAATATTATATTTGTTGGGGTGCTATTGCTAAGCCCAAAACTAAAGATCTAGAAATACAAAAGTAAAATTCAATACACTTTCTAAATAGGAACTCAGAACATCCTACTAGATGATCATAGACTCATAATAGATATGCAACCCTCAACTGCAAATTGCAAAGTGAGCATGATAATATTTTTATATTAATATATTTGTTTGAAAATATATGTTGTTAAACAATTTTTAGTTTAAATTTTTAATATTTTATGGCTTAACTATAAAAAAAACTTGTATATTTGGATAAATGTCTAGTTTGTACAATTATTTGTTAAATTAAGTAAAAAACATTTAAAATATCGACTTGAGATTGTGAGGTTAAAGTACTCTAAACTTAATCCACTTTATAAACACCTTTAACTGAAAGGCGTATATTACTTTATAACAAAAATAAATATATAAATTATTTGATTTAGATGTATCATAAAAGGATACCTTATTTTTCTCCTTTATTTTAATCAAAAGGGAGTAAAATATGTTCAATGAATATCAAAATAAAAAGCATAGTAATTGCTCGTGGTTGGTCTGATTTTTTCAGAAAATCTTCCTTAAAGTTACTATTGGCGGCAATGGAGTAATAAAGCTTACATTTGACAGCAAAAATGCTACATGAACAAAAGGAGAATCAAGACATAATCGTTGAATTGAATAGAATATTTTTAAGGATTTATTCCTAGTATTTTGCAGATTTTTTTTTTTTTTGCAAAATATGTCAATAGTATGGAGCATTGTTATTCTTGTAAGATACAAAAAAGATTAGACTTTATTTTAGATTCCATGCTTTTGGATAAGGGGAAAAGAAGAAAAGAAAAAAATTAAAATAAAAAATTATTTTATTTAGTTGAAAAAAACAAAGATAGAAACATTTTTCTAATTCAAATTATAAAATTTCTGTCTATATTTTATTTCCTCCCGTTAAACAAATGAGCAGTTTTGAAAACATGGTTTATAGAGAACAGAAAAATTGAGAAAAATAACACAGTTCTCATGAATCTTTATCAATTGAAAAGAGTTGTTGAAAAGGGAAGGAGAAAAAAAAATATTGTAAGACAAGCATGTCAATTTTTGCCTCGAGTATGTAAAGAAAATAGAGAGCGGAGGAGAGGTTTTATGTAATAGCAAAAAATATTTCAATCTCAATGATATAATTTTTATTATATTTTATTGTAAATATTTATTTTTCATTAGATCATATGAACAGAGAGATATCCCAATTTCTTTTTCTATTATACTTCTTCCTTTTTTTTTTATAGTTCAAATAAACTACAAAACTATACAAATTTTGTTCTACCTCTTTCCATGTTACTTTAAATTTTTTATTTTAACTAAAAAAAAATTCATATTATTTTTAATTTGGATTTATTCAATTTTTTTTTATCAACAATAATTTTAAATATTTTTCAGTTTAAAAGATAAGAATTTATAGTTTCGATCTCCTTCATAAAAAATTAAAGAAGAAAAATAAAGAAAGAGTGATGTTGAGATTTGACTATTTGAGGGAGAAAAGGGTAAAGTACAGTTGTTTCCCGCCAAATAAAAAAAAATCATTTAAGTTTCCCGCTCTATTCCTTTTTCGCGCTCTCTCCATATCAAAGTGCAGTGACTGTGAATCGTCACAGACTACGCAAAGGCAAAGGGGTTTCTTTCCGATCATTCAAAGGTTCACTCTTCCCTCTCATTTTCTCTTGTGCTTCGGTTTTGTGTTTTTTGTTGCAGAATATTATTCACTGATTTGCTACATCTTTTGGGTTAGGTGATCTGTTATACGCTATACTCATGTTCTTTGTTTGTGCAATCAACGTGTTTGTTGAAAATCCTCTTAGACTATCATGTGGCGTAGTTGTTATTTTTCTTTTTCCTCGTTAACACACTCAACTCTTACTGTAATTATGTGCGGAGTTGAAAAATTGAAACCAGATTTTTCAGATCATGCAATCATTAGTTACCCACTAATCAGGAAGTTCATCCCCCCAAGCCCTCCCTTCCTAACCATTAGGCCAACCTTGTATCTCCATTTTGTTTAAGTATGCCTGCAAAGCTTGATTGTTTTTGTCTTGTTTCAGGCCATGGACATGTCAAATCCTTCTGTATTTGTAAATGCTCAGTTGATTCCCAACTTTATAGGGAAGAAAGTAAGAGCAGTGGTTCAGGTGAGCCAATGTGACGGTGGGGTTACTACAGCAAAATCCACTGATGACTGTCAATTAACCATAAAAGGGTTGCCACAAGTCCCTCTTATGAATTATATTGAGGTCATTGGCATTGCTGAAAGTAACAACTCTATTGATGCCGAAATATGGACTGACTTTGGCAACACATTTGGTACGAACCATTACAACCTTATTTCTTACTTAATTGTCAATTAATAGATTCACTTTTCACTCAAAATGAGAAACGAATCACTTGAAGTAAATGTTTCTTCTTGCATGTTTTTTGTTCTCAATTAAACCCCGAAATAGATTTATTGGGCGATTGCTCTCTTCCTCTACCATGGACACAATAGAAATTAGAATCAGGAAATGTTTGTTATTTCTTATTTCTATTGTTCTGTTCCTATATATTGATGTTGGTTTTGATCTCTTTGTAGACACCTTCTCTTACAATCAGTTGTGCCAACTAGCCAATGGTGAATTTAAGGGTCTGTTTCTCTAGGGACATCAAGGAATGCCGGGTCAGCAATTGGATGGGGTTTGTTTGAAGTTGCTGCTTTTTATACTAAAGCACCTGTTTACATGTATATGTAGGAACTATGTTTTTGAGTATGGTATCCGCAGAGGAGCAGGGCACATGTGCTCTGTAGGAACTGTTTCATTATCTCTTATGTTAGGTTGAGTTTGTCTTATGTCTGCATCTGATTCTATGGTCTTCAATTATAATCCCTTAAATGAAATGAAGTATTAGCTTTATACAGAATATTTTGTTCTTCACCTAACTAAAATACCTTGGATGTTTCCCCCCTTGCAGTTGTATGTTCATTGTAAGAAACTTTGTTACGTTCTTCTTTATTGTTATAATTCTTGTGTACTGTATGGATTTACTTAAAGGTTTTAAAATTTGATTTTAAATGATCATTTTATAAAAGTGAATTATATTTAAAAAACAATTTTATAATATAACTTCTATAAAATTCTTAATTCTCAATGCATTGGGAAACTGCAGTATAGGTACATTGATCACTATTGTTGTGACAGCTTTGGGGTGATAACGGCAACAATAGTATGGTGATGATGGGTAGGGGTAACAATGATGATAGTCTCATATAGTGATTAATGTATAAGAGCATCTTTAACGAGAATTTTGCTTATGAAATTTTTAAACTTTAACAGGAAATGCTTATGAAATTTTTTAACTTAATAAGAGGCAAATTTTTAAAAATAATACAATTTAATTAAATAATTAGCAAAAGGGGGCGATTTGAACAAAATTTAGGGATTTGGGGTCACCAAAAACGCCTTGCCTAGGCGTGTTTAAACACGCCCAAGCTGGGCGTGTTTAAACACGCCCTGGCAAGGCGTTTTTGGTGCCCTAAATGCCTATAAAAGCCCCTGCAAATGGCATTTGATCCATTCCGCCTTCTCTCTAAAAATCGCTCTGCCTTCTATCTAAAGCTTGGGTCTTGATATCCTCTGAAGCGAAGCCCTGTCGAATTCGAAACGTTGCTGACAAGTAAGTCGATTTAACTGACTGTGCTGTGCTTTGTATTTAGTTTGTTGTATTATCAAATAAGAAAATTGTTTGGATCATACGAACTTGTTAGCGACATATATATTAGGTTAGTGACTAGGGTTTTAGGTATTGTAGTTTAGTTTAGGGTTTAGATTCATGGTGTGTTGTGTTGACGTTTTAGGATTTAGGGTTAGTGTTAATACTGTGATTAGGGCTTATGGGGTGAGTAGGGTTTAAGTGTTCTGCCTGAGGGTGTAGGAACCGGGGTACACACCTAGGGTTTAAGTGTTCTGCCTGAGGGTGTAGGAATCGGGGTACACACCTAGGGTTTAAGTGTTACCGCTTTATGGTTTATGGTGCGTGTGTTGATTAGGGTGTAGGGTTTGGTGTGACAGCTAGGGTTTAGGGATTTAGCTTAAGTGTTTATGGTTTATATGGTGATGAGGGGTTAGGATAGGGGGAACATAACTAGGGTTTAGGGTTACATAATTTAGGTTAGTATTAGGGTTAACATTGTTAATAGGGTTTACGGCCTGGGGGACATATCTAGGTTTAGGGTTTAGGGCATATGCCGTGATTAGGGTTTAGGTGTCCAGGTACAAACGTATGGTTGATGGCTTGTAGTTTAGGTTAGGGGTTTACATTGTCATTAGGGTTAACATTGTTAATAGGGTTTACGGCCTGGGGGACATATCTAGGTTTAGGGTTTAGGGCATATGCCGTGATTAGGGTTTAGGTGTCCAGGTACAAACGTATGGTTGATGGCTTG
>CM023960.1:22155872-22250359 GCA_013407115.1 Glycine latifolia
CAGTTTAGGTTAGGGGTTTACATTGTCATTAGGATTTATTGTGTTAGGGTTTTGGGTGTACATGGGGATTAGGGTTTATGACTAGGGGTACAAAGGGAAGGTTTGTGGGTGTTAGTTTAGGGTGTAGGTCGTAGGCTGTGATTAGGGTTAAGATCTTCTGTTATAGACGTCAGGCTAATGGATTTAGGGTTTGGTTAGGGTTTACGTTTAGTGTTGATACTGTGATTAGGGTTTATGGCTAAGGGTGTAGGTATCGGGGTACACACCTAGGGTTTAAGTGTTACCGCTTAAAGGTTTAGGGTGCGTGTGTTGATTAGGGTGTAGGGTTTGGTGTACACAGCTAGGGTTTATGGTTTCCGGATTAAGTGTTTAAGGTTTATATGGTGATGAGGGGTTAGGATAGGGGGAACACAACTAGGTGATGCAGGAAATGGTTTCGGGTGTTTCATAATTGACGGTTTTGGGTGTTTGTGTGTTTTTGACGTTTATTTATGTTGATTGCAGGAAATGAGTTCAAGTGATGCGGACGTTGTTCGTGTTAAACTTTTTTTCAATGGAAGGAAAATTCAAGGGGGAAGAGGTCTTGTCTTCGAAGGGGAGGAAAGGATGACACGAATCAACCGAAATGCAACATTGAGTGATCTGCATCAGAAGATACATCCAAAATTGGGTATGGACGGAAACACTTGTATCACATTGCTGACGGCAAGAATATGGCAGCAAGATGAATACATGGGGTTTCCAATACAGGATGATGAAGAATTGGAAATGGCAATTGAAGAATATTTTAAACAGGAACGGAAGAAATTTTTAGAATTGTATGTGGAATCCACTGTAGTAGAGGAAGCTGTTTTGCCCAGGAGGTCAGTTGTTTTGCCCAGGAGTGCACGATCATATGATGGTGCAGCATCATATGGTGCTGTTGGTGCAAACATGTCTCAGGAAGATTCACATGACCCAACTTGGGTTATGGATGACGATGAAGAAGATGACGATAATGAAAATATAGCGATGGAAGATCGTCTTCTTCAGGAGAATGCCAGTGCGTCCGATAATGATGAAGATGTTGGGGTGGATGCAAATGCATTCCAGCAACACACTGATGCGGGGCCGTCTGAAATGCGGAACCGTGCAGGTGTTCGACCGAGACAATCAGAACAACCAGTTGAAGGTAAGTTACATGACTTAAACCCCAAGTGATTTTGTATAACTGTTGTTCATGTATATATTTTGCAAACCAATGCTTATTATTGTGTATTGTATTTAAAGGCGGTGCGGTTGTTCCTTTTTGGGACGGGATTCCACATTACACATATATCGATTGGAATCACCCAAGCGAAGAATCTTCTTTTGGCGGCTCAGTCTCAGGTTCAGGATCGGGTTCAGTGCAGGGTCCTTGGCAAATAGGGGACGATTTGTATGTTGAACAGGAATTCCCATCGAAAAAGGAGGCACAAATTGCTGTTAAGCGGAACCTAATGAGGGAGCATCAAGAAGCATTTGTGGTTGAGAGCAAGCCTGACAAGTTTGCAATGAAGTGTGTTGCTCACAAGGATGGTTGCCCTTGGAGGGTTAGGGTGATGAAACCAGTGTACGGTGAGAAGTGGGTGGTTTCCAGATGGGGTGGAAAGCATAATTGCCTCAACCACCGTCTATCACAGGATCATAGACAACTTGATGCTGATATCATTGCTTCACTTGTAGTCGGTATGAACTGAGAATTTTTGCTTTATTAGACAGAAGTTAATTTGTGTTAAGGTTTGTTGTTAATCTCTATCTCACTATGTCATTTTCAGGAATGATAAAGGAGGAACCGGGCGTGTCCATTGCGTTGGTTCAGGAGAGGATCACCACCAGCTTTGGATTTAAAGTTTCGTATTGTAAGGCATGGTATGCGAAGCAGAGAGCCATGGCAATGATTTATGGAGATTGGGAAGAATCTTACGCATTTTTGCCGAGGTGGTGCAACTACATGCTTAATTTTTCACCAGGTTCTTTTTATGATATTCAAACCAATGCTTATTATGTGGCACATCGACTGGTACGTGGTAAGCGTGTGTTTCAGCGCATGTTTTGGACTTTTAGACAGTGCTGCGAGGCTTTCAAATTTTGCAAACCGGTGATTCAAATTGATGGGACTCACTTATATGGCAAGTATAAAGGAAAATTACTGATCGCCACGAGTCAGGACGGGAATAATGAATGCGTGCCACTGGCATTTGCCATTGTCGAGGGGGAGACGTTGGAAGCTTGGGAATATTTCCTTGCTAACATTCGCTTCCACGTAACCCAAAGGCAAAATATATGCCTCATTTCAGATCGGCACCGGAGCATTATATCTGCAGTGCAGAATCATGCCGGTTGGCAACCACCCTTTGCGCATCACGTTTTCTGCCTTCGTCATATTGCCAGTAATTTCAATCAACGATTCAAGAGTGCAAGATTGAAGAAGAGCCTCATGACCTTGGGTATGTTGAGAATTTTTTGTAATTTAGTCAGGTTTAAAAATGTCTTACCCAGCTAACATTCATGCCTTTATAATTGTGCAGGTTATACTCCCTGTATGGCCGAATTTGACATACTGTATGAACGATTCCGCAATAACAGTCCTGATGTTGCAGAATGGATTGACAGCATTCCTAAGGAAAAGTGGACTCGTGCATATGACGCCGAGGGGAGAAGATACGGCCATATGACAACAAATTTGTCTGAATCAGTGAACAAGGTGTTCAAGGGAGCAAGAAACATGCCTATTACTGCTTTGGTGAAGCACACATACAGTCGATTGGTTGAATACTTTGTGAGAAGGGGTCAGACGGCCACTGCACAGATGCAGCAATCACAACTACATTGTAAAAATCTGGTTGATGCTATGAGGCATAATCAGAACGTTGCTACAGGCCACCATGTACGCAGCTATAACGTTGAGGAAACGTCGTTTGAGGTGGCAGATGGCTGGGACAGGTCATATTCAGTTAACCTAATTGAACGTTTTTGTCAGTGTGGGAAGTTTAAGACCTTCAAATACCCTTGTAGCCATGCCGCAGCTGCTGCTTTATACATCCGTCGGAATCCTTTGCAATATGTGGATGATGTGTTCCTCGTATCCAACTTGGTTGAGGCTTATTCTTTACCTTGGCAGCCTATTGGCGATGAACTTGCTGTTCCCCCTAGTGAAGATCCAGTTATCATCCCTGACAGGGAAATGTTGCGTGCGAAGGGTCGTCCAAGGTCGACCAGATTCCGTAACGAGATGGACGAAGTCGAAACGGGTCAGAGAGCTCGTAGATGCGGTCTATGCAAGCAAGTTGGACATACTCGTACAACCTGTCCTACTCGGGGTGGTGGTGTTTCATGATTTTGTTGTTCTGTGTGTTTTATGAATGTATTTGATTTATAAGACATGTTGTGTAACATGTATGATGATAATGTTTTGCTTGTGATGGACATGAATTTGCATTTTGTCATTAACTATTTATTTATGATACTATATGTTACCCATTCACCGTTAATTGAATACACCTAACTAAACACGCCTAACAGGGATGATAGATTATGGTTTAGGGTGCACGTCTTATGATGCGATTAGGGTTTAGGCGCTGTGGTACATACACTTCACTAATGACATATACATGAGGCCAATATTGAGTAATTAGTTTTCCAATTCAAGTTTTGCCTTGGTTGAAGTACGTTGTGATTATGGTTTGATTGAAGACGCCCACCGATCACGTCTTTGAACACGCCTAACAAGGGCGTGATTGAACACGCCCACCGACCACCTCTTTGAACACGCCTAACAATGGCGTGATTGAACACGCCCACCGACCACCTCTTTGAACACGCCGAACAAAGGCGTGACTAGACACGCCCACCGACCACGTCTTTGAACACGCCTAATAAGGGCGTGACTAGACGCCCAACTTAGGCGCGATTACAGCTATATAAGCTACACCGTGGCACACAACATGCATCGGCCCGTAAATTTGATTTTGCATACAATGGCATTCTTAGGAGAAACAAGCAGCCAAAACATTGGTAACTCCAAATTAGCATTCGTTTATCCAAATGGATGTACGAATCACAACGACACGGGTGTTTGTTTTCAGGGTGCCAGTCCGATAGCCATGCGAGTTCCTAACGAGTGTTCGTTTCAGACGCTTAAGAGTAGGATTCAGCACACCCTTCTACTAACCGATGACTATTTCGTGGATAACATATACTACCGACAACCATCCCTAGTCGCAGGTCAGCACTATTTTTTCCATTGTATCGCACTAACAAACGATGATGATGTTTGCAGAATGTTAAGGTGTCACGAACAAATGTCCACTGCTGGTCCTATAGAAATATTATGCACCATAAACAGAACAGCCGACGGCATAATGAACCTACTTCAGTCAACCATCGTCCCCACACACGATGCAATGTTATATTACAACGGAAGTTGGAACATAGCACGAAGAGGCGATTTTGTGGGTTATGCCTTTACTGGAACAAACCCAATCCGATTTCAAATTCCTTCTGCATGCACCATTGATACACTGAAGGCCGTCATCAAGCAAGTTGCGCCTGTTGGGGTTCCTCCTAATGGAATTCACATATCACAGGTGGTAAGAAAAATGTTTTTCCGTCATCCGGCACATTATATATACTCAGACACCACAATCCAGTATGACATAAGAGAGTTGGTGAGCGATGAAGACGTGTTAAGGATGCTAGCGGAATCCAACTACTGGAAACGTTTTTGTCCGATTGAAATTTTAGCCATTTTCAGCAAACCACAAATCGATATGGAGTAAGACATCTACGCCGAAGATGTCGTTTTCTAATTATGATTTTAATTAAAAACGCATTTTCCCCCACCCGTTTTATATTGTAATCGTGTCTGTTATGAATTAATGGTTTTGCCGGCGTATGTTATTGTTATGATTTGCGGGGTTAACGTGATCAACTAATAGTTAGACCGAACATGGTTAACATAAATGTCACAAATAAACGTAGTTTACAAAATACAGTCGACTACAATACAATAAAGAAATATAAAACAATAACTGCGAATAAATCAGAGTGAGGGCGGTGGCCACGGGCAATGACGTGCCTGTCGATCAGGTTGTACTCGTCTTCGTGGTCGCCCAGAACTGCCTGGCTGGGACGGGGCTGGCTGTGAAGGCCCTGGTTGAGAAGGGCCTGCCTCATACGAATGCACATAAGTAGATAGACATGGCGTGCCCTGCTCTGCATACACTGGCATAGGAAACTCAGACGCTTCGGTGCCATATGGTGAATGTGGTTGCCAAGGAGCACAGGCTTCTGCACTATAATCCATTTGGTCGAGCATGTCGTCGACCTGTGCCGCAGTCCACTCGGGCTGCATGTTCATTCCACAAACGAACACGCCCTCTACATCTGCACCCGGGGTATGCATCTGGGCTTCGGTACTGAACTCGGCGTAGTCCATGCCCGAATGCCCCCTCGGCACAGTAGCCTCGTAATATAGGGGTTGTGCCCTATATGTTGATTCAATAGCAGGAGGCCTATAGTAACCATCAGTGCGCGGCCTCGGTCGTACAATGGGCTCAGGAACCTGCTGCACCGGTATCCGTCGACGTTCTAGCCCACGACCCTCTTTTCTCCGTCGGCGAACTGCAAGTGAAATCTCAGGATCGGCCTCATGCTGGGATTCAGGAGCATGTGGGCCTGCTTCCTCCACGCGACAGCTCTCCGCGAACACAGACATTAACCGACCGGCCTCCTCACCCGCCCAATCGAAGTCGAAGGCCTCCTCCCTGTTCGGGCTAGTTAGACCGAAGTACAACGCCTCCAGCCCATCAAGCTATAACAATAAACATATCCAGATAAATGTCAGGTGTGTCATGCACGATAATTAAATGAAATAGACAAATCATGATGAAACAAAAACTTACACCACGAGCCATCTTCGCGCCCTTCTTTGTGATGAACCGCTTCCCGTGTTCTCTGTACCAGACCATGTACTCATGGTGCGGTGACAGCAACCCCTGAATCAAGGGGGGAAGGTGAATGTGCTGGTCCCTCGCATCCCATCGCTCAATAAACGGTCTGAGTTTACGAGCCCAATTGTCTTCTCGTTTCCCCCGAAGCGAAAGGTCATGCACACCCTTCAGCTTCCTGGGAGCGCGTGGGATTGGCTGATCCCTGCCGAATTGTCGCATGCATCGATCCGGCTGAGAATATTCGACCGTATGGAAGCATATGATAGGCGTAGTTGCCATCCACAGCAGCCGCTCACGCTCAGAAGCACCAAGGAAGTCGTAGTCCCCATATGGTTGCCATACGACCTGCACATAACAAAATAACACTTTATATTGTAACAGCATGTTCCACAAATGTAAACGTACAGTAATTGAAAAAATACTATAATTGTAAAGACCTCGTTTCGGGTAAGGGAGTCCAATGCCATCCTATACACGATCAGTTCATGCGGTTTAAGTCGACCTACAGCGTTAAACCTGGTTTGAAAATAATCAATGTTAGTATAATATAACACTTCATTGTTACAATTGTAAACAACAACAACATATAATCACACATACCGATGACCGAAATGCCAGTCCGGCTGTGTAGGCAGCGGAATAGTTGGAGCAATTGGGGGGAATCTGAGCCACGCCCACACCTGGAGAAGCATATGACACCCACCGATGTCACTCCTGCCTGGATCTGTACACTCACACATTTGTCTGAACAAATGTGAAAGGACAGCTGAGCCCCAGCTATATCGGCCGATGTCCACAAAATCCCCTGCAAGTAACGACATATATCGTGCTGCGACCATGCTACCTCCCGATCTGTCGCACAGCAGCCATGATCCGATAAGTCGTGCAATGTGGGCCTTTGTGAACCGCGTCATATGAACAGGCTCGGGGACCACCTCACCCCAGTGCGCAAAATGTCTATCAAAGTAAGACAGACGCAAATATCCACCTCTAATCTCGGTATCCTCAGGTTCGTGACCAAACACCTCCTCAATGACGGTCTCCCACTCGTCAACCGTCACTCCAGTAACCGCATCACCTTCGGTGGGCAATCCTAGAATACCAGCCACGTCTTCCAACGTGATGGTCATCTCACCCTGCGGGGTGTGGAAGGTGTGAGTCTCTGGTCTCCATCGTTCAACCAGAGCACTGATAAGCGCAGAATCCATCTGAAATACATAAAAATTATTAAACAATTATCAAATTAAGCAGGCTTAACTCATTTCATAATTGCGTGGTTGTGTACCTGGAGATTTCGCATGCGTGCGACATGAAGAAACCCAGCTGCGCGCAACATGTCAGATACAACATCGGGTATCTGGTCCGCATCTGGTCCACCTTTCACGGTACCACGTCGAGTCTTCAGTACTCGAGGTGTGCTGCCCCCGTTCCACACAACTTGTGAAACGTGTGTGCGCTGAATACGCCTTCGCAGAACGCCCCACTTGTATGGGGTTGGAACAACATAGGCAGTGGGATCCATGGGCTCAGCCTCATGATCGGATGCAGATTGCGAAGATGTAGACGATGAATCAGCCATCTATTCAATATCTTCATGTACAAAAATTTTAAACCACAGCAAACAAAATATTAACGTCAAAGACTTTAATTGGAAAACTAATTACTCAATATTATTAGTCAAGTGTATGTAATTTCCTAAACCTAAATCGGGATCCATACACCCTAGGTCTGTAACCCAACACATACATCGTAATAACAACAACAACATAACTAAACCCTAAGTGTGTTTCGCAAGCCATAAACCCTTATCACAATGTAAACCCTAATGCCAACATCAGACCTAACCCTAAAGCCGCATCCATCAACCCTAGGTCTGTACCCCAAGACCTATACACTAATCAAAACATTAACCTAGACCGGAATCCATAAACCCTACCTATGTAACCGACGACCTAAACCCTAATAATATCATCAGACCTAAACCCAGCATAAGGAAACTATGATCGACAACACCTGACACTATGGTATTTGTCTTGTCACCTGTCATGCTTTTGAATGAAATAAAAAGAGAAGCAGAAAATGATTCTCTCACTCTCTTCCATCTTTCTAAGTATTCAGTCTTCTTCTCATCCCAGAAAGCCACAACCACCATGACTTTGTTATTCTTCCCCCCTCGGACTAAACCGTAACCCTAATCACGACATAATCCCAAGGCAATACAAAACTTGAATTGGAAAACTAATTACTCAATATTAGTGAAGCGTGTGTATATGTCATTATGTTATTCAGTGGCACAACATAAGCCCGAAAGCTTAACCGATATCCATAAACCCTAAGTAAAAAAAATGAGCCCTAAACCCTAATCTCGACATCAGCCCTCGGACTAAACCGGAAACTATAAACCCCAAGTATGTAACCCTTAAACCAGAAACTATAAACCCCAAGTATGTAACCCAACTCCTAAACCATCATCACACTAACCCCAAGTCCTAAACCGCAATTCATACACCCGACGTCTGTAACCGAAGACCTAAATCATAATAACAACATCAGAACTAAACCCTAAATCCTATGTCTGTTCTCAGGGCCATAAACCACAATCACAATGTTAAACCCTAACCAAACCCTAAATCCATTAGCCTGACGTCTATAACAGAAGATCTTAACCCTAATCACAGCCTACGACCTACACCCTAAACTAACACCCACAAACCCTCCCTTTTTACCCCTAGTCATAAACCCTAATCCCCATGTACACCCAAAACCCTAACACAATAAATCCTAATGACAATGTAAACCCTACTAAACCCTAATCACGACATATGCCCTAAACCCTAAACCTAGATATGTCCCCCCAGGCCGTAAACCCTACTAACGATGTTAACCCTAATACTAACCTAAATTACGTAACCCTAATCACTACCCCACACCCTAAACCCTTATCCCATTGTAAACCCTAAAACTAACCTGAAATACCTAAAACCCTAGTAACTAACCTAATATATATGTCGCTACCAAGTTCATATAATCCTAACCATTTTCTAATTTCAAATATAACAAAGTAAATATCAAGCACAATCAGTTAAATGGACTTACTTGTCGGCAGCGCTACGATTTCGGCAGGGCTTCGCTTCAGACAATTCAGCACCCAAAATCTAGAGAGAAGGCAGACCTAATTCTAGAGAGAAGGCGCGAAATGGCAAATGTCATTTTCAAGGGCAATATATAGGCATCAGGGCACCCTAACACGCCTAGCCAGGGCGTGTTTAAACACGCCTAGCTTGGGCGTGTTTAAACACGCCTAGGCAGGGCGTGTTTGGTGACCCCAAATGCCTAAATATTGTTGAAATCGCCCCCTTTTCCTAATTAAATAATTAAATTGTATTATTTTTTAAAATTTGCCCTTAATAAGAACCAGTTTCATGCAAATTTACCATGGAGCAATTGATGAAGCAATTATAACAATCGATGCTTATATTTAACAATTTTTAAGAATTGTAAGATAACTGTATACTTATTTTAAGTTTTTAAAGATCATCAAAATTCATAAATATCATGTAATGCTGTTTTCATCAAATAGTTAGAGAACTCTATAATTTCACGATGTTATTCAAACTATAAAGCTATTGAAAATAAGTCGTAACCAATTAGTCTAGTACAGCTATAAAAATCACATAATCTGATGCTATCCTCTTCGACCTTGATTTGAATTCAGTCTTCTCACATTACATGTTTCTTATTGCATAAAATCTACACTTTGTTCAACGGCCGTTCTTTATTGAAGTCGTATGTATTGTCCAGCATGAATGCGACATATTGCGTGATTTCATAAATCTCGTGTCTGAAAGAAGATCTACTATTACAGCTAAATGCAGCTCAGCTAAACATGCATTTCACGTGAAAACAGTTCTGGGATTAAATATGATACAGCGGTGCCACACAGTTATTATGTCATCAATCATAGTAGTTATTTTAACGGTGAAATTCATTGGACTTGGATAAATTTGTTAATTATAATTTTTACCTGAATTTCATCGTGACAAACTTATTTTGTTCTACTTTACTATAAATTGAAATGACTTTTTTTTCTCTAATAAGGCAACCTTTCAAGTGAGTTACGTTGCTTATCATTTTTCAACAAATCAACTTTACACAATCACGTTTTGGTTAAGCATTCCTAACATAGTCAATGTGTATCTTATATATAACTGCCACCTCATCGCTCTCTGATGATAACCAGAAGCGGAATTGGTGCTATAATTGTAAAAGAAAGATACGCAACCTGGTTAGAGTTGCTATAAGCAAAAACAATAATACTAATAATAAAGCATACTCTTATTCTAGTCATTCAAATGTTAGTATTGGTTACTTTAATCTTTAACTCTATAATATCTTTATTTTAGTCCTTAACTTAAAAAAAAAACATTCTTTTTAATTTTTACTTTAATTTTTATTTATCATTTTTTTAAAAATCACTTAAAAGTTAATAAAAAACGAGTTATTATTTCTCTAAATTAAATATTGAACTTAAACGTAATTAATTGTTTTAATGGACTTAATCGATGAAAAAAGACGAATTATCTGATTTTTTATTTTTCTAAAACAAAAATAATAATTTTCACTTTATAAGAGCTAACCTGATCAACAAAAATAATATGCTTTACTGTCATGAGTTTATGTGGCACACGAAACCATGGTCCATGGTGGTTAAACTTTCTAATCACTCGTTTGATGACAAACTAATTGCCAAGAGATTCGTCATTTAATATTTGGACCACTCACTATATTTTGTTATATAAATTAAAAACTTTACAGTAAGGCCACTTTCTGCTGAAGATAAGGCCAAACTTTGTTTTGTTAAATATTCTTCTTAAAATCATTCTAACCTGCAACCAGCACCGCCCGCACAATCCATTCATTCAGTGAGCGAGAAAGTGAGAAGATGCGGGCACCAATTTTCATTTTCATATAAAAGAAGAATGATCATCGCTATAGATTACTAGCTATTTACTAAACAGACAAATGGGTTTCAGAGTATTAGGAGCTTCTCTTCTAATCTTCATCTATCTCATTAATCTTGCTCCTGCATATCCTCTTCACAACACCTTGTTTTCAGGTACAATCCTAACTTCTCTCTTTTAAATAACAAAAGAAATGTCCTAAGTGCTAAGTCAATTTTTATCCTATAGCATTTTTTGGGTTCTTTTTATTTTTCTTCACTACAGAAACATATATGAAGTCATCTATTATTGCTTATAGTTATAGCCCTTTATTGCATTTGTTGGTACCTGTTGAGTGTATGCTAGCTTGCTAATAGGTATCATGTTCATTAAATGTAGGATAAATAACAAAGACAGTAGGATATCATATCAAGATTGTGGAGAATGAGCATAATGATAATATAAGCCGCACACGCATAAGCTTATTGCAGGGTAATCAAGCCAAGTTTTCTAACTCTCGAACTGCCGAGTAACCCTCGTTTCCGGTGCTAAACACTTTCTATTCTGTATCAGGATTCAGGAGTTTCTGATGTTATAGTACTATTACAATTCTATTACGTGCCTTTTTTTTCCTTAACCATGCCTTGCCATCTTTTCATGATTCGCATAAGTGTAAAGATTGAATTTTTGCATAGATTATTACCTTTCAAATTTTCCTTGTCTCCCACTATTAGAAAAATCCCAGATGCTATAACTACTTTTTGCTCAAATTCCTTTGCAAGACAAGGCATATGAACTTTACTACTGGTAGATTAGGATAAAAAAACGCTTTTGAAAGATGTCTTACCAGTTACCATTGGTCGTTGTCTTTCAATGTTAGTGGTCTATTGGGGTATCCGTCACTAAATTGTGAACTCATCTTCGAAAACGTGTGTGCTTTTGTATAGTCTACAAATCTTTAACAAGTGAAAGTGTATAGAATTATTACATTTATTTGCTTTCAGAAGCCTGTGATGCATTCCTAAGTGAAGAGGTCCACTTTGCAGTCAATACTTCTACGTAAGCTGGGAATATAGTTATTGTTATAGCACTAGTATTTACCTGTGGGATGTGTGTACAAGTCTTTGTAATAAATAACCAAGGCCTTTTTTTTTGCAATTTGCATTTGGGCTCAGTTTGTAAGCAATACTAGGGGAATTAACCTTGTTAGTTTTTTTCTTAAGCATGTAGTAAGACAAATTTTTTAAATAGAATTTGTGCAGAATAGGAAGTTCGAAGATAAGGGAATATATGAAAGTAAGATAGAAGGAGGTGCTGGTCATGGAGGCAGTTCACATGGAAATGGAAATTCAGGATCACCTGAAACACGAGGAGGAGGTGCAGCAGTTATACCTGTTTATACAGCAGGTGCTGCAAACAAAAATCACCAACATCAGACCCGTCATGGTGCTGCAAACTGCAACCTTAATAAAATCAGATTTTCCAACATGCTTATGACCATCTTGGTCTATCCTCTCTTACTGTCATTTTTGTTGATATAGAAAGCACAAAAAACCAGTTCATTGTATATTATGTAACAACTGTTACAGGTTGTTTCGAGGAATAGTGATGTGGTCTAGTGTGATGTTTTTTTTATTTAGTTTAAATCTACGACACAATTTGCAGAATGTATCATGTTGATGAATAAAACTTAATTCGAATTGCAAGGAATATGTTCAATACTGACAATATCAAATTAGGCACATAGAAAGCCCATAAACTTAAGAGAATCTGTACCAAAAGAGAAAAGTTTACAGGTTCAATGTGGGCAGAAGGTGCTGAGTTGACTCGTTTATATACCTAACTGCAATTGCAAGCTTGAAATGTATAAATAGCATAGGTAATTATAGAGAATCTCCCTTGAGTGTCCCCCCACTTGAAAAATTGATACGTGACGAATACAAATTCTCTTTCAAATGTTACATTTTCTCTCTTAATTATTAATATTTTTGCCAAGTACTATTCTTTGACTGGAGTGAAAGAAGAGACAGACCAAGAGAAGTGAGTTGATTTTAATAAAACGACGAATGCATGAATAAAACTGAAAACAAAGTTTTGCTCCTAGCACATTCAAAATATATTATCATTTTCTGTAATCATAAGCAGTGTTTGCAAGTTGAGTCTAACCATTTTAAACGGAGAACACAACTCATTGTTTATCATATAGCTGAGTAAGAGGAACACATGTGATTTTGGTAACAATCATTCAAACAAAAAATGTATTTAATCGCAATCACTGTTTTCACTTGCTTGAAACCTCCAGATTTTAAGACTAAAGAACCAGTAAATGACGTGTGCAGGCCTGTTGGGGAGAACTGGTATCCCGCTCCCCAGGTTCAGATCCAAATCTGGAAACACTCGGTAATTCAACTACTCCATTCAGACATCCAAGAATTTGTCTGGGTGAGCTGAGTTGAGGACATATACATCATATACATAGAAATTAATTTTTAAGAAGATGGCTTAAATTTCAACTTAATAGATATTAAGTAAATTAAATTGACACAATACCTAGTACACATCTTGTTAGACTGAGTACCATCCAAGAAAGTGTATATACAGAAAATGTTATACAAGGATGAAATTCGAATAATATATAGTTCCACATAGTTAGAAATTACTGAATAAGGCAAAGAAGGGGGACAATACTTGAGCATCACTTTTAGAAATAAGTGAGGTGCTCAAGTTTCCGAGCCCCAAAAAACCTACAGCTTCCTTTACCACTTGATTCTATTTCTTCACTTCTCTTGGATGTGGTGAAACCCACATTGCTTCATTTCAATTGCCGCTTGCGATTCTTATTGTTGCTGCCAGCACCATCTTCATCCAAATTGTCAGACTCCCTGTAAACAATTCCAAGTGTTAATGAAGAGTGATAAGCACAAACAACTCTTACAATAACCTTGGAACATAAAAACAGATAGAAAACGAAAAGTTGACTTGGCCCATATCCAGGGTGGGTGGCCGTGCAAGTTATTCAAATTTCATCCAAATAGTATACATGATGCGTGCCAAGAAACCAACTTTTTCAAAAGATTAATCCATCTTATGTCAGAGTGAAGCCAGGGGGGTTGGCTTTCAACATGGTTTACGAAAGGTCATGAGTTAACACCCACTTCATAATTAAATTAAAGCACAAGGTATAAAGGACCAGTGCATTGTTCCTGCTTCAAGCTCAAAGCTTGTGTGAGTAGTCGGTGTTAAAAATATCAAACCACACCTAGCACCTTAAGCTTTTAGGAGATTGCTAAGTCTGGTAGTAGCAAATAAACCTTGAAGCCCTTAAAACTAAAAAATAGTCTTCTGAGTTAAGAAAGAAATTTAAAGAAAATGATAGTCAGATATAGTTTGTAAGTTGAACCAAATACCTGACCTAGGTTGCAATATCTAACCATACTCTTTGCAATATCTAACCATACTCTAAGTTTCATGAACATATAATCACATTGTAATACATCACATCATACCAAGTTAATACTGATTTGAAAGTTTTCTGTCTCGTATATCCCCTTTTCCTTCCTCTGCCTAAAACCCCGTAATTTCAACAGAGAACATGGCAAAGAATTGATATGATGAATGCATTAACATATATCAAGTAGAACAAACTTGGGAATCATGTGCTCTACAACAGTCACAGATTTCCCCAAGAGCTTAAGAAAGCAAGCTTAACATAACACTTCTGCGGCATCTTTAAAATAAGAGTTGCAGGTTCCCCAACTAAATCGGACCAATGTTGGAAATCCAAAGATATGATGTTTGTGATCCTCAGGCCAATACTTGGTTTGGGGATCTACACAAATGAGAACATAACCAGATTTATTTTACATACAATGTTAATTGGAATAGACATTGTTGGGTATGGTTCATACTGTGCCGTCAGGGAGCGGATGGGGTCTGGGGGAGTCGCCCTGACGGGGGCTAGGGGGTAGTGCCCCTGGAACTTTTTCGAGGCATAGTACTGTGTTTGGCCTTGTGTTTTATTATTTATAGTTTGAGCTTGGACCCATGAATAGTTACGGTGCTTAGGATTTCTAAGCTTATATATTTCCTTGTAATCTGAGTGTAATTGTACGAGTGTGTGAGGAGGAAATATAGTAATAGCTGGACGTAGCCCACATTGGGTGAATCAGGATAAACTCTGTGTGTTGTTTTCTTCTTCCCTTTCTCTCTTTCTCCTATCCCGATTATTGTGTGATTGCTCGGTACCCAACAGACATGGCATGAGATAGAATCACATCTGTCTTACCTCCAGGATATCCAGATAAAAAATTCCTCTACATGTTTTCAGCAGTCTCATCAAGCACCCAGTGTAGGACTTTATACCACTAGTAATTTCATAAGGGACCGACAGGTACCTTTGCAACTATGCTTGCACAGTTGCACCACTGACAACGGGGTAAAGGCTTTCAGCCTTCTTTGCAACCACAAATTTGATAGATGGAAAACTATTAGATAGCTTCAATTCATATTTCCCTACATCCCCAACTGTATCAATATAAACCTGCAAGGAACAAATTATGCACTTCTCGCCTCAGTAATTGAATTATCATCTACTTACTACTTAATATCACACCCTATAGACTTAAGAACATCAAAGTTTAACAAGCTCTCTTTGGTACTCAATTCCATTTAATGTTCAAGGGAAGAAATTAAGCACACTGTTCCCATTGAAAATGAAAATCATGAATAGAAAGGTGCCATGGGCACCAGCCTTGTTGAACCTCTAATCATTTGAGCTATAGATAAATCACAGAATCAGCTTACAGTTGAAATTAATTATATAGATAAGGTTGGCTTGGTGGTTATGGGTGAAGGTGTGGAAGATGGGGGAGTGTTGTGGGTTCGAATCCTCTACTAACAAAAATTAACAATTAACATTTGTCGATAAAAAAAATACATATAAGTTTAGCAAGGTTTTGACCGCAGTTAGAAGCAGTCCTATATTTAGTACCCTATCAATGAGGCCCATGGCATAGGTATGTGAAATCTAATTCAAGTTAATGTTATTCCTGTCAAAATGACAACAAGAAGAGCGCTCAGTAAATAGAAGAGAAACCCAGTGAAACATGGAATGAGATCCCATTCTGCTTCCTTTCGACTACTAAAATGAAACGTGCATTTTCTTCTCAAGAGCTCTTTATTATTTTAAGTTTCCGCCACATAAACTTCCTCTCTGCTTTGCTTCTGGCTCCTGATTTTAGGAGTTCCAAATTCCAATTAGGGAAACAACTTTTCGTTATTTTATCAGTTTTAACACTTTTTTTACTTCCTACTAATTAGATCTCAAAGATTCATCAGAGTAAATATAGATCTCAAGTCACAAAATGTTGTTTGCTTTTAGAGTCTGTTCAGTGTTATTTTGGATTTCATAACAGTGTTATTTTGGATTTCTTCCTATCGAATATTCTTCAGGTACCTTTTGTAGAAGTCTCTTGGTAGGGCACCTATTCAACAAGTAGGTCGATGTAGCCATTGCTTCACCCCAAAAGGATTTTGGCAAACCTTCTGTTTAAGCATACTTCTACACATGTTCAACACTGTTATATTTCTCATCTCTATAAGACCATTGTGATGAGGAGTGTAGGGTGTTGTTACTTCATGTTGAATGCCAAGTTTTGTACAATGAGCTTCAAATTCTCTTGAGGTATACTATCCTTTACCATTAGTCCTCAAGATCTTGATCTGCTTGCTACTATGCCTCTCAGCCATTGCTTGAAATTTCTTCAAAGTTGCAAAGACCTCACTTTGTGCTTGATCAAATACAACCACATCCTTCTGCTGAACACATCCACAAAAGTCACAAAATACAGATTGCCACCCAAGGAAGGCCCTTCCATTGGACCACATACATCTGAATGAATCACATGTAACAAGTCAGTAGATCTCATAGGCAAATATGAATTAAAGCTGAGTCTAGATTTTTTGCCTATCATGCATGATTCACACACCCTTTTTGGTACAACAATCCTTGGCAGTCCTATAACCATTTCTTTAGACCCTAATTGATTAAGGCTTCTAAAGTTCAAGTGACCAAACCTGGGATGCCATAGCCAGCTCTCCTTGTTCTCCTCAGTTGTAGTTAGACACTTCACCTTAGTAGGTCGAATTGTAGTTTGAAAGGTTTGTTCTTAGACAATGGAGATTTGAGCACCAATCTCTGATGTTGATCATACAGCTCAAGGTAATCATGCTTCCTGATGATCGAGAATCCATTCTCTATCAGTTGGCCAACACTCATCAAGTTGCATTTCATTCTTGGTACAAATTGTACATTCTCTATCATTGCAGCTTTCCCATCCTTTCTCCTTATCACAATATTTCCCATACCTTATGTTGTTAGAGCTCTACTATCTGCAAGTTTAATTTGAGTTTTCTTACTTGCATCAAGATCAGTTAACCAGTCTTTATGGCCTGTCATGTGATTTGAACATCTAGTATCTAAGTACCAAGCCTCAAAATGAAGATCTCCACCACTGGTAGTCACCATTAATAGTATTAGATCAGAGTCAGAATCTCCACCTTGAGCCACATTGGCATCTTCTTTACTGTTTCTGACCTGTTTCCCTTTCTTGTGCCAACACTCATCAGCATAGTGGCTCCACTTTTCACAATTGTAACATTAAATCTTCCTTTTATCGAATCCTTTCTTTCCATTTTTGTCGTTGGGGAAGCTTGCAGTACCTTTTTGAGAGGTTTCTGCTCTGTCTTCACTTTTGAATTTCTCCTGGTTCGAATTCTAATTGTCCTTCTGGAATTTTCTTTTTCCTTTCTTCTATTTCCTTTGTCACTACTACCTTTCTTGGAGGTTTGGGCCTGCAAAGCTTGTTCTGTAGGTTTCAATGAACCTTGCAATTCTTCCATTTTCATGCTTTCAACATCTTTGGACTCTTTGATAGCAACTAAAATGTGGTCAAAGCTTGGAATCAAGGTCCTCATGATCTTTTCTATGATCATTTGGTCTGAGATCTTCTCACCACAACTCCTCATCTGATTGCCAAGATTCAATACTCTAGTGAAGTAATATGCAGTTCTTTCACTGGCTTCCATTTGCAGTAATTCGTATTGTCTTCTCAAAGATTGAAGTCTCACCTTTCACTCCCTATCTCCACCTGTGTAACACTTTGCAAGGATGTCCTATGTCTCCTTTGCTGAAGATGATGCTTGAATCTTCTCAAAGATGTTGGGATCTACACACTAATGGATCAAGAATAGTGTTTTCCCATCGCTTCTAATTGCTTCTTTGTGCTCCGCTCTCTGTGATTCAGTGGAACATGCACTTGGTTCTTTAATTCCAGTTTCAACAATTTCAAGCACATCTTGAAATCTAAACAAGACTCTCATCTGCGCTATCCATCGATCCCAATTCTTGCCATCAAGAATTGGAAGGTTTCTCGGAACACCATTGTTGCTCCTTGTTGTGATCTTTACTTTTCTTTCATGGCTACACTAATTTGCACTTGAACCTAGGCTCTGATACTAATTTGTTGGAACAATTGATAGCATGAACTCACACACAATGGAACAAGTTATGTAGAGAAGAAGATTTTGGCTTTTTACAAAAGATGCACACATGCAACTATATCTATGTTATTCACACCTTTCTATTTTATAACAACTAATAAAGTTAGTTAGATATAACTAACTTTTATAACAGAAAAGTAACTCCTAACAATTACAATTAAATTGTTTAAATTGGTTCAAAACAAAAATATGAAAAGTGAAGTTGTTTGATTGGAGTGAAAGATGGATTTCACGAAATAGTATTTAATTGCAAGAATGAGATGAAAGTGGTGTGAGAGCTGCAATACGAGTAACAACGGTGCCTATGCTGCTAGTCACTTTGCCTTTCAACGCACGCCATTGCCTCTCAACGTTTTCTTTTCTTACACAATAATAATAATAATAATAATAATAATAATAATAATAATTACACTAAAAAATAGTATTAATAAAAATGTATTTTATTTAATATTAAATTCTTTTTCTTTTCTTTTCTTTTCTTACCTGTTAAATTATTTCACTTGTTCAAATAGGATAACGTGACATAAACATCCTATGTTATTTAACACCTTCAAAGAGAAGAGAAAATAGAAAAAAAAATGTTAGTATTATAGATGATATGATTTAATATGAGAGAGACAGAGAGAAAACAAAGTTGTGAAATATATGTTTATTATATTTGAGTGTCCACATATAATTTTTATTCATTCAAATATTTTATCTTTTCTTTACTTCAAACAAAGTTATTTTCTATTCTATTCCACTTGTTTTCATTCATCGTAACTAAACACAAGTTTTATCTCGGCCCAATCTCATGACATTGCACTGAGTACGGTGACCCAAATTTTCATTTTATGTACCATTTTCCCACTTTCCTAGCTTGAACCCAAAAATGGATGATTTTAAACCTTGAAACAGAAGTAAGAAAATAAAATGACAGAAGTTACAACGGCAAAAGAATTGCAAAATAATACATAAATACTTATTGATAATTTCATCATTCGGGCAAAAGGTAACAATCAAATTTAAAGAGTTTACAAATAATAGGAGTGTTTGGTAGTACTGAAAGTTGAAGCGGTGGTTAGTAGTCAGAATGGTGCTAGTGTTGGTGAACTTTTCCGGTGATAGCATTGTGTGATTTTAATAAAGATGAGTGCAGTGAAGGTAACAATAATGAGGTCATGATGGAAGAGGTAGATGATAATTGTTAATAATGGCAGTGAGGTTGTTAAGATAGGGGGAGTGGAGTGTAGACGCAAGTAGTTATGCTAACAATAACAGGAAAATTGTGAAGGATGAGAAAAGTGGGATGATGGGGATGGAGATAATGGAATTTGGTAGTGCCGTATTGGCAATGTTACGGGTTGAAATAGGTGGCAGAATGACCATGGTTATGATGTAATGGCTGACAAAATGATGTACAATATTTATTATAGATAATATTATTCTGGCTACAAATATGATAGATCTATTTTCAAATGATTAGCTGCCGAATATATCCCACATACGCTCCACGAGTATGCCAAGTCATAATCTATTATACTCGATCTGTCATATATTTGAAGTTTTACCTCAATTATTTGTAATTGTAAGGTTCTGAACAATGGATTAAAAAAAAAAAGACTTAATTTTAACGCAGTAAGGAAGCAGGCTTTGCAATATGATACCTTAACAAGAGGGGAGGGAATTTTGGAAGGGATACCACGTGAACTATCAACTAATGGACAGACAAGAACTTGGCAAAATAATTTCAAGAAACTGTGGAGTGCGGAGTTACCAATCAAAACAGGCAAACTGGCATACTTAACTTACTTTTGAATATATTTGGATGTACATTATTTAGGAATGTTCATGACAACGTTATCCAAACTATCACGAGGAAAAGGAAAAAGAAAACGCCCTGCTTTTCCAAATCCTATCCATGCTTTCTGCTTCCTTAATCAAAAGGCCAGGCTGACACATGTTCAAGAAGAATGTCCCAGATCACTAAAGCGGAACTATGAAGAAACCCTACACATATGCTGGGTACTTAACTTCCTTTAGAAGAATTGGCACAAAAAAAAAACAATTTTACATCTATTGACAAAGCAAGCCTGACAGTTCGTCCATGTGGGCACTATGATTGAACCCATTAACTAGATCTCTCACTTAACTATCTTCTGGAGCATAGATTCCATTTTTTCTTTGTCCCTACACTTGCTGATCAAGTCCAAGTACTTCATAGCATCATGAGGAGGGAGACCTTCAAGAAGAAACTTCAACAACCGACCATGTGTTCCTTGCATCACATCAAAACACTGCTCAAGTGCAATCACTTCTTGCTCTTTGCTCAACTCCAACGCCTCCATTAGAGGAAGTAACTCCACCTCCTCTTCTGCAAAATGCTGTTTGCATTGCCCCTACAAACAAATTAACAACAAAATCAGGCTCCTAATATAGAAAAAGACACACATCCAGATCTCAAAAAGACATAAAAAATCACTTCTGAAGTCTGTTTCCAAATACACTTATATTTATAGCTTCCTCGTCTCAGGCTTGATTTCTTATTTCTCGAGGGATTTCCAAACATGCTAGCAATCGGATAGAAACTATAAAAATCCCAATTTAGAGCATGACAAAAAGAATTGTTAATTATTTCTGGGAGCAGAACATACCTGCAATGACTTGAGCCGAGAAGAAAGGCTGTACAAAGCCTCATGGTAATCAGGGCTGCCAGAGTCCAAAACCCCAACAGATTTTATGACTTCTTTTATGCCATTCATGAGAGGTAGGTCCCTAGCATGTTCCTCTTTTGCAGCTTTAGCAAGCCCTGCATTTTTTTTTTTTTCAAAAACAATTAACATAGTATAACACAAATATTCATTCACAGCATTGCTTCAAAGGCAAGTAAAATTCCACATGGCCTGGCCTACTACTAAACCATACCAAAATATGTGACATCAAATTTATCTTACAATAAAAAAACCATATAAAAATAAAAAATTTGTAAAAATTGTTGGTAGTTAGTTATCTTACCTCGATCGGCCTTATCAAAAAGAGGAAAGAGAATGGTTTCTTCCATCTGCGCGTGTTCCATCATGAGCTCAAGCAGCTCGGAGTAGCTCCGGGCGAATTTTCTAATCTCCATCCTGGGAGTCCCCACGGAAGGATCAACGATCTTCTTTCCGCCACGTGTCGTCAGATCCTCCGCCCACTTAACCATTCTCTCCACGTGCCACAGCATGCTCGTGTGGTGCACCCGCGTCAAGCTCGCCAGCAACGGCGTCGTTTCGTCCTCCCTCCCACTCCCGCTCCCAAGGGAGGGCCCAGGGAAGCGCGCGTCGATGAACCGCAGTAGCGTCTCGCGTGACCCCGAAACAACCTCCGACCCCACCTGAAGCGTAACCGCACCACCCTCCGGTTCGGACCCTCCCACGCGCACCGTTTCCGTTTCCACGAAGTCCAACGAAACGGACTTGTGGAGAAGCGCGAAACGGATGTAGGCGGCGAGAATGCTCTTGGGCGAGCCGTGCAAACGGACGGTGGGATACACTTTGGCCCCGTCGCATGGAACAATCTCCGCCGTTAATTTCTCCGACTTCCCCAAACAGTTCCCCATTATGCTGGTTGGGGATTAGATTAAGATACTGGTAGTAGTGTTGTTATTATTACGAATACAATTGGGATGGGTGATGCTTAAACGAACTGAAAACGACACCGTAATTTGGATTATAGCGTCACCGACCGTGGGTATATTGGGTTTAGAGTTGCAGATAGATACTAATACTACACTATATGGGAGTGAATGAGAAGGCTTTGGTGGGTTGGCTTCCAGGTGAAGCCATGGATGGATACTGTTACGCTGTTTTATGCTTAGTTTCGAAGAAACAAACCAAAATCCACTACTCCATTTTTCTTTTCTGCACTGCACAGAAAATTTGGCCAACAATTTTAATGCCAATATCTATCTTTTAATACTATTATCAACCAACATCAACTCATTAGCTCCGGTGCTAATGGATTGCAAATAATATTTGGGAGAAAGAAGATCCATTTATATTAGTAATGTTATTTTAAGGTCAATTTCTAATAAATTTTTTTTTATTCTATTATTCGTGAGTGTGGAATCATCCATGTTCAGGATCGTTGAGTCACTGTTCTCGGCACGTGCTAAGGTTATTCGGCTTAGTTGATCCACGAGAGATACGTGATATTGGAAACTACTGTACTATGTGTACGTATTATATGAGAAAATTAAAAGCAGTCTATGAGGAAACAAGGAAACAGAGTCAAATTTAAATTAATGCAAATACTACTATTGGTCAATACCAAAATTTGCATTCATTAAATACTTTTCTGTTATGAAAATTTACTAATAGGTGTCTTTGAAATCTTGATTTAAGAATTAAGAATATGATTTTTTTTTGTAAAGAATATTTTATAACTGCATAATAAAGTTAGTCAATCTTTGTCAAAAAAAAAAAGGTTAGTCAATCATAATTTTTTTAAAATGTTTTAGTATTTATTAATTTCTTAATCAAGCCTTCCTTTTTTATTACCTTTATTTATTGCTCTACTTTTCTTAAATGAAAAATATTTTATATAATTAAAATAAAATAATTTTTTTAATTTTCTTTATTTTTTTAAATATTTATAAGTCGTGTATTTAAAAAAAAAACTAAAATAGCAAAAGATAAAAACAATGGATTTGCTGGTAAACTATTTATTTCCTCGAAGTAACCGTCACACTGTCTTGTTGTTTTGTAATGGCCGTCGGGCTAACATTTAATGAGTCAACTTTTGTTTTACTGTACTATTTATTTGTATAAAACTACGGATAATCTTTTATTCTTTTATAATTTTGATTTTGTCAATTACTGTTTATAACATATAATCAAAATCGCTACTGTCTAAATACATTGATCAGTTAAAAGAATCCCCTAAGATTAGTTATAGTCACTATTATACACTAAAAAAATTAAAAGAAAGAAAGGCAAGTGGATAATAAACTATACACCTACATCCTTTTTACATTTTTTTTATTAACAGCGACAAATAAATAATCCAATCAATATGCAAGCGAAAAAACGTACACTTGTTAAATTTGTTTTCAGATTAGTAGATTGCCATAATGATTTTGTAAAACTTTACATGCAATCGATGCTACGTAATACATATACCGCAATAATATACAGAATGAGGCAGCAGAGGAACAAGTAACTCAAATAAGGACTTGTTTGTTTGAATAGTGAAACGGAATTATGCATTTTTTATGCACTAAATCACAGTTCAAAATAAATTCTTTCAAAAGAGAAAAGAATCGCTTTGAGCAAATTCCATTTCCAACCATACCAATATAAAAAAGAGCAGTACATAAAAGAGTTAGAATCAGAGTTTTTATACACTGTATAGGGATATATGTATTTAATGAATACTATAATTGATATATGTATTTCATTGGGTACTATAATGTAGTTGAGATAGTATAATGGTCGAATACGTTATAATATTTTATTGTATTTATATTATAATATGTAATTAGAGTTAATTTATGCGAGAGAGAATGAATCAACTAGCCGTTGGGTATGAGTTGATGATACAATATGATTGATATTAACAGCACATGTGCCACTTGCCATGTGACTATGTGAATGATATAAAAGACCATATGTAAGTTTTCCTGAATGAGTGGTGGATGATAATGTCGTAATGGTGGACCATGTTTAGGTTATTGTTGGGCAGTACTTAGGAAGAGCAAAAGATTATACGTGTGGTCTTCCCCATTGGTCCCACTCATTCCAATTTCCAAATAAGTTGGCCCTCCTAACAGTTATTGGAAATTCAAAGAAGGTTATTTACTCTTGTGCAATATCGGGTGTTTGTGGAAGAGGAAAGAAAAAGTTTTTTGTAGGGTAACTAAGAATATTCACTTATCAAAACAGTGGTATGGTACGGGCCATGTCCACCGGTATATTATGAGCTGTTTCAACTTTCAAGGACCCATTAATATTTACTTGTTGTTTAGAAATTGAATCTATGATTTCTAATTTTTGGTGGTTGAAGAAATACGAGGAATAAAAAGTTCACTGGATTTCGTTGAAGATGTTGTGTAAGATTTTAGAAGCATTTGACTCTACTTATTTTTTGGGCTTGGAGGATTAATATCCTCAAAGGATTCATATGCATGATATATAGGCAATGGGAAAAAGAAAAAAAGAATGATTTTTGCGCTGACAAGTGGCTGCCCTAACTCTAAGATCCGACTTTGAAGATCTGGTCTTTGAACGGATATCAAATCACATTAACCCACATGCTATAAGATGGATTTCCTTGTTGATGAAGATCTATATGCGTTGAAAGTGGAGTACTATATTGATTCCATTTTTTTTATACTAATGAAGCGGGAGAGGTCTAAATATTTGTGATTTTATGTAGATGGAAGCTAAATCTATGGAATTAGATTCTCCCACTATCTCATCTGGTATATATATATATAATGCGCCTCCAGGCTTGCATCTTGCAAGAAATGAAGATTTCAAAAGTTGTTGCAAGAAGTTTAAGTGGTAAAACATCCAACAGCCATTTCAATATAGAGATAGGCTTACCACTAGTTTAACATATAATTTAGGGAGTTACTATTCTCATTAAGCATGGCAACGAGACGGGGACGAATATTATATTTTCCATCTTTGACTCGGTTCCTTATCTCTATCGGATTTTAAAACTCATATTCATCCTCGTCCTCGATGGGAGTTGGGTTTTCCCCGTCTACGCTATTTGATTAAAATTAAAAAATTAAAAAATAATATATCTTTTTTTATTGAAAAAATTGGACGAAAATACTAATTACGTAACAAAAAAAATAACAAACTCACATTCAAAATATGGGATCATAATTTAAAAATTAAAAAACAAAACCAATCAATTCAATTGAAAAATTACAAAATAATATATTTTTTTTCTTTTTTATTTTTCTAATATTATTTATTATGGGACAAGTGCGGGTGCGGGTATCAATAATCCCATACCCGCCCCCACCTCCGCTTTTGACTATCGGGAAAAACTCGAACCCGATAAACTTAATTTTTTTCTGTTAAAATCGGAGCGGATTCGAGCGTGTACTCACGAGTTTGGATTCCGCTGCCATGCTTAATTCTCACCATCCACGTGGGTGATTTATTTCATTATTTCCAAAATACATTTCCCATAAAATCATGATTCTATTGTGCAATATATAAAATAAAATCATGTTTTTGCTATGATATTTATTTGCACCCCCAAAATATACAACAAAATCATGATTCTATTTATTTTTATTTTTAAAAGGTATTTAATGAAAAAATAATATTTAACATTATATATTGTAATTATTGGCTGACATGCAAATAGTTAATGCATATAGATTGATGTGGGTAGTTGATATTTTATTGCTAATCTGGATTGCTGTTTTTTTTCTACTTCACTAAACAACTATAATGATGATGATCTAACATGCAAACAAGACCTTCATAAAACTCGATGCAATTTAAATCATATATTTAATTGGTGCAATCTTAACCATTGTTTTTTGTTAGACATGGTACAAAGAATGTGATAATTGGCTCACGAGGAAACAATATATCATCTAATACAAAGAGTGTGATAATTTTTATGATTTTTTTTTGTTTTAATGGACTGATTGAGTTATTTGCAATATTTGGCCGATCTCCAAAAATATCCATTGCCCCAGTGTGTGAATCATTATACTACATAAGGGAGAAATTCAATTAATAATTATTTTTAATAAAAATTAGAACAAAATAATGAAAACGTTATATTAAATTACCTCAAAAGGGTAGTTTGCACCAGACACATAATTTGATAGTTGACTGGCAAACTCAGAGGATGAAGTTATTGTTCGAAGTGAATGATACATATAGGGCTACATGGTGATTTTCCTTCTTCCGGTCGAGTCACATATGGATGTGAATGCTTGTAATGTCAATCCAGGTAGTCGGAAATGCAAGCTCATGGAGCCTTAGGTAACACAACCTCCCCTAAAGACACCTCATGCTGATCCTACTCGTCTTTATAACATCTAAAAAATAATCCAATAATTATTTAGATAAAGATATCTAAATATATTTTTTACTAAAGGGAAAGATAAATTAAATTATTTTCATATATTAGATTGTTATTTTTATCTTGAAAATATGTTAATATAATAATATATTAGATTGGTTAAAGGTAATAATAAATAAAGATAATAAAAAAAGAGATCAAGAAAGGTTGGTTAAACAAGTCTCGAAATATATACTTTCAAATTACATACAATGGACATCTTTTGTTAAAATAATAAATCATGTATAAATTAACTAAATATTAAATTTTCAAAGCCTCTCAAACCACACTCCAAGGATATTAAAATATCAAATATAATCCATTTGTGTAGAAATTGAATCATGAAATCTAATATTCAAATTATACATACTCAAACACAATTATACCATGGAAGTTTTAAGAGTATATTTTACTCACCTCTTGAAGACTTTCTTAAGCCTCTAGATTAAATGTTTCCACAATCTATCCTATAGTCACATAACGTTCCCTTCCAATGCATTTATGCTTTTTCAACTGTTTTTCACTTTCTTCTTTGTTTCTAAGTCTCTGTCTAGTTGATGTCCATTAATTCTTCCCATCTCTATTTATACTAATTTCTAGCAATTTAATTATATACTATTGATTGCATCTTATCTTATCTTATATATAAATATAAAATAAATCTAATATTTATCTTATTTTATTTATCTTATATATAAATATAAGATAAACTAATATGTTCAAAAATTAGAAAATAAAACAATTATCCTATTTTGTCTTATCTAAACTATATATATGTATATTTTATCCTGTTAAATATATATATATATATATATATATATATATATTATAATAAATATTATCATTATTTTAGGATGTTACATACAATGTAATTTATATCAGGATAAAAAGTTCATTTTCCTAAAAATATACAAATAAATAATATCTTCTATTATTAGTGGATTGTTCAAGGACTAAAAAAATAAAAAAAATTCAGTCAATGTAATTGGTAGAACCAATTATACAAAATACTTGCTTTAAGAGATGAACAAAATAACCATTTTCAAAACTTCCATAGTATAACTCTTATTTTTGTATTCTTGATATAAATTTGAGTATTCCATTAATCTTTGTCGATAATTCATGAGGCCTGAATTCAATGTTTTGAGTTATTTTAATTATACAAGGTCTGATGCGTGACGTTTACTTATTGGTATAATCACAAAAATTGTAGTAATGGTGCTCATTGTTTCTTGTTCTTGTTCATGAGTGGATAACCGGGAAGAAAATTATGTGTTGATAATTTATTGATTTAAATAGCTAATGAAAGAAAATAGTGTGACTTTAGTTTCTTTAGAATTAGCAAAAGAGATTTTCAGTAGGTTAAAATTATGTCTTTCTCTTCAAATCCTTTTGCCACCGTATATAAAAATAAGTCCAGCTACATTTGAATTATATTGGACTTTATTATATTATATTCATAGGTTAAAATTACTTACAATATTGGATGACGAATAATATACGTACATAAACATTGATGCAAATTGAATCCGCTTCCAACGCGTTTATACCTCAGATGAAAAAGAAATTCTGGATATTTTCATCTAGTGGAGAAAACAGTTAAACGTCATTGCATATAAATAATTTTATAGACATTTTGAAAATTTTGAGATTTGAGATCCACATTGATTTTATGTGAATCAAAAAATTGAATCTAGTTACTAAGTTGTGTTTTATTTGAGTGCAATCAGATGTTGAGATTTATTTAATACTTTTATTTATTGAGTATGTTATGGAAATAAAGTATAATCATTTTCAATTTAATTTTTATTGGAGTATATATATATATATATATATAATATCTTATTTTTAATACGCTGTGGATATTATTGTTGATTTTTCAAATTATCATACTGACTAAGAGTAACACTATTTACTAATTCTTTTTTAGTTGTTTTATTCATTGAAATTATTATTTTATTACAAGTGTTATTTTTAGAGCATGATGAATTTGAGGAGACTTGAAAATATTATTTCATAGTTATATTTATTTTAATTTGATTAGTACTTCAAAATAAGAAGTTGGATGTGATTACTTTTATTATATTTTTTAAGTTAATTTAGTTTAAACACCAATGTTTGGAGGATAATGTTTTCTTTTTATAAAAACTTGTTTATTTACTTATTTTATTATATGTGAGATATTTTTATATTATTATAATTTTAAAATTTTATATTTTTTGGTATATTTTTATTACTGATTACTACTGTAATGAAGTGTGTTATAGTCTCACTCCTCGTTGCACTTCTAAAATTGTTGGTCAGTTAATTTGTGGGATTTTTTAAAATCCAATCCACCCACTTAGTGCACAAATAAACTGTGATGTTATATTTAAATATATCATTAAATAATTTTCATATATTCTAAAACAAAAAGCTTGTGTTTTTTATTTCTTTTTTGTTGCATTTTTTTATATATAGAAAACATATTGTATTTGTCCTTGCGGGCAAATAATTTGTGTTTACAGATTGCATTAAAAAAGAAAAGAAAGTTTCTACTGGTTTCACACAATTCAAAGGGAGTCAATATCTTCATTAAATAAATCAATAAGTTTTAAATATATGTACTTGAAATATATTTTTTTATGACGAGCTATTTGTTTAAGATTTTTTTATTTTTTAGTTGGTAAATGGTTTGGTGTTATTTTTGTTATCCATTTTATTGCACTTGTATATTTTAAAATTTTAATATTATATTTGAAAAAATTAAAATAACCTCAATTTGTAACTATAAAATTTAAAAAGTTTGGAATTAAATTCAAACTTATATGTGATAATTGTTTTTCATTGGATTGGTGTTGGTAGCCTCCTAAAATTGAAGGTCCCAGTTAATAAAAAAAAGCTAAATTATAATTTTATTCTTTTTATAATTTTTAATCCATAATTTTTTTCTTTTTCTCAATTTTGATTTTTGATTTTAAAAATTAATAATTTTTGGTTTAATATTCAATTTCACATACATTCATTTATTTTATTTTTATATTTTAACTAATAAAATTATTTTATAATATTTTAAGTAAACATGTTAGATCTAATATTTAATTGGATCAAAATAAAAGAAAAATAACATATACAAAATTGAATATTTGATGAAAACTATAGATGTATTAAAATAGGAATCAAAATCACGAAAAAAAAAATAAATAGAAAACGCACCGTATCGTGTTTTCAGTAGATCAACCCCGCTTTTGTCTTCCGTTGGAATCCTTCTCTTCAGTCCGATCAGATCTGCGCTCTCCATTCTCAGATCGCGTTTTGGTAAATTCTTTCTCCACTCTTGTCTCTTGCCACTTCGCCATTCAACACCTCACTTCGGGATCTGATGCTTTCTATCACTCTGTTTATTTTTTTTGGCAGCTTCAATTCGACACTTTCCTCGCTTCAAAGATTAAGCGAACAATATGGTAACACTCTTCACACTCCCCTGGTTTGACATTCGAGGACTTGCTTGTCTCGGTTAACTATTTATTATTTAACACTGATTGTTTGTTGTTTTTTCTTTAATCTTTATTTTAATTATCGCTTTTTGTTTGTTATGCTACTATATCACGTTTATGGTATGTTAATTTCGTTACATCTCTATAGTTTTAATCCGTGATCTAGAATTACAGGCTGAAGGGACTTACTAATATGTCTTGATCTGTTTTAAAATCGAAACTCTTGTATAATTTTTTCCCCTTCCGTGGTAAAATGATCTTCTGGTGTAGCTTGTGCTACATTTGTTGTTTTTGTTCATCTTGATTTTAGCTGCGTAGCTTTGAATGTTCAAATGTTTAATGTAATCCAGAATTCGTGCAATTTGCTTTCCCAATGCCAGTTGGGGTGGGGTTTGGAATGAGGTCACAGGCTCATTCCCTTGTGAAAAATGAAAAATAAAATAAAATTATAGCTTTTGACTTAGGAAAAAAGAAAATTCACTTGGGAATGGGGTTGGTACATTCTCTTTCTATCGCTTCCTCTCTGCTCCATAAATTCTCTATTTTATTTTTATTTTTTAATTATATTTATCAAACAGGTTGTCCTTGCTGCATCCATTGTGAGCAAATCCGGCAAAGGTGAGTTCTCTGCAGCCCTATACACCTGACTCATTCCATCCTTGTTGTTAGGATTATTTTCACTGATAGTGTATGTTAGTCTAGCTCCCTTTTTTATTTGTTGTATTATTTATACCCTCCATAAATGACAATTTCACCAAAGGGAATTGAAGAGAAACACATTAGACATATTGTCTATTCAAGGTTAATCTTTATAAATAATAATAATAATTAGAGTCTGGATATGTGGTCTTCTTTTTTAATATTATTTGAATTTTAAACACCCATAAGCTGTAACTGTGTTATTTATCCTTCACCATCAAAAGATAAGATGGCATATATGCCTTTGCTATTTAGGTGAAACTATAGTTAACTTCTCCCTTTTAGAAATATGAATTCCATTGGAAAATGTATGATATTAATTCCAGTTCCAGGAGGGGTAATTGATTTCCAGCAGTATATGCATTAATTAGACATGCGAGGAGTCTGCTGTGAAAGTTATATCTTTTGATCTGGTTCAAAACTTGGTTCCTGATGTTGAGATAACTAAGTGTGTGTTTGGATGAGCGTTGACAAAATTGATTTAGAATGAAATTAATTTTGGTTAAAATTGAGTGTGTTTGGAAAATTGATTTTGGTTAAAATTGATTTTCAAGTGAAGTGTTTTATGTTTGAATACTTTTATCTTGTAGGCAAGTTTGCTATAAAACGCAGTGTAAATTTTGCAACTCAATACAAAAGCTATTTCTTTTTATCACTTTTAGTCAAACCAAGGTTTTGAGGCAAAATGAATTTTACCTAGCAATAACCAAACATTTATGTTTTTTTTATTTATTTATAATAAAATCAAGTTTAACTTTTTTAAATCAATTTTCACTATTCCCTCCATGAAACCAAACACACTCTGATTTATGTTAGAGTGTGTGTTTGCAAAATTAATTTGGGTTAAAATTAATTTTGAAGTGAAATGATTTATGTTTGGATGTTTTTATTTTAAAAGAATGTAGCAATAAATCTTAGTATAATTTTTTTATCTAACGCAAAAGTTTACCTAAAGTTGCTTCAACTCAATTAATTCTAGATACAAAATCAATTCCTCAATGTAGAACCAAACATGTGAACATTTTCCTAAAAATTACATTTGTTGTTATTTCAACATGATCTTGTATAGTTCAATGTAAATTTATACGTGCACCGAATGTTTTTACCCTGAAAGCAAGTTTATTGTAAAACTTAGTGTAGATTTTTCAACCTAATGCAAAAACTACTTTTTATCACTTCTGGTCAAATTGAGATTTGGAGGCAAAAACAATTTTACCTTACAATAACTGAACATATGCATTTTCACTAAATCACATTTGATAGGGCAAAATCAATTCCGATACTTCCCACTGTGAAACCACAAATACACTAACATATGTATGTTCTATGGGATAAACTGGGAAACATGGCCTGCTTATAAGCCTTTTTTTTTTTATCTGTATAGTCTATCTTCTCATCACTCTGTAAGCAATGTATTTACGAAATCCTTTACCTACTTCAATAATTCAATCTGTTAGTTGTGTAGCATTCTCAATATTACATCTTATTAAATTGGCATTACTTGATTTTTTAATATTCAGGATTAATTTTTAGTTTATAAAGAAAGCTAAGTCTTGAGTTGATGTTGAATTCGGTGGTGCCAAAATAATTATGTATTCATATCCGACATCAATGGTCTTATGCTGGCAAGCCCTTTTCTTTGTTTGCAGTGCTAGTTTCTCGACAGTTTGTGGATATGACTCGCATAAGAATTGAGGGTCTTCTAGCAGCATTTCCCAAGTTGGTAGGGACTGGAAAACAACACACATATGTTGAGACTGAGAATGTGCGCTATGTTTACCAGCCAATAGAAGCACTGTACCTGCTTCTTGTAACAAACAAAAACAGCAACATACTGGAAGATTTGGAAACTCTGAGACTTCTCTCTAAACTTGTATCCTTTTTTCTGATGCTTTAAGTTTGACATTTTCTGTTCTTACGTAAATATTTTTTTCAATTGCTTGGTCTTTTATTATCTGGTTAGTAGCATTATTGGTTTTCTCTCTAGTATGACCTACTGGCCTGAATCTAGAATTTGTTCTGTCATCTGTGTTACTCATTTTCCTGTCATTTTGGTTTTCTCACAGAGTTTTAATGGAGCAATCAGTCAGTTTATAGTTTTTACTTACCTTAAGCATAGCATTTAATATATTGATTTTTATAGGAAGGTTCAGGAGGGTTTAAGATTGATCAAATGGTTGGTAGTGGGAGGTTATTTTAGATTTATTGATCATTTTTAGAGCCATTTGGTAAAAAATTTGCCAAAATATCGATATTACTGTGAGTTCATTCCTAAACACTTTTAGGTACCTGAATATTCCTACTCCCTTGATGAAGAGGGTATTTGCAAACATGCCTTTGAGTTGATTTTTGCATTTGATGAAGTCATCTCTCTTGGGCACAAGGAAAATGTGACTGTTGCACAAGTTAAGCAATACTGTGAGATGGAGAGTCATGAAGAGAAGCTGCACAAGTTGGTTTTGCAGAGCAAGATTAATGAAACTAAGGATGTTATGAAGAGAAAAGCTAGTGAGATTGATAAAAGCAAGGTATGATTGAAGAGACTATGTTTTATTATTTGTTTATATTTTTGAAGTCTGGGATTGCACATCATTCATTCAGGTCACATGTTCTCTCTACAGATTGAAAAGAACAGAGGTGATAAAGGAGGATTTGGTCCATTACAGTCAATGGGCTCTGGAAGAATTGAAAATAGCTTTAGTGATTTGAGCATATCTAGCAGTGGAACTGGTTTTGGAAGTGGCTCTGGTTTTGGATTGACTTCTGATGTTGATTCCTTTGCAACCAAGTCTAAAGGTTGGCTTTCATAGATTTTCATGCATTCTTCTAGAATGCTTCTATGTAATGACTTAAAAGGGCATTGAAGCATGCTGTATCTTGTCTTTGGTTTATTCTATATTCAAAATAACATGTTGCTAAATGAAGATTAGGCTTTTCATTTATATACTCCATTATTCTCTTGGTTAGGTCGTCCAACTTCATCAGCCACTGCTCCACCTAAAGGTCTTGGAATGAAGCTTGGTAAATCTCAAAGGACAAACCAGTTTTTGGAATCATTGAAAGCAGAAGGTGAGGTCATTCTTGAAGATGTTCAGCCAAAACTCTCCCAGTCTCGGGTTTCTGCCCCACCACCTACTGATCCTATCACTTTGACTGTTGAGGAGAAACTAAATGTGACACTAAAACGAGATGGTGGTGTCAGTAATTTTGATGTTCAAGGCACATTGTCTCTCCAAATTCTTAACCAAGAAGATGGACATATTCAAGTACAGGTATTACATTCTGACTATACCTTAATGTGTGTCCATTAGGCTTCTGGTTTTCATAACTTGAGTATCTTTTTTTAAATAATTAATTATTTATTGACATGAAATAATTGCTTCATTAAATCTTGTCAGCATTAAGGGGAAGAAGTTCATGTTAAATGCTTTTTTTTTTCTCTACTAGGATGACAACCAAAGCCTTTCCCAGTAGTTGGGATCGGTAACATGGATCAAATAACACTACTGTGTCATGTCAAACACAAATCCCTTAGATCTATGAAACAATTTTTTTCCCTCTGACTTTGTTTCTTTTATTTTCTAATTTTTCTTTATTTTGTCCACATACTCTCCTCACACTTTGCATCCTCTATAAGTTTAGTTGATACTGATTTCATAGGTAGGCAATTGATTAACTTTCAAAAGAATAATGTTTCAAAAGCAGCACAAGGCTCAAGTAATTCAATCGTAAGTGTTAGCCAGACATTTAATTTGAGGCATAGATGTTAGCAGCTTTTGGTGTACTTATTCAAATAATCTTCTCATCATGCACAACCATAAAGTCATACAGTTGTGGTTAATTATATCAGTTTGTCTTTTTGCTTAAAAAACTGGAGACTTTTGAACCAGACATGCTGACTAAAAGGTAAAATATAAGGGAGTAAGAGAAAAGGAAAACACAAAAAGGGAAAGGGACCAGATAGCAGTGGCAATTCAGTTAGGCAAAAAGATGAAAATTGAAAGGGAAGATAATGGTGGTTACAATTCCTGTAGGGTGATAATAGTGCCAGTTCCTTGGTTTGTCCATAAAGTATTCTGGTTCTTTTGGTGTGATGTATATCTAGGGTTTTCCTGAAATAATAATTATTGGTTAGCATGAATTTCTAGTTTCTTTAATCAATGAAGAAGAAAAACAAAAAGGTATATGTATGTTTGAAAATTCAAATACAATTATGATTTATTTTTATGTTCAGTTTTATTTTTTTCATTTCAACATACTTTTTTCAAATTTTCTGCACAGTAACTAACGTTGATCCTACCATCCTTCACTCTGTAGTCTGTAGTGCTCCTGGGTTTTTTCTTGCTCCAGACTGGTTTTGAATGCAGATATAGGCTTGGGAGGACAATTAAAGAAGACAATTAAAAGTATTAATGCTTGCATATTGTGCCTTTCTTTTGCAGGTCCAAACTGGTGACAATCAAGCTGTCTCTTTCAAGACACACCCTAACATGAATAAAGAATTATTTGCCAATGATTATATACTAGGCCTAAAAGATCCCAACAGGCCTTTCCCCACTGGTCAAGCCAGTGATGCTGGAGGTGTTGGTCTTTTAAAGTGGAGAATGCAAAGTACTGATGAGTCAATGGTGCCACTGACAAGTGGGTTTTATTACTAACTATCATCAATATGCTCTATACTATATATTGATGTATTAATAACTTGTGTGCTATATGTGTCTATTGCAGTCAACTGCTGGCCCTCTTCTTCTGGAAACGAAACTTATGTCAGCATTGAATATGAGGCTTCATCAATGTTTGATCTGCAGAATGTTGTGATCTCAGTACCTCTTCCAGCTCTTCGAGAAGCGCCATCTGTTAGGCAGATTGATGGGGAATGGAGGTGTGTACTTGGTTTTCCTTCCTCTTAATAAGTGTTCGGAACAACCATAATTTCTGTTTTGGGTTGAATTTTGCAGTAAATAAGCTGGTGGTTATATATTAGAAATTATCTGTGCTACACATGAAAATGGTGGTTTGCGGTCTTTGAAACATGAAAATACTGAATCTACTGACCAGATTTGCTTGGAGTAGAAAGCTCTATGATTTTTTTAGATCATAAATTGTTGATTTTAATCATTAATATTTTAGTTTTGGTTCTAAATCATTTAATTTCACTTACAATCTTGCTTTGTTTATAAAACTGGCTTTGCAGGTATGACTCTAGGAATTCCATTTTGGAGTGGTCTGTCCTTCTGATTGATAATTCCAACCGCAGGTATGTCTGGAGTGAATTTTTAGAGCTAACTTATGCCGTGTTATTATCTCTTTTTAATTTCTGTTTACTTTGTTTTGTCTGACTAATATGTTTGGCAGTGGGTCAATGGAGTTTGTTGTTCCACTGGCAGATTCATCAGCATTCTTTCCCATTTCAGTCCGCTTTATGGCAACTGATACTTTTAGTGACCTGAAGGTTTGTTGACATTTTGACTTTAACTGTGGCCGCGTATGCTATGTGAAAGATGTTTCAAAATGATCTAGTTGAAACTTAACACATTTATTGACCTGAATATTCTTTTGTTTTTCGGATGGGAAGTCCTATATCATTTCTGAAAATAAAGTATCTTTTCTGTCAACAATTTTTACCATCCACGTCTAAATATATTGATTTAATGGGAGCTTAAACTTACCCTTTTTTTTACTACTCGTTGCAGGTTACCAACATCTTACCATTAAAGGGTGGCAATCCTCCCAAATTTGCTCAGAGAACACAGCTGATAACGGATAGCTACCAAGTTGTGTGATTGACTTTCCCTCTTGAATTTGAGCTTCTATAACAGTTTTGCTTTTACAGTCGTAGTTCTTTTATCAATAGGCTTTGCTAAGTTGTACTTGTTTCTATTCATGAATTTGTACTTAGTTTTACTTCGCAAGACATGGCGCAAAGTATGATTTACATAATTAATGTTAAAGTGTGTCTGTTTACTCTATTGCATGCATCTTTTAGGGGGAAGGGTGCATTTCCTATCTTCCCTTTTCTGCGTTATAGATTAGTCTTGTATTTTTCGAAGACAGGCGTATCAAATGCATTCTAAATTCTAATACATGGGAGTAAACCAATTAGACGGGGAGATTTAACTTCTTATCTGAATCCATTCGGTATTTAATGCGTAACTTTTGCTGCGAAATTCTTTTTATCCACAGTACAATTTTCACCCAAAAGGCCATTTTGAAATTTCAGAGTTAACTTCCAATTTAGTTCGAGATTGCATGAATCGGACACTTTATTTCTTAATTTTTTTGAAGTTCCATGTTATTAGTTGACCTTGTAACAACTAATATTCTAACATTTGCAGATAATAAATTACATTTTTTCAAAGGAACATTTGTCCGTAGAAAAAGAAAACTATGGAATCAAACCCAAGCAATCTCCACCGTAAGCCTAAAAGCGACGTCCCCTAATATTGGATCTAGAATTCTTCTGATTAAATAACGAGAGAAAGTCCTGTCATAGAAAGAAAGGGACAGTTTTAAATATGGTTTTTTTTAAAGAAAAGTTTAAATATAGCTAGTGGAGACAAATCAAATTTTTTTTAAGATGTTCTACTCAAAGCATTTATTCTAAAATATAGCTAGTGGAGCTACGTTCTTAAAGATATTTTTATTTCAAGAATTTGTTTTTTCTTTTAAGATTAAGAAACAAGGTATGTCAAAAAAACTGTGTAAAGGGAGAAGGTACCACTCAAGTGAAAAGGTTCCATCTGGGGGAAAAAGCCAAAATGGAAGCTGATGAAACTTAGTCCATCATTTTTAATCTTTTCTTACCCCCAAACTGGGATGCTATAGGATGACATTAATAATTGCTTTCTTTTATCTTGTTTCGGTGACTGTCTTGTAAAGCCCAATCGGGGTTGAGTTTTCCAGCGAATGCCAAGGCAGAATGCTAATGTGACAAAGGCATGTTTCACTTTGAAGTGGTATATAGAGGTTATGCAAGCAGAGAACGAGTTGCTAATGAATGGCATGGAGGATCTCTGGTAAGAAATCACCAACGTTCGTCCAACTCATTATCAAGGAGGCACCAGAGTTGTCACTTTGCATTTCAAACCTTTAAATGAACAACTAGCATCGATGGGAGCTGCACCTGAATCCATAGAAATGGCATGCAATTGCATAACGCATTAACGCCTACCCATATATCCTACCCTGCTAGCGCTTTTTAACCCCTGCTGCTCCAGTTAACATTTTTAATCGAAAATAAACAAATTTGAAGAAAGGGCAAGTGGCAATAGTCTATATAATGGTAAAAACATTGTCATGATATACACAACCAATCCAGAATTCGAGATATGCCATCTAAAGTAAGAGCTTGGTTCAAAATAACTAGCAGCTCACCACAAGGTTAATTACAGTTTATGACAGTGATCATAAATTCCAGTACCAAATTTCATGTACACGTAGTATATCATTTTGTGCATCTCTTGCCTTATACAGGCTTAAACTTCTTATGGCTCCATCAACATTTGAAACCCCCACAAGCAATAACCCACAGAATTATAATTAAGATAAGGATTCCTCCTCCCACCATGAGCTTCATTTGGAGATTCTGCAGCCACATCTTCCTTCTCAGCTGCCTTCCCTGTCTCTGGAAGCTGTCAGCCTAAATTTGAATGGAAAATACAATAACATCAGCAAGATTACTTGAGAGTTCGGCCAAGTTGATTCAAACACTAATGTTTCTTTTGGATAAACAAAGGATTTATTAAGAAATGAGAGATACAAATGCTTGATTTGGATAATAATAATAATAATAATAATAATATATACCTGGAACTGCAAGTTTTCCGTTTTGTCCACCAACAGTTCAATCTTCTCTCCACGATCCAAAACCTTCAGAACAGCAAGTACAGATGTTGTTTAGAAGTGCTTAATATTGAGCAACAATGTGGCTTTTTGAAAAAAGTTTAAATGTTTAAGCAGTTTCTTGTTCTAGTTTTGATTTACCAGTTCTGTGACAGTATAGATGTGATGAAAATCTTCTCTTCTCCCTCAATTCTATGTAGGTCAAATTCTATAGCGGTATAACCTTTCTTAATTCACCAAACATACTTAACTAAGGGCGTTAACATCCTTTTTATTGGTCTAATTGTCACAATCGCTGAACTCAGGCTTTTATACATATATATTTTGAGTTGCCAAAAGGGTGATTATTGAATTACAACCTTTGAAGGACATACTAATATGCTATGAAATCAAACCCAAGCAATCTAATGAAGTTACCATGGCCTAAAAGGGACATTTTCATCTAATATTGGATCCAGAACCTCTCTGCTTGTTAAATACTAACAAGAGAAGGTCCTGTCAGAGAGATAAAGGCGCAGTTCCAAATATAGTTAGAGGACCTTATAACCCACAATGGCAGGTACACAGTTTAATGTCTCTCTCTCCCCCCAACACAATGGTCCAGTGATAGGAAAGGATCTTTGAGTATGCCTAAAAATTCAAAATTGAGATGAAATGCAACCATTTCTTGTATGAGCCATGCATTTTTATTAGCCAGATAGGTACTATCTCTGATGCACCTACAGAAACTAATATTTTTTTTTCATGACTAGAAAAGCTTCTAAATATCTTGGTTCAATTAACAGAAGCTGCCAGTCTTCATCTACTCACCCCTCAGGTGGCTCAATCCACTTACTGGCCTAAATCCGAAATATAAAAGTATGCATCTTTTTATTATTGAACATAATGTTAATCTTTACTCCTCCTTTTCAACTGCCTTTTAAGGTTATTGCATAGAGATTAAAAAACATAACTAATATCATTATGTATATGGAAATTATTTGTAATTTCCAAACATGTCTTTTATCCCCTCTATTAGCAGGACAAATAAATAGGAAATAGTTTGGATGATAAAAAAGTAACATACATAAGATAATAAAAAAGCTTATTAAGTTAGAAAGAAACTGGATAATGTGTAGCCTTTAGTAATTATGTACATTGTAAATAACTCATAAACTGAGTTTATTATTATAAATAACTTCATACACAAATTGTATATTTACTATTAAAAATATGTTAATAATACATAATTTTAATAAGTATAACATTATTAAATACATGTGGGGCCTAACATATGTGCTTATTGGCCTTGCCCTTTAGCCAGTTCTGAAAAATGTTTATTACCATCATAATATACTCATTAGGAATGAGGATTCGAAATATCACACATTGATCAATCAAAGAGAAATTCAACAAACTGTTTATTCGCACTGACTCCTGAGATTACAAAATCATGGTGAATAGTTTTAAAAAGGGTAGTAAAAGGGTGAGTCACTGCAATATCAATTGACATTAAGAAAATCTGCTAGGTTCAAGTTGAGAAGCATGCCACCTAACACAATTGAAATTGTGCGATTTGTGTGAGAGAAAGAGATTAGAAAAAAACAGAACAAACATTGCAATAATGTATCAAGGCTATATCATATCTTCTATTTCAAAGAGTTTCTCATATGCCCGTATCTATGTCATGTTGTAACCGTATTAATATTAAGTAATGGGCTTTAAATTTTTATGAGCCCCACTAGGAAGCCACATTAAAATTCACTGTTTGAAACAGCATTGCAATATTAATGTTATCATCTTTCCACCATTCCCCTTCCCAAAAATTAAAATCACTTCCAAGCAAAATTGCACAAACAATAGAACAGCACATCCAGAGATAATAAATTCTATATCCAGAGCTGAAAACATTTGATAGCAACTAGCAGCCAAAAGAGTTTGCATGTCATTAGGCTTAGTATCATATACCTTCTCAATATTGTCCATCATTATCCCCTTGACCTCAGTTATTTGAGCCTTCAATTTTGATAGTTTACTCATTTCTTCTGGATGGTTCATGCAATACTGCATATGCTCCTTGAGTGCTGGTCTGCATAACCAGATCAAAAAATTCAAAACACTAAAAACAAAAGTAAAAAGAAGTAAACAAAAATTTAAAAAGCATAAAGCAACAACAGACCCAAATTCTCTATCAAGATTATATGCTATGCTAAATCTGTCCTCAAACAAATCATCTTCGTCATCATCATCGGCGAGCGGATGGGCACCGTCATTCTTAATGCTAGCACCATAGCGCTTCATAAAGTCATCCTTCACGCGTTCAAGAAATACAAAAGGAACACTCCTTCCAGCTGATTCATCAGCAACAACAAGGAAAACTGCAAGGTGGAGAAAAGCTTTCAGACATTGGCATATATATTAACAGCCAAATCAGCAGAGCAGGCAATACATAAATAAATCTCAAGCAAGAAGAATCAATACCAAATCCATTGTCTAGGAGGAAATTAAAGGTGTGACCATCACAGGAATATGTGTATTTGCTGCTATTTGAAGGCAGCTTCTGCAGACACTGAACAGCAATGGTACTGAAATTGCCCGTATATTGCGTGTGCTCTGCTAAAACAACAGTTCCTTTGGCAACGAAGCTATATATTAAACCCCTCTGACTCATCTCCAATTTCCAACAAGCTCCACCACCAGAAGGTACAAACAATCACACCAACACCTGAATAACACAACAACCAATCCAAGATGTAAATAACAAAAATTGATCACAAAAGAAAAGCCTTGTACTATAATTGCAACTTGCAAGTACTGACCTAATAGGCTCTAAATGCTAAATCTAATCGAATTCAGAATCTAAACCTAATATAATTCAATTCAAGCAATGATGATCGCAAGAAAAATCTCATTCACAATGGTTTAATGTAGAAAAAGGGGAAGGGGGTTGCATCAGTGCATGCACACTTTGAATTTGTCAAAATCTAGAGTCAAACTCAAGAACCCAGTTCCTTTCCGATCCTTAATTTTATGGGAAAGTGGGAAAGAGAAAGGCTTGCGCAATTATAGAGTGGGAGACCTAACCCCGTGATCTAATCGAGAGATTTACGAATCTGAATGAAAATTGACTGTTAGAGGGAAAATTGGCCTAACCCGAATGGAATAACAAGATGAAGGGGTCTCTTCTCTTCTTAGCGTTCTGATGATCCAACGAAGACTGAAAGACACAACGACAGCGCTTTTTATCAGTTTCGTCAAGCAACGTTGTATAGCTGCTGCTGCGCTTCCTCCATTATTTTTTTCCCCTTTCCTTTGCGTGTATATTAAGATAAGAAAGAATAACTGACTTACACCCACGAACATGATTATTTGGATGAAATTAGAAGAAATTTTACTGTTTGAATTTTATGATAAAAAAATAAAAATTATTAAGCTACAATATACACCTCTAAATTCAAGAGAGTGATTTTTTTACTGAAAATAAAATCAAGAGAATGAATTAAACTTGTTTTAAATTAGGTTTAATTACTCTGCAGTGCGGGTCCCTATACTTTTATAAAATTTTCAATTATGTTTCTCAAGTTATTTTCTTCTTTGAATTGGATCCTGAATTTTTATTTATTTTTCAATTGAATTCTCCTATCTAATAATTGTTATACACCTAATTAGAGGTATTGATAGTGAACTCTGATATTTCTCTGGAGTGTTATAAGTACAATTGAAAATGATTAAAAATAAATAAAAATTAAGGAACCTAATTAAGAAAAAAAAGTTTAAAGACCTAATTAAAAATTTAAAAAGTATAATTAACTCCAGTTAAATTAATCAGAAAGTTTCTAAACACGTATAGATTTGAAAATTTCTTAGATTGTGTTTGGTACCTACAAGGTTTGAAAAAAATATATGCTTAGGCATTGCTGATTTTTCCTAACAAAGAATCAAATATTTTAATCAATATTTGGCAAATTATTTAACAAAAACTTCCCATGAGAATGTTTATATTTTCCTTATTTCTTTTAACCAATAATCAAATATTTATTCATTATTTACCATCATTATTAAAATCAGTATTTTATGTGGGATGGATAAATAGAAAGGATTCCTGTGTTCACATCATGAATAGTTGCCACTTGAAAACTTCACCACAAAATACATTTGCCCTGCAGGCTGCAGCATATTTTTATCCATCTTATCTTACCATATGCTCCCAATAACATTTTTTGCTCCACAACCAATATTAACTTTTGTCTCTCTATGATAAGAATGAAGTTTGAATATCTCATACAAATCATCCAAATATTCTAATACAAGTTGATCTTAGTGGATTATCAATATTAAATTATGTTGCTTATTATATGCTTCCAAACTCAATAATAATAATAATAACTTAATACATTATAAGACATGCTATTATAAAATTTTGGTTTAGTTTAGATTAATTTTTAAATTTGAATCTAAAAATCAGTCCAACTTAATTGTCTTCTATTTTTTTTTTTATATTTTTAAATAGCGACTATTTCAAATTTAATAAGATCAAATTGATTTTAATAACCTTTTAAAACGACAGTAGTAGGGTTAAAGCTGGTCTCACCTACCAGTTACCATCCTCAATTCAGGTTAAAATTAGTACCAATAATATTGTTTTACGGAGTGTGCATTTAAGGAAGAAAGTTATAAGCAGAACACTTTCCACGTATTTTTACATTATAGCTGTTTCACAATACACAGAAAGTCATTACGCGGCAAATCCACTTATTTATAACATTCTACTAATTAACTGGTATAGGTGACAAAACTTCCATAACTCCCACTATGGCCCATTGCTTGGTTCATCAATACTTGTTCCTGTACCAATACACGCCCTTCTCGGATGTTCCTTCATCTGGCTCCACATAGAGGCACTCTCTTGCTTCTCTCCACAGTGCCTTGTAAAATGGTGTGTCATCAAATTGGTAGTACTCACCCAATATTGGCTTCATTGCATTGGTTGCCTCCATTGCATGGTAATGTGGCATTGTAGAGAAGAGATGGTGAGCCACATGAGTATCAGTTATGTGGTGAAACACCTTGTTCAGAATCCCATAATCTCTGTCCATAGTTGCCAAAGCACCCCTCAGCCAATCCCATTCTGATGAATCATAGTGAGGCAAGGCATAGTGTGTGTGCTGCAGATACGTGATGGTCACAAGAAAACCGTTCACAATGAGCAATGGCACCCCATAAACACATAGCAGCCAAACCAACCCTTTCATTGTTGCAACACGGTAGAGAAAGTAAGTCACAGAAAACAAAGCAACATCAGAGACATAGATCAGAAGCCTCTCACGGTTTGAATATATGGGAGCATAAGGGTGGTAGTGGCTAGCAAAACCATCATAGGGTCTGCCAGAGACATTGAAGGCTAAATACAAAGGCCACCCTATTGTGAGTGTGATGAGAAGAGAAACAGCCCTTCCTAGAGGGTTGTTCAGGTACTTGGTGTACCATGCAACTTTGGATTTTGGTTTTGGGACAAACACTTCATCACGGTCAAGGGAGCCCGTGTTGGAGTGGTGGCGGCGATGGCTTATTTTCCATGAGAAATAAGGGACTAAAAGTGCTGAGTGAAGGGTCAAACCCACAACATCATCAACCCATTGGTACTTGCTGAAGGCATGGTGACCACACTCGTGAGCAATCACCCACACGCCAGTGAGAATGCAACCTTGGAGAACCCAATAGATTGGCCATGCAATGAGGGAAAAGGGGTGAGGGAGGAGATGGAAGTAGGTGGTGGCAATGTAGAAAATGAAAGCCAATGAAAGGTCATAAACAACATAGGACAATGAAGTGAGGAGGGAACGCTGAAAGCAGTGTGGTGGAATGGCTTTCTTGAGTTGGCCAACAGTGAATGGTGGCTTTGTGCTTGGAACCCTTGAGAGAGGCTTCTGCTGCTGAATTTCAACTTTGGCCACACGGCCTCCACCTCCCATTATTGTTTCCTTTGCTAGACCCTGTGTCAAAGTATAAAGAAGTTCAGTTCAGTTGTTGTTCCTTTGCTAGAACTACAATTTTCTCAAATTTCAACCAGGAAGTAAAAAATCTAAAGATAATGAGAAGTATAAAATGAATGGAGAGAAGTGACAGATTAGAGAGTGTGAAATCATGACCATAAAACAAAATGTAACCAGCACGAAATGTTGTGATAGTTCTCTACTGTGGTATTACAGCCACTTGTTTATCAATAGAGAGAAGTGCTGATAATTGTAGGTGCCTACACCATAAGCCTTCAGGAAATCTAGAAATGAAAAAAGATACATAAATGCATGATTCAATTTGGAGAGTTTTCCTCAATAAATGATGAATCCCACATGAAATATCCTGGGGTGCAGGCACAATTTAATTTAGCTTCATACCATGCCTAGTGGCTTGTATTATCATTTCCTCCCCTTCATTTGACAAGAGTGCATCTTGTAATATTCGATGCAGTTTTATACTCTGAGGGGCTATCAATACAAGAAAATATGATTAGGAAACAATAAGTCATCAAATTTCTAGTCAATTATCTCTATATGATGCTACGTAGTTAAGTTTCATTAATTAATTAAAAAACTCAATTACATGTCATAAAGAGTACACGTAATGGTCCAGACCATATAAATGATATAATAATTTGATGGTATTAATATACATATGGAAACAAACAAGGACGACAGTGTAGCACATCGCAATATGGAAACCGGGGTTGTGTCACAGACTCACATGCAATAGTAAGGCCATGATTTTGAGGTCCACTGGTTTAGTATACGTGTGATGCTTATATGCAGAACAACTACTAAATATATGTGTGAGGCTAACATGCAAAACCAAACACAGCGACAAAAAGGCACAAAACACAGAGGGTCCAGTGTAATTATCACAGGTCAATTTGCAAACCCTGCCATTAAACTCAACGCATGATCTTCCAAATTGTCACACATCACTTACAAGTATTTCCTCTTAATTTATCCTTCAATTTAAAATGAATTCTACCAGAAAAACAATAAGAGTCGGTGAATAAGTTAATTACATGAATAGGCAATAGTTCAAAGTTCAAACTATATTGTTTTATTAATTTCAAAGCAATGACGATTAAGTAAAAGAAAAAATGAAAACAAAGCAAAAAAATAGATATACAGTACCATTGTAGCAGCTACAGGGAAAGCCAACGCTGAAACATTACAATTTACACACAAATAAATTCAAAGCAGAACAGCTATGGTGCTTAGTATTACATGCATCCATTTCTCAGTGATCTTATAATCCATGAAAGACTAAAATACCTGAGGTAAGAAGAACAAGAGAAAGGGACAAAAAAAGCGAATCAACCTTGTGGTAAAACTTGGACAACACACACATATATATATATATTTAGAGGTATTGATATAAATGTGATTTGCCATTTTTCTCCCATAACTAGTGATTGAAGGCAGAATAAAAAATATTAATAAAGGAGGAAGAAGAAGACAATATTGCCTACAGACTAATCAATGTTTTAAAGTGATATTCCTATATTCTTATTCCTATTCCTACTCCTACATGACAATCTACTTGTCATGATCAAAATATGACATACTTGGAACAAAATAAGAAATAAAATAAAATAAAAATAGAATAAAATAATAACATAACTACGACATTGTTACCAAGAAAGGAATTCGATGACAGAGGAATCTTCAGAGATTCTAGAGCATATATAATTAAAGAGAAAAAGAAAAAATGGACGGCTGTTTATCGAATTGCCAGTATGAGACAGCATTTGTATTTGATCATGGACACGTACATATTCTTGTTTGCATATGGTGTGAAAATTCTAATACAACATATAAAGAGAAGAATGCATTTTGGTGAGCACACACAAAGGCAGCATGCAGGTAAACACAAGTGTTAATAAACTTAAAATTGCACCTAAATTTCTGGGATGTATGTAGGTGGAAAGAAGAGAAATAGAAAATAAAATCATCAATTTTATAAATAGTATAATGAAAAAGGAAGAGAAATAAAAGAAAAAGAGAAAGTAAGTACGCATTATAATTATTTTTAAAACATATATAGAGTCAAAAGTGTGGATTAAATTAGTAGTACCTACCTAGAGTGTGTAAGATTTTAATTTATTTTATTTATTTCCAGGAAAACACTATCAATTACAACAGAGAAAAAAAGGAGAAGTGCTTCTCCACTCACTCTCCTCTTACATCGTATACTTGTATACTATCTCTGTTTCTTCTACACCGTAGTTAGGACGCGTTTGGTTGGCGTCACTTGGGGCTGAGTCACACCGAGGCCTTGGAATTTGCAAATTTGGTTTCCACCTGTTATCAGTGTGATGTCTGCTTGAGACAATTGGAGAATCAGATCATCTTTTGTACGACGTATTTTAACGTGCGAAAGGATTTTCGACCATCAGATACAGTTTTATTTCGAGATTAGTGTAAGACTGCTTTGAGAGAAAGCACAAAATAAAATTCTTTCTCTCTTTTTCGAAATTGAAGAAACAGTTTTGTTTTTTTTTTTTTTTTTAATTTAATCTATCGCACTATCTTTCTTTCGCACCGTACGTAACTTGTTGGACTTACGTACGCTAGAACCCATCATTTTGTACCTGCCTTTTTAGTAAAAAAAACACAACAATACTGCATAGAAAAATATTATTAATTATGAGAAAAAGTATTCATATTTAAAACAGTTTTTTTTAACATGGTGCCATTTTTCATGGTCATACATGCATTTATTTAAAAAAAGTATTAAATTAGTATTTTTTACAAGAATAAGATTTTAAATATATTTATTAAAATGAAAATTATTACAATGTGAAATATATCAAGAAATTTAAGTCAGCTAATGGTATGTGAGTGTTGTAAACATTTTAATATTTGTTTTTAATTTCTACAAATAAAAAAAATACAACTATTGAATATATTATAAACATTGAATGTAATATTTAATAGTATTATTTGGGTTAATCACGTATCACAATTAAAAAGATATCCAACAACATTATGTTAGTAAGAATTGAGTTAAGTTTGAAATTTCATGTAAAATTTTAGATAAAAGATGTTCATGATTGGATTGGATTGATTCTTAAGAAAAAATTATTCGATTTAATTATTTGAGTTTTCTCAATTTATTGTACAATCTAAAGAAATTTGGATTTAATAATTATTTGAGTTCAAGATTGTGCATGAAGCAATTCAGAGAGCTGACTTCAATCACATTGAGGAGCAAATAAACTCAAGGTTAGCTTCTTGGAACTTGGAAGAGTCGTCTACTAAATAAATTGGGAGGTGTGGCAAATACAATTTTGTCGACAGTTCCTTATTATGGTGTGCAAATTGTTTGGTACCCCCAATATGTTTGTGACTATAATGACAACAGTAATAAGGGGTTTATGTGGAAGGAACATCAGGACAAAGGGATATTCTATATGGTTAGTTGGAAAAATACGACTAATGGTGAAGATCTTGGCGGCGTCAGGAGCTTTTTGGGGGTAAGGAGAAGGGACTTTAAAGAAGGGAGTGAGCAGGGGAGAGAACTGAGGGAAGGAAAAGTTAGGGTAATTTAGGATTTTTGCAATTTTTCAAAAAGTGGGGGGTAAACTTAAGTATAAGGAGTGTGAGAATAACAAAAGCTCCAGCAGACTAGCCTGGCCCAATCATGCGAACAGCACAGAAAGCAACAGCAAGCTGGGCTGCTACCGCATAGGCCTTTACATAGCTTACTCTGAATCCAGTGGTGTGAGAGAAAAATCAAATGGACCTTAGGTGGTTCATGAAATTTTGAAACCTGCAACCTTTGTATTGAATTATTAGTACGACATTTTAATTAACTGAATTAATAGTCAATTATCTTTAAAATAATTAATGTCAATTTTTTATTAAATTTATGATTTTTATTTAAAATTTATATATTTAAAAAATATTATTAGATTAAATTAATTATTAAAAAATTATTATATAAATTTATATGTGTATTAAATATATATTAAAAATTTTAGTATTATATATAATGACATTAATTATTTTATAATATAATTAATTTATTAATTCAATTGGTTAAAATATTCTACATGGGTCATTATTTTTAATTTATTTCATAAAATATTTTTTAATATAATATTGACAATTTATAATTCGTATCAACCTTACAAATTATCCTAAAAAGTATTTTAGATTTTCCCTCTCTGTTGGATATAGAAAGAGATATGTCAGATACAAGGAAGAAAAAGTCCCCACTACAAGTTGGCACATGCATTGATCATTTGCATTGCATTTTACCAACCCACTCCAAACGAATGAACAACGGCAAAGCATTGAAATTGAATTGGCATTTTAAAAGAAGAGTTAAGTTAAAAAAAATTGCATAGAACGTACTGCATAGTATAGGTTCAACTATTATTACTATTGTACAAAAAAGTATAATTTAAATAAGGAAAGACCGATAAAAAATTATTGACTTTTTTTCAGAGAGAAAAAACCAAAAAAAAAAAAGAAATTGACTTGGGGTTGCTTGATAACAAATTTAGTCTGACCCACAATGGCAACAAGCTATCTTACAGTATGATAACGTTTAATAAAAAAAGATCGATATTTTAATTATTTTATAACTTATTTATGTACTTTATTATTATTATTATTGTTATTGTATAAATAATTAATTTCTCAATGAACAACTGTAAGTTTATATTTGATCTTTTTCAAATGCACATTTCACCGTCAAACGAAGGATGAAGTGCTAAAACTTATCTTCCAACATAATGTTTTTTTTTTTAAGTTTATAGGATTTTTTTTCTTGTTCATCACCATGGTATTACCATGATACAAAATTGTTATAGTAGAAAATAATGACTAATATTTGTTAGAGACTATAAATAGTAAATATTCACCTCATAAAATCCAATGATTAACCAATAAAATCAACATTTCAATATAACAACACTTATTCAAAATTAACAATTTAACCTAACAAAGTAATTATGCATTGGTTAAGAGACAATGATAAAATAAAATAAAATTATAAGATACAACAATAACATGTTAAGAAAGCAAAATAAAATGACAGCTGTAATGTGCTGATTGTTTATTTACAGGATCCTTAAACTTATTAATTATATTAGGGTTAATTAATTTATTTTTTCAACCTTTTCAAATAAATTTTTTAGTCTTTTAATTTTTTTTATAATTTTTAATTTTTCATTAATTTTTATCAGTAGTTTTAGTCATATATTTGTTTTATTTTTAGTCCTTCATTTGTTTTTATCGTTCAAAATTAGTCTCAAATGTAAAATAAATAAAAGACTAAAAATGAAAAAAATAAGAACTAATTTTAAATAATAAAAACAAAAGAAGAACTAAAAGTAAATAAAAATATTTAAAGGACTAAAATAACTAACTAAAAATTAATGAATAATTAAAAATTGTCAAATTTTTTTAAGGACTAGAAATTAAAATTTATAAAAATAGAGCAACTAAAAATTTAATTAACGCATTATATTATTATCTTCAAATTCAAATAAATGGATAAGAAGTAGAACAAAAGATTCTTAAAAGAAAAAGAAAAATAAAAAACTTTGTGTTGTTTTGGTGAGGTTTATCCGGGTTGAAGTTTGACACAGTGAGGGGGTCCGAGAAATATATAAATGGAAAGTTCTAGATTGGGTCTTTGATTGTTTCTTTGTTTTCTAACAAGCACCGCCTCCAGCAATCAATGGCTATGAGATCGTGGGTGAGTCGAGGAGGATCCGTGACTCGTTTGATGGACTCAACAAATCGAGGGGCTTTCAGTCGGTTCTTGAGCGACAAGGGTCGCGTTCTCAGCGAGGAGGAACAGGCCAAAGAGAATGTCTACATCCAGAAATGGGAGAGGGAGAGGTTGGAGAAACAGAAGCAACAGTCTGAAAAGGCCAAGGCTGACAAGGACAAAGATGCTGCTGCTGCTGCTGATAAGGTGCTGTATCTCCCACCCATTCACTCTTTTCATTTTGAGGATTAATATGTTGCTTTCTGCTTATTTTTTAAATCCGTTTTCCATCTTGTAAAGTAAAAATCAGGTTGAGGTTCAAACAGATTATGATTATTGATGGATGTTTGTTTAACAATTCTGTTAGATTTTTTAGATTCTTTTAAAAAAAACCTCAATTTACTTGCCGTTCATTTGAATCATCACATGACTTGAAGCTTGTTCTTTCATTTCTGTTTTGTGGGGAGGAGGGATTACCCAGAGTGTATACCTCGTTGTTACGCAATTAGGATCAATTTCCATATAATGAACAATTGATTTGAGATCATTTGCATAATCTCTTTGATAGTCTATTAGGCTCATCATTATATCATACACGGAATGAGTTCAGGCCTTACATTTGTCTCTCTTTATTCTCGCTATCAATTCAATGCTATGTTCAAACTGAAATGGTATACCCTTGAATGACTGCATTAAAATTCTTTCTTTCTGAATCTGAAATGCTGGTTGCTGATACAGTTCTGTTCTTTAATATTTTGTTTATGCATTTGTGCATTTTTTGGCTATCAAACTCAATTTACTGTGAACCAAAGGGGATCTTTTCCCAATGAGTGCTACCATATGCCACACATGTGCATAGCAGTGGTGGTGGGGTGGTTATCTACCATGATTTGCATTTACTTAATAACACTAGCCCCTGGGGCTGGGGCAATTGGAATACTCCATTAAATTGATGCCTTGTCCATTCTTTATATGAATTCTATGATCTAGCTTTGAAATGAGGGGCCTAGATTTACTTATATTGCATCTGTTTTCTAGCAACTTGGTGGCATTCATATTTTATTGCGGACCTTAGGTTACTCTCCTTTTCCTTGTACCACAATTTAACACTTTTTTCTTTCTTTTGTATGTAGAAGAAACCTGAAGGTGCTCAAAAGGGCTGAGTTTATTTTTCACACAACCCGTCAAGGTCACTTTGTGGGAAATAAGCATGGAGAATAAAACACATTGACCCTGAGTGAACTTTAGTCTTTGTATAGATTGTGTTTCTTGTTTATTTGTAGTTTCGTGACGGATGAAACCATTGTCATTGCATCCACCAAACTTAGTACGTTTGTTATGAACTTGTGATGCAATCCTTTCCTGTAATTTTTCTCTTCTGTGAGTTGTCAGTGCCAAAACTAATCAGTATGTTTCGATTAAGGAAAAAATGGGAAAGTTAATATAAGTTTCATCGTGGACGAATTCAGGTTAGGAAATGAGTTAGTCAACTGAATAGATCGAAGCTTCTCTGTGTTACTTGGGTAACTTATCAATGCTAGTATTGGGATTAAAGATGATATGAGTGATTGTGAATGGAGAATGATTTTTTGGTCCAATCTATTGTCAATCCAGGTATAAACTTACATCCAGCTAATACAAAAATAAGATTTGTTGGGATGATAGAGGTGTTGGAGTGGCTGATACGGCTATTACATGTTTAATGATTTAATTTGTTTCCGTTAGGACACTAGTAAATAAAATTATAGAAAAGGAAACAGTTTTATTAGAAAATAGATTTGTTTCTTGAGTAGAAAATTGAGATCATAATTTAGTTTTTATTTTCTTAAGAGTTCTTTATAAATTTTGAATTTACAATATCAGTGTCCAATTTTGTCATTGAGCCGCCACTGATACTAGAACCAAAGCACAAATCATCAAAAGTGTAAACAATTCTAAGGTAATTTTAGAAATAGCAAAAAAAAAAAAACAAATACAATCAAAATGAGGCTGAAGAGTTTTTATTTTTGGGGACATATTAGCAGAAGAGAAGAGTTGGAACTCGCATTATTTTTTAAAAAATTTGATGGTTATGTATTTATAATGTAAAATAGTTTTATATTATTATTTAATTATAAATTATTGTTTAAATTGTTTTGAAAATTAATATATTTATCATATATGATGGGTTTTGATTGTTTGTAATTTTTTTTTTATATAATCACTGTATAACCTTTTCTTAATATAATAAGGTTTAGTTTACATAAATTTCTTTACAGGTATTTATAGAAAAATATGGAAGTAAATGGACTGATTCTTTTGTATATTTTATTTGAGTTATACACTTGTTTTTAGAAAAGTTATTTTATATTTAAAAATTAATTGGTTTTCTTTTTTATATTTTTAATAACTAAAAGATTTTTTTTCAAATCGGTAAATGGGTCTAAAACTGGTAGTTTGCAGTGCAATTTACTAGCCCAACATCATGAACACATAAGATACGTACGGGAAGGCTCTTGCTAAATACATGTCCAAGTTTTCTAAGTTAACCCACTTTTTTCTCATTAAATTTGTTATTATCAATTATACCCTATTTTTACACAACCCGCGAACTCAACTCAAATTCAGAACTCTCTCTTACATTCTCTCTTACCTCTACACCCTTAAATTCTTTCTCAATCAGAAACTTCCTTTCCTCCCATCCAAGCCTAACAAAAGTTCCAAACCCAGCCATCTCGCTCTTCCGCTCCATCCAAGATTAGGGCGACACCGTTCAGGAGCATGGCATATAGAAGAAGTAGATCCTCTAACCCATAGGCAGGTCAATGTCATCGTCAACAATGTGTTCTTGCTTTCGTCTCCGATTGAACCACTGTGAACACAGTCTTGTTCATCGCCTTTACCCTTTTTCGAACACCCTCCGCAGACTGTGACCTCCATATGCATATCTTGCATTGCAATCCCCTTTTATGTGAAAATGGTGGAGAAATCGAAGAACTTAATCAGCGGCAACATCATGGTCGTGGCTAGAGGTCTCAATGGTGCTACTCTAGCTAGGGTTGGTGTTCTTAATTTTCTGATAGAAGAGACCTTCCTTGACTGGCTCTCTGCATACAATGATGCATGTTATTCACATCGGAAGAAACCCAGGACGTGAAGGAAAACCAATAGTTATCGCGACGATGGGGCTTTTGTGGGTGACTCGGAGGGATTTAGGCATGGCTAGCACAATGAAAATTTGGGTTTTGATGGATTTTCTTTTCTTTTCTTTTTAACTCTTATAAAATTTATTGTAAAAAAGGAAAAAATAAAAACTAATTGTGGGAAAGAGATTGATGTATACGTCCTTGTGTAGAAGGAAGACAAGGATTTACGGAAGAACAAAAACAGGGGGTTTAGGGAAAGGAAGCAATGTAAAAGAGGTTTAAAGGAATAAAACAATCATGGGGGTGGTATAAATGACAGTAACAAATTTAATGTGAAGAAGGAGGGTTAACTTAGCAAACATGCTGTGTATTTAGCAAGAGCCGTACAGGAAATTACAAGTTCTCAAATGGATGCCGATGCAATGTGGGGAAAATCACGGGTTCTCAGATTGACGCTGATGCAATCTTTGGTTTAGGATTAAAGCCATTATGATAAAAAAAAATTGGCATTTTCCTCCTGGCTAATCATGGTGCATCAAAAAGTAACCCAGGAGATGCAGGATGTGCTGGGGCGTCTTAGGAAGTCAATTCTGTATTAGTCCAGATTAAACCAATTAGACTTTTAATCCATGAAATTTTATGAACTCTTGGCTAACTTTGCAAGTGTCATTTCTTTGGTTTCCTTTTCTGTAAAACAATAATGAATAATAAAGTGAAAATGATCAATATGATGATTCTTTTGTGAAGACAATTAAGCTTTAAAAAATGGATCTTGGCATCTTGCTAACCGGTTTATTAGGGCATTGATTAAGAAATTAAAAAGAAAAAAATATTATATAAATTATAGAAGAGTGTAAAAAGAGTCATAGACAACGTAATTTTGCCCATGCCAATAAAAAACTATGTCATTTTAGTTCCTTAATCAATGTTTTAAGAATACTGGTAAGCATTTACCTTAAATAGTTTAAGGACCAACATGATTGATCCATACAATTTTAAGAATTTATTCATTTATACAAGGTGATAATGAAGTTTTGGCTAAAGATTTTATATCTCATATTGGGTATTGCGCTGCGTTAATAGCTGAATTATGGGCATCCTAAAGGGATTAAAAATGGATTCAAGCATGCTGTAGGAAGTAACTCATCATCTATCATTAATGTTCCTAATAATAACCGTTTGGGCTTGAGGCATGGGTGTAGCAATAAGTTAATACTAAAATTATGCACTGGATCCTCAAACTTTATTTCTCACATAAACCCACAATTGGAATTCTTAGGCAGATTGGCGTCTAATTAGATAGAGTTGTTATTTGCTGATAGCTTCTCTTTCCCTGCGTTGTAATCTCGAACTGATAATGTTTAGCCAAGATGGAAAATAATTTTAAATCCTTGATTCAGCCCTCTTTTTGTTTTTTACTTTTCTTTTCTTATTTGAAGATTCTCCTATATTGCGCTATAAATGTGCTTTAAAGTGCCATGGTTTTGGTGAAGTTTTGTCTTCAGCAAAGAAAGGAGAGAAAAAATTAAAATGATCTAGTGGGCACAAGATCAGTAAACAATGGCGCCTCTGAAACACAAGCCTTATTCTGCATTTCTACATTAAAGTTCTGCAACTCTTTTCATTAACTTCAATAAACTTACAGGCTTTGACCATAGAAGAGCCATCAAGAAACACCAACCGAAACAGGCTTTGTTTGCTGATTGAATGCAATAATGCATACTCATAGTAAGCTTTTACTCAACTGAACTCACTGAACAAATGGCCAAGGTTTATGGTTGCATTTCAATACTTAAATCCGAATTGCAAAGCAGTAATTGAATTGGGCACATACAAAGAATTTCCATATCTGTTGAATTCATTCCTAAAGGTTCACTATAATCACTACCCTTTCATCCTCATGGTTCATTTATGGGATTCACAAAGGTATTCAAACGAAACCTACACTAATGAATTCAATAATTAGCAATACTCCTAATCACCCTTGTCAGCTAGCAAAACCATAAAACTTTACAGAGAGGAACTTATGAATCAAAGCTACAGCACTATATACAGAACATACACGGCTTCTAGTCTAGTATTCTTTACATGCCAAAGCCATAGTTTGAATAACCAAATGTACCCATTTGATCATGCATGTTGCTTGATGGGTATTGCTGTGACTGCTGCACTGAACCAGCCGGAGGAGGAACCCAGTTCTGATCAATGGGCACAGGAACTGAGTTGCTGTCCACAGTGGTTATGTCATGAATGCTTGATCTCTTCCTCTCTTTCTTCACTGAATTCTGGCGGAGAAAGTATTTCTGGGCATGGCTAGCTACTTGAGTTGGTGTTCTTGTCACAACAACATTTCTTGAAATGCTTCTCCAATCTCCCTTCCCAAATTTACTGAGCCCAATGAGAAACAGCCTGTCACAAAAAGGGTAGATCAGCAACCATGAAATTAGCATTGCCTTTCACCTTCATGGCACTTGCAATAAGGACTCAAACCTACAGATAGTGGAATAAAGATGTTGTGTGTGCGAGTTTAACTGAACCAACGTGAAGAAACAGCAAATGAGGGTTTACACCATCTTCAAATTGAGAAACAAAAAAATATTGCAATGCAGACATTTGATATGTGCCTCTTTTTTTTTTTTATAATTCTAATTCAGTTTTCCTAAAATCCAAGGTTTAAGTCAGGCGTTGGAAAATAAGCAACAAAAAATGCATTAGTGTCAGCGAAGATGATAAAGCTCTCTCACATAATTCAAACAAAGACAAAACAGAGGACTTACAACTCATCATATTTCACAGCACACTGGGTGAGAGAATTATTAAATTAACGAGAATGGAACTATACAGACCAAACTTTTAAAAAAAAATTAAAACAAGGTTTTCATAAATAGGCGCCAGCCAAGTACGTAAAGCTGAAAATTCAAATCTTCGGACATAACATGTTCTCAGAGACAAAAATACACAACCAAGTCCTCGGATTATAAAACCGAACGATCATCAAGAAAAAAAAGAAATTCAGAAGAAAAAAAATCCAGGTCAAAACAACATCAAACAGAAGCCCAAAGTTGCTTGAAAATTTCCCTCTTTTTTTCTAAAATTACCACACCTAAACAGCTCACCTAAAAAGAAAAAACCCCAAACACAGAAAAAAAAAAAAAAGAAGAATCGAATTGAAGCGAAATCGTTGACGCGTTAACTAACCTGTGTTCCTCTTCAGTCCAAGGCGTGCCCTTCTTCCTTTCGTTGTCGCCTTGTTGCTTAGGCTTGGACCCGAATGAGATCTGATTAGCGTTGTCCCACGTAGAAATTCCAGCACCGCCACTGGGCGGTGTCGCCACCGAGTCATCGACGTAAGTCGGTACCTCGACTCGGCCGGAGTCGATCTCGAAGACGTCGTGAACGAGGGCCTCGTAGTGTTCCCTGGCCTCCGCCGCGGACTTGCCGGGAACCTGGTCGGCGATCTTCTCCCACCGGTCCGGCAGGTCCTCCGGTACGACCAGCAGAGCCCGCTCGAAGAGCTTGTCGTGGTAGCGAGTCCACTGAGTCGGCTGAGTCGGCCACCGTGTCGCGCCGCTCTCTTGAAACATCCTCGTTTGTCGTTTTTCTCAGTTGAATTCAAAACAATGAAGGAGGTGGGTGGTGGAGGAGGTGCTGCTTATGTTATGATGCTTGTGTTTCGTGTTCCAATAGTTTGTTTGTTTTCGCTGACTATGTGAAAAGAGAGAGAAGAGAGAAACTTGCTTTCTAGGAGATTTCGCTTCTGCGTTTGTTTGGTTTGGTGGGAGATTTAAGAAAACAAACGCGATTCATTTATAGGGGACGCGAAATTAATTAAAGACTCGGGAAAAAGTATTTTATTTTCTTCTAATTGTTCGTGAAAAAGCTATTTTAGTTTTAGGTGGGGCTTGGGAAAATCTGTTGTGGTGGGTCCAGCTCATCAGGTCTTCAATAGCAACACGATATTGCTTTTATTGTTGTTTTGTTCCTTCTTTGTTTCCTTGTGAAACTGTACAGTGCAAGCTAAGAAAGAAAGAAGTCCCCGTTTCATCTGTTTTTGGAAAATAATAATAATAATGACTAAAATTAATCATTTTAGAGAAATATATTATCTCATTAACATTTTTTATCTGTTTTAATCTGTTTTTTTTTTCTTTTTTACCCATTTAAACTATTGTATTTTATGGGAGTGTGTTTATTTAGACTTAAAATAATGAAATTAATATCAATAAGGTTCTTTTTTTTTACTTTTCTAAAATAAATTTCGGTGAAATTTATTGATATAAATTTTTAATTTGTTCTTTAAAAAATTATAATTAAATCTTGTTCTACATTTGCACTATGCCAAATGAAAATTGTTCTAACCAAAATTTGGAAATTGAGTTTAGATGAGTTTCAGATTTTACACGTCGGACGGTAAGTCAACCTTGTTAAAAAGGGAGACATGCAAAACAAATGAAAGGACTCTGACGTTCAAGTAAGTACATCAATTACAGTGGCATAACTGAGTAAGAAAGTCTGAGGTGATCTTGGAGTAAAGAAGAGTAAATATGTTACATATATGTTGTTGGTCAGGAGAGTCTCGGCGAGGATTGATGTTTGCGCTCCACAGAGAGCGGACAATCGTGTCGTCATTGTGAAAAGGTCGACATTTAGAGCGGAAATGTGCACCGTTACTTTAGCATAGTTGACATGGAGGACGGACATGTGTGTTGTTCCTATAATAGGACTGACATGGAGGATGAATACGTATACAGTGACCCCACAATTGGTCACGTGTAATTTTACCAATTTTATGTTGTAAAAAGATCTAAATTTTAGTACGGGCTTCATAACATGGTGAGTTGAACTCATTGTGATTTTAAAAATAAATAAATAATAGATAATTGCTTTTGTGGTGATTTGACCATAATTTTATCCTTCAAATGGATTGTTATCAATCTAAATATACTATTAGTTCAATCACAAAAATACACATGTTAGAGTTATTCAATTCAATATCATGTTTATTAAGAGACACCTCACTTGACTTATGTTAGTTAACAATCTAAACACTAAATGTTAAATTTTACATATTTCTCAAAACATATTGGTTACAGTAAATTATGAAATTACTTTCTAACACAAATATAGATAATTTCTTTATATTTAAATAACGTAAAAGTAATTAATGAATTGACAAAACGTGTCATCATCCTGCCACACAAACCACCTTCATTCTTCTATACATGTGTTATGCAATGGGGTGTCCTAAAAGTACATTCAAAAGGTAAAATTGGAAATTTGTCTTGCTTGTTTTAGGAGTTAGGGTTTATGATTCTGTAGGTGAAAAGTTACTTAGCAACTAAAACTCATTTAAGTGTGAGAATGTTTGTAGGTGGTCATCACTCATAGACATGTTTAGAATGTACGTTCAATACGTAAAATTAGAAATTACTCTTGTTTACTTCTCAGGTTGAATCTACTTGTAAATTGAATTTTTAACTTTGCCTAAAAGTTAGTTTGAAATGGAAGAAAAATGAAGATTATTTTTGAAAATTTAGTTTGCAAGATGAAGTTTATTCAAATCTAAATTTGCAAATTTTATTCTAAACATACACTTACAAATCGTCCATTTCAGGAGCGATTGTTTCAAGGTGTATTACTACATTTTTAAAAACATTATGCCTAGGAATATCATTCTAATGAACATGTTTGGTTGGTATTTCATAATTTTAGAAAAAAAAACACTATTTAATTGAAATTGGAAAAAAGGTAATAGAACGAAATGGAGACATGATCATTGTAAAAAAAGTTTCATTCCCATAGAAATGTAAGATACCCACCTTTCGCCATAGAAATTAGAAACAAGGTATATATGAAAAGTTTTATACTGTTGTGAATTGACAACCTCATATTCCCAAGTTCATTTTCTCGATTTTTCATATCTTGAAACAATCAATCTAGGTTTTTCACAATGACTTTTCGCAACAACTATCGACTTGTTAGTAGAAATAGGCATTAGGTAGCAACATTTGAATTTTATTGGGATAACATGTTCTTTTTTGTCTATAAGACCAAGAGAAACCTCGCTTGACTTAAGCCTGCTAACGATCTGCACACCAAATATCAAATTTAATACATTTTTCATAGCGTATCATACATTATAAGTTACAAAATTACTTTTTGACACAAATATATAGACAATTATCCTAAGGATGTGTAAAAGCAATTAATCGACCGACAAAACGTCACATTATCCTACCACGCAAACCATTTTCATTTTTCTATAAATACACTATGCAAACGTCTCCTCAATATGTGTTATTTCCTTTTCAGTATTAAAACTAAAATTTATTAAATTAAAGGTGACAATGTTTGGTTTTCAACTGGGAGGTCTTCAACGCATGTTTAAAAAGTAAAAACTAAAATTTTCTCTTGTTTAATTTTCAATTGAATCCATTTGTAAATTGGATTTTATTTCAATTATGTCTTGAAATTTCTTTTGAAATGAATGATAAAATTTATTTATAATATAAAGTCTTAATGTATAAGACAGAAAAAATATGAAATAAATACTTAATCAAAGTGTTTCTCCAATGACATTCGCAATCTCTAAAATGAACCATTCAAAATTCGTAGCTGGGAGCATTCTCTAAAGTTCATGAGCTGGATTGTCATTCTCGTGAGCAACGTTGCCCTCAAATGTGGTTGATGCTGATATATGCAGCCGGTTTATTAAGCCATGCTCTCTAACTACCGTTTAGTTTTTGTTCCTGTTATATTGAATTATTGATATTCGCTATAGAGCTTTGCATAGTAGTCACTTTCGTGTGTGTGGTCAAGTGAATACGATTCTATTCCCTGATGCTCTGGCTTCTTTTGTTTTGAATGTGGGCAAGAGTATACTTATTTGGCTAGTGAAACATGCACACATGAAGAGATTACACGCGTTGCTCGCAGTAACGTATTGGCTTTACCTACTTCTCAATTTGGCTTCAAAACAAACGTACGTGTATGTGATAATTAAATGAATACAGGAAATTTCCATTTTATTGTGTTTACCGAGTGTTTTCTTATTCCAATTCCTGAAATCTCGCGGGCTTGTAGAGGAAAGAATGCGTTTTAGTTTTAGTGGGATTTCATCCTTTTCTGTATAAAAACTTAAAAAGGGTCTTAGTCAAACCGACACCAATAAATTAGTCTTTCGGCGAATAGAATCCATCACCAACCGTTTTTAGTTTACTGTTTGTTCAATCAAATTTAACTGAAGAATCTTTCGTGTGTGTATATGTTTATCCCTAAAATCTATCTATTCCAATTAGCATGGAAAGCTCCAACTTGATTAGCCGTCATGTTCTTATTTGTTAATTTTGACTATTTAATTAATAGAATGAATTTATTGTTTGTGTTATATATATAGGAAAAGTAAAAAAACTTTTTAAAAAAATATCTTTAATTCGCTTTAAATTTCTTGAACTGTGATATTGACCCAGCATGAACACAAAATTGCACGAACTAACTCATTCTTCACCAGAACTTCTCAGCCATTTGCCATACTTGTTGGGCATTTCAACTTGACATTTTCCAGTTTCCACCATCACGTGTACGTATTTGAATAAATTGGTAATTGGTAAATACAGGAGTATTATTTTTCATAATAAATAGTACTGCTCTTCATTTATGAGATAGTTCTTTTGTTCGATTGATATGCACTATAAGTGTGTTCACTGTTGACTGTATAAAATCATAAAGAATAAAATTTGTTTCAGCATAGCAACAACACCGAGTGAGTTTCAATGAAGGTGCATATAATGTGACGTATTTCACATGTTCAGTTAAAGTTGTTTTGAGAAAATACTTGTTTTTATTTTAAAAAAAAATGCAATAATAGTCCAAGAGTAGTATGATTCAAATATTTTTTATTAGAACACGCAAGAATAAAATTAACAAATATTCGAATAGTGCAATAGTTTTTTTTAACGAAACTGTAGACAAAATATCGTATTAAAATTATAGTGGAAGAGCTTCTATATTATACATAGATGAAAACAAACTTTAAATGACTCTATTCATTTCAGTGAAGTACTATAAATCATTAGAATTTTAAATTTGTATATTTTATAACTTAAAAAAATAAATTAAACATACAATGCACGAATAAAACAGCTTGTGAAAGAAGAAAAAAATAATTTGACTTTAAAAAGGAAAGAATTTAATATAATTCATATTTAGATATCTCGATGAAACACGTCAGCTCAAGTAAGTTGATTAATGATACTATTATCCAGACCTAACAATAAACACGCAAGATGAAGCACAACAACAAAAATAATACAAGTTGCACTAACTATATCACATTTGGAAAATATTCATAATAAACGCCTCACAATTAGATATAAGGCGTATCATTCATGTACGATGGTACCACCCATGCAACAAGGGGGCATTAATAAACGACAAAGTACAATAGGTACAAAATGCACACTATTTCAATATTCTATTAAACTCTTGACTCTTTCAAGAACTAACTGAAACATCAAAGATTTTACAGATCACTACACCTATAACGTAGCAAAGAGAGCATCACAAGCAACTCATCTAATTATTCTCTTCACGTTCATGGACATTCGCTCCCTTACATTGGTATAGAATAGTTATTCTACGAAATATGTACAAAAAATATTTTAACTATAAGTTCTATTTTATAGCATACAATTATATAGAGAATAATTACATCATATGCTATGTGTAGTTTAATGTAAGGAGTAATGAAGGAGCCTTTTGCTAAACATAACTGCTATAATTAATTTTTAAATTTTTTTTATTCGGTTAACATCACTTCACTTGATATCTTGTATGGAATAAAGTAGAGTGGTAGCTTTATTTATATCAAAACTCAACTTGACATAAATTGCATCACTATATTTTCTTTTTCTTTTTCTATTTTACTCTTCTTATCAACGATGTCATATGATCGCTTTTGTAATAATATAAGTAGAGAAAAAGTTTAGTGACACCCCAATGTTATTTGACGTTTAGGAATAAGAAAAGGTAAAAATCCAAGAGAAACAAAAATGATCGCTTTTGTAGTATGTGATATAATCTGATTAAAAAAAAGGGTTCAAATAAATATTTGTAACATGAAAATGAAAGTATTCATATATCATTATTTATAAGTAGTACTATTACACAAGCAAAATAATAATAATATAATCATTAAAAAATTCTTTACAAGAGTAAAGTGCCTTAAAACCTTTTTTTGGTACAGTGGATGAAAATAATATAGAGTGAATGATTGAATGAACATAATTTTGGATGTCGGGAGAAAGGACATTTGGAGGAAGAGAAATAAGGTAAAATTAATTTTAAGAATTTTGAAATTCTATATATTTTCATATATTTCTTCGATCTCTCTCCTTCGTTTTATCCAAACACTTTTTATTTCTGATTTATTTTCACTTATTCTTTTATTTTTATCCACCTTAATTTTGCTATCCCTACTTCTAACTGATTTTTAAGAACATGGACTCTACGTCAAATATTGGATAATTAATTTATTATATGGCTTAGGATTATCATATTATTAATATTTCTGACCGATAATAATGTAACGTGAGGACAATAAAAAATCTACTCATTAAATTAAAAATGTACTCACTAACAACCTAATAAAAGTTAATGATGTTATTCTTAATTTATAGAATTTTATGGAATTTAAAATTCTCTTTAATCAATTTAAAATATCATAGTATGTATTGATAAAAAAATATCATAGTATATGCAATTATTGGTTAGAATTATTAAATTTATATTTTCATATTTATTTATAGATTTAATAATTTTTCTATAAGTTTTTTAGTTTAGAATTAGAATAGTTAATAATTGGAATATAATAAAATTTATATATTTAAAGAATTTTTGTTACAAATAATTATAATAATTATAACTTATAACATAATAATAATTAAATTTCTAATATTTAAATAGAAAATATAATTTATTTCTCTTCATTTTTTACTTTTTATAAATATTTTTATTGATCAATAATAATAATGACATTAATTTTGAATTTTTTGTATAAATTTTGAATTTTCTTAAGAATTCTTTTTTCTTTTTTTTTTGCAATCAGGTGATCTTAATCACCTAATAATTTTTTCAAATATTGACCTAATTCTATTTTAAAATCTCCCATATTGTCTTGGAATCTTTAAATATATTTCTTGTGTTTTGAGGTGGACCAATAATATTAACTCAACACTGAACTTGTACGTCACATAATTATTTTAAGACGAATTCATTGTCTTGTTAGTTGTTACCAACTGTGTGCCTGACAAATAAGTGTGAAGTGTAAACTCCTAGTGTGTTTCATTCTATCCGTACAAGTATTCCAAATTAAAACGTATTTTAAAAAAATCTCAAATAGGTAGACCGTAGAACTACTGATGAGTCTTCAGAACTTGGGACGATTGATGAATGTTGGAAAAACAGAGTGCATAACGAGTAAAAGAAGAATTCTGTTTACTCAGAAGAAGAAGAAGAAGAAGAAGAAGAAAAAACATAACTTGTTAATTTCTTTAGAAAAAAAAGAACTTGCTAATTTAATAATATATTTGTTTCTGAAGATACCCAAAGTAAAAACCATATAAAAAAAATTTCTTAAAAAATATGCAAATTAATGGCGATTTTTTTTAAGAAGTATACCGATAACTTACTTCTACATACTGAAAAGAAAACAGTATAACTGTCCTCGATCTTTCGTGCATTGTATACTATTTATGCTTATATAGATTCTTGATCTGAAATCACAAGAGAATGTATTTATTCCCTTGCAATAATATCAACAACAATAAAATTTTATCAATAAGATTCACTACATAAATAACACGACGTTAATATTCTCTTAATGCTATAAAAATATTTATTTAGAATTACAGTAGTGAAACTTGACATGTTTCTTTAATTTATTTATCATCACTTTCTATATCAATATGAATAATGAAATATTAAAATATTAAACATATATGAAAAACTTATTGGTTGAAAATATAAAATAATAATATAAGAAGTTCATCTAAAAGTTCGTATACAAGTATTCAGTTAAATGATTTAAATCTAGTTGCATGCTCATTAAGTTTGTGTTTGGTAGAAATAAATGAAAAAAGATGTAAGTATGAGAAATGAAAATAGATAAAAGAGAAATAAAATATTTAAATTAAAATAATTATGTGGGTAATAAAAGGAAAAAGTAAAATCAGATAATTATGAATTTCCAATTTTACTCATAGTCGGATTATGCTTACCACATGCTAATAGCAAATTCATTCCTAGGCAAGGACAACGACACTATCATATTATGCTCCAAAATTATTTGATTATGGGAAATCAATTATAAATATGTGCTCAAACATTGACAACCACAAGACTCAAAGTGAAAGATATTTCTAAAATCTCATTTGATATGTTGTACATTTTACCTTGTTTCGGTGGGACTCATGTTTTTAACACTTTCATCTTAATTTTTCGTTGACACTAAACAAGGCAATACTTTTTATTTCATTATAACTTTCATCAGGTGATTTTAAGTCGAACCAAACAAACTGTAACATATATTTTTTTGTTCACAATGCAAAATAATGGTATAAAAAGTTAAACTATATAAATTAAAACAATAGTTAAATGTTTGGAAGTTTGTTATTATGGATAATAAATTTTCATTCGTCATTCCATGATATTTTATTCGGTGCTTGTTAAAGCTTCTTTATTGAAAACATTGGAGTGAAAAAGAAAGATAGAGTTGAAGGGGGGGTGGGTTGGTGAATGGTGAGGTGTGTGAGTCTGTGAGAGTGTGAAGCACTGTGAAGTTGTCGGCGATGGCTGTGTTAAAAACAAGTGTCACCTTTAAAATGCGGCTTGCTGATGGAGCATGGGTCCCTCTTCTGATTCGCTCTAGAAAGTACCAACTCAGTTAAAAAAAATATCCAATCCAACCAAACCGAACCGAATCGGAACTACTAAAACTCAAACAAACTGTATTGTATGGTTTTCTGCCACGTGGCTCCCACTTGGAATTTTACTCGTGGGCGTCTAGGTTCCTGTTGGATAAGATCGAATTTCCACCTCATTTCACTTAGCCGTCTTTCTTCTCTTCTTTAGCATTGCCTTCTTCAATCTTCAATTTTCGTTGCGAATATAGAAGCCGCCCAGAAATTAATAATATATATATATATATATATATTATGCCCTTATCATTAGTTTCTTTTGTTTTTGGTGTGCACCTTATCGTTAGTGAAAGCTTTGCACTTGCACTTGGAAAGAAAATCATTAATTGACCGTGATTTAACTGTTCAAAATCTCACTTAATAAATCTATTCCAAATAATGATGGGAAGAGGAATATTTTCCATAAAAAAAATCATTGACTTTTGTATAATATTTTCAAATACGATATGAAGTTTTTCTATGTTGAATATTAATTAATAGTATTCTTTAACACATTGTTGAACCTTTAGGCTAATTCAGTGTTTAAAGATAAGTATAAGTATGGATAATAGACTGAATTCAATATTGAAAAATAATACATCTTTTTTTTTTCATTCTTAATTGTCAAAAAATTTCCGTCACTAACTTGTAGAAATCATCTTTTAAACTTCTTGCATGTGTCAATGAATTTACTTCATCTCACGTGTTAGTATTCACTTGGTATTTTGTCTAAACATCTATATTTAACAATGTCTTTAATTGACTTATCAATTAACTTCAAAGCTATTTTTTATTGGCCGGACATTCAATTTAAACTTCAAGAGATTTTTTTTTCTTTCGAAAATCTCACCTAAAAAATGGGATTATTTATGTGAATGAACTCAAACTAAACATGTATATGTTCATTCCAGCACATGTTATCTTCAAAAATAACGAAAAATATTAGGAATATATCATAAGTTATTTTGCTGAATGAATGTATTATACGTTATTTCACCCATTGAGATTGGTAGTGGTGTAATATATAATTGTGAAAAAAAAGGAAATGAGAACTGTCACTTTAATATATGTTTTAGGAATGATAATAATTAAAGATAATGATATTTTAATATATATTTAAATTGAAAACAACTCGTAATAGTTTATTTAAATAATAATTGAACTTAAAAGTTAAATGTGAAGTAACTTATGATAGCTAGCTACGAAGAAATACCTATAAATATATAGATGAACAAAACTTCACACTTATCATGTTCTTATGATAGCTAGCTACGAAGAAATACCTATAAATATATAGATGAACAAAACTTCACACTTATCATGTTCATATGTGAGGCTTCTTGTTTAAAAACAAATAAATATATAATCTATTATGTTTCTATTTTTTCCCCTCAAACTACTAACAACCATGTTCAACAAGTCAATTGAATCAATCCTTTAAAATCTTCACTAAAAGCTTGGCACTCAAGTATGTTTTATGTTGCGAATTTGTGATTTCCGTGATCACAAATAAAGTTGGGCGGGAATTGATGTTGAACATGACGAGTTGCATAGGTATACCTTAATCCTAAATTGTACTTTGATGAATTTGCCATTCTCTTATTTAGGCATGCCAACTGGGGGTAGGAGGGAGTGTTTTTGGAAGCCTATTCTAAATAAATCGAGAGGGAGGTTAGCTAAGTGGAAACATAAAAAATCACTTTCCTTGGGTGGTCGGATCACACTTTTCAATTCGGTTTTGTCTTTCCTCTCTTTGTTCTTTTTGTCTCTTTTTTTAAATTACTTATTGTGTTGAAAAAAAATCATTAGTGTTCAAAGGAATTTCTTGTGGAGAGGAGGTGTGGAGGGTGGGAGAAAGATTGCTGGGGTGAAGTGGTAAAAGGTGTGTTTACCTATGGCACAAGGTGGATTGGGTATTAAGAATGTTAAATTATTCAATATGGTCTTGCTGGGCATATGGAGAAGGAGGTGGAGATTAACCTCTTATCAAAATGTTTTATGGCAAAGAGTATTAAAATCGAAGTATGGGCTAGACAACCAAATCCTTGCCAAGAGGAGTGAAAAGATTTAGTTGATGTGCGTGGGATTGGTGTAGGGAATCAATGGTTTGATAAGAATGTTGTATGGAAGGTGGGTGATGGAAAAAATTGAAGTTTTGGGACTTGATTGTTAAGGGAGATTCTTCCTTCCAAGTAAAGTATAGTATCAATTTTTTCTTATCACTTCTGAAAACGACAGTTGTACTTGAATTGTGGATGATCTCACCATTGAAATAAACATACACACAAATTGGCTATGATATTTTGCTTGCTCTCTATTTTCTTGCACAATGTGATTTGATGCAACTATGCAAAGTTTATGGTGATATGGTACCTTTATATATATAATCACGGGTCCATGGTTCATGTGATTTGGAATCTCGATGCATGACAGTGAGACAGTTGTGTTAACATGCTTTTGAATCTCAAGGCCTTACAATGAGACAAAGTGTTAACATGTTTTAGAATTTCAACACAATTTATATTATAAATTGATGGGAGGTGCATGTCAATACCACATTTTCATCATCCAACTTCAAATTTTATATCATTGGTATCTGTTTACCATTAAACCTCGTTGTCATGGCTCATATACCTATATTGCGTCATCAACATGGTTATTGTTCACTTACCACAAATAACGATTTAATCACTTTGTATTACCATACAATACTTGAACCACAACCACAAATTATACCATTATTATTGTCTACTGGGTTCAAATATATTGCCCTAGTAAAAAAATGCAGAATTGATCATGCATTAATCACTACATCGGTTAAATGATAGAGACCTAAAACATACATCTTTCACCTGCCATTGGGTGAGTGCACCATCACACTCGAAGATGTTGCACTACATCTAGGCATTAGGGTCGATGTTCGTGCTATGACAGAACCTAGCTTCCTACATTGGGATGAGTTATGCAACAAGTTACTAGGCAAAGTCCCTCCAAATAATGCACGTAAGGGAGCCGCACTAAAGTTAACATAGTTGCTAAACATCTTGCATGCACCTTTACCTGAAGAACTAACTATACACCAACTACAATGCATGCAGATGTAGAGCTTACATAATATACATGGTTGGTGGTGCTTTAATGTACCTTAATAAAACAACATTTTAAAAAAAAAACTAGTTGAAAAGTCAAGTTGGCCAAACCCGACTTTCGAATGATTTATTTGGGTAACAAAAATTGAAAATACTTTTTATTTATAGTTTGAATAAAATGATATTAAATTTATTAAATTTTGAACTTTATGAAAAAAATTATTAGAAAAAGATATTCGGTTGAAAATTTTAAGCTAAATTTTTAAATAAATATTAATTTTCAACAAAATCAATAAATACTTTACATCTATAACAACATAATAAAAAAAATTATTCATTTAAATTTCAAAATACTTTCAATTCTTAGTTGAATTATGAACTTATCTTATGTACCCATTTATCTAGCCTCCATCACAAAAAAGAAAAAGGTTTAGAGCCACCTTTTTCTCCAACATTTGAACTTGGAGATTTAATTTGGGTTTAAATGCTACTGTTATTTTAATCAACATAAGGGAAAGTTTTATTACTGCGACTGGCGAGATAATGCAATCACGGTTGCCTTCGATATCCACTTTCATAAAAATTAGCCACAATGAGAAAAGGAATCTGGGTTTGAGTAGACGAGTAGTGCCGTCAATGATCAGTAATAATTTCTTGAGTTTAATTAGAAACTTGGCTTGACCGTAGTAGCCGTTATTTTGGAAACAGAAATCTGACTAAGCAATCATCCATAAAAAAGTTTTGAACAGTCGTTCTTCTCTCCGGCTTTTTCAATGGACAAAATCATGAAAAAACTGTTTGTAATTGTTCAATTGCTGAAAATTAAAACGTAGCAAGTGGATAGGGAATCTAGTTAAGAATTGTTTAAAGGCTCTCACCGTAAAAGCCGATTTGTCAATAATGATAAATTTTATTCTGCACAATCGTATCAGTTCATAATTAGACGCGCATAATAAGTTAAAAACATGTCCCCGAACTTGTACATTACTGATTATACGGTGAAACTTTTGGAACAAGAGATTTCCGGAGGAAAGAACAGAAAGGAAAAAAGAAAAAATTAATACAATTTCTTGAGTTAGTAGGGATTTCATCGGTCATTTCTTTACTTTATTTTCTATTGTTGTTTCACATTAAAAATAACTAAAATAAATAACATTTTACAAAACTGGAAACTAACGAAAAATCCTTAAAATTTCTTATATTTAAATACTAAAGAGATAGAATATCCAAGGCTAACTTGAAAATTTATTTAATTTTTTTAATAAGGGTGTCATCAAAGTTTTTTTTTCTGTTGCTCCCATTAAAGAAAACGAAAAAGCAGCACGAGGAAGGAAAAGAGGGCATTATTTTTAGTCACGCCTGTGTCATCCATTCGATTAATTTTCGCATGAGAGTTCATTTTGAAGAAGGAAAAAGAAAACAGGAAAGACAACCTACGTACGCCAACAAGAACAGAAAACCAGCTCAGCTCAGCCTCAAGCTGAACAATGTTTTTTGTTTCCTTATCCCAAGTACTATATTATTCTTTATGCTCTTGTGATGTGTGCATTACTCATTGTCGTTGTTTATTTCTTGCTTAATTCGTTGATGCATTGCGAAGTAAGTAGTTATGCCTTTTAATCACCGCGCCATATAATTTTGAACCTAACATTGTATTATAGAGGAATAGCGCTATGCAGTTTAGAAATGAGAAGAGTGAACCCTTCTTTCCATTGTGTATTCCCACTATGAAAGAAGGAATTCAATGTTCAAGGCGCTGCTTTGGAAATCTATGTTAACCTTGTTATAAAATGGCGTTTGCAGAACCATTTGGTAGGTGAAAAATACAAAAATAATTTGAGTAATCGATTTTTCAGGCTTTACAATTGAACTCGAATTCCACGGCGATTTGCAAAAGATATCTATAACGAGTAGATGAATTGTTTGTTAAATGGAAGTTTTCACAAGGATAAGCCTGGGTACGAAAAAATTACTACTCAACCCATTTCATATTTATATGTTAACATAATCTTATAAGTGTGAGAAACATGTTTACATACTAATATGTAACTACAAAAAGACCACGAGAATAAACAATAAAAATACTATTCACGTTAATATAAGTTCGGAAATAAATAGTTTTTTCTAAATATGGGTATAAAAACTAATAATCTATCCAAATTCTATCCATTATCGATATTTATTAAATTGATACGAAGCCATGCATACTTTGGTATTGAATTTTTCTCTTATGAAGGATTGAGACAAAAATTAATAAATTAATTTTATTGAAATTTTAAAGAACCGGACACTTAGTTAAATGCTTCACTGATAGTAGATACTCTCTACTTAAAACAAATTTTACTGAACTAATTTCACTTTATTTAATGAGATCATCTCTAAGATATATTTCATTTAACTAATTGAAATTATGTTTGTAATGATTACTTTTTATTCTTAACATCAAGTTTTAATAAAAGATCATTTAAGAATTTTTTTAATGAAATTAATAAAGTTAAATGTACTAACTAATATTTTTAAGTATTATGAATTAATTTATTTTCTTTTACTTATATATTCAAGAGTGAAGGAAAGAGACGATATATTTGTCTCATAATACTATTTATTTTATTTTCATTATTTTCACACACTATTTTTTTTAAGTCAATGTGTCTCTAGAATATATAAATATAGATACAATTCTTTATATTTGATTTAAATATATTACAATCTTAAATCATTAAAATTAAAAATAGATATAACTTTATTTATACTATTTTAAAGGCAGAATCATGCCCTTTCCATGACCATTATCCAATGTATATATTTCGGCCTAATGCAATTCATTGAACACAGATGGGAAAATTGTGCTGTATAGTCAAAGAATGCACTCACAACAGCGGGGCCATCTTCCATTTTTTTCATATTCAGTGCATACAAATTTAGCAAAGGGACGTGCTAACTGCTAAGCACAAAATTATCGGCATTCTTTCTGGTATGCCTAAAAATAGACCAAATATATATGTTTACTTGCCATGCTTGGTGGTGGTGCTTCTTATAAGTTAATTTCTTAATTTCCGCGAGGCCTATGCTTCAACTGATTCCATCAAAGACCAAACCAAACATCACATAACAGAAAATAGTTCATGAGGAGTGCATACACGATCATTTGTAATTAATGATAACAAAAAATAGTTCTTGAGGAGTGCATACACAATCATTTGCATTTGTAATTAATGATAGTGTAAAACTATATATGTGACACTTTAAGTATATAACCTTTTTCTTTTTCTCTTAAAATATCTTATATTTGTAATCTTCAAAAAACGTATTTGATGAATATTTTTTTCAATCAAATATGTTTTGAGAAAATAAATTAGGTGTTTGTTATAAAAAAAAGCTCATGAGTATAATTAGTGTTTTTTTAAATAACTGAACCAAACAAATAGTTTCAAAGTGTTATAAGATTGACTTGATGATAAAAAAAAAAAAAGAAAAAGAAGAATTTTGTGAATTCAAATTTTATCACTAACAAAAACTGACAACTTAACAAACTAATGTTAACCTTAAAAAGAAAACATGTAGCCTTAACAATCAATACAAGCTGGTTCACAACTTCACATATCCGTAGAGCCAAAGTATAGTACGGATTAATGTGAATGCATGAAGAAAGAAATCCCAGAATAAAGAATTTAATAAGCCTTTCGTGCTGTAACAACAGAATCAGCAGCCTCTTTGACCTTTTCAGAATCCCGGAATGCCGCAGTTATTTGAGCCTCTTTCTCTTCATCAATGACCCCTCCCTAACTTCAGAATCACAAGTCTTCAGTAGCGAGCCGCTATCTTTCTTTTCAAGGGACACAGCCGAACCACAATGTGTGGACATTAGTATGATCCATTGACTAGACGCACACCACTGAAATATGCCAGATCCATTGATTTGGCTCACTAGGCCCAAATAAAATTAGTTGAGTGCCATAGCATTTTGGGTGTTACTATTGGCCCCAACACAGTTGCTATTAACCATTATCTTTCAAAATTTTCAAAAACACCCTTCCCTACAATGCACAATGGAAATATACTTTCTTTGCACTAATGGGGATGCGAAAAACATTGTGCAATCAAATTACAATTCCATTTTACATTTTTTTAACAACCCCATTAGTGCAGTAAAAGTTCATTTTCGTTGTGTAACTGGGTTTATGAAAAAAATGTCAATAGAATCACAATTTTGCTATATAAGTTAAGGTTAACAAATAATGTATAAACAAAGCATAGTTTTGTTGTAAAATGTACAATGAAATCTGTTCTGCTCGAGAGAAACAGAATGTACCCAGCAAGGTTTGTTGGGATTTGCTATGAGATCAAACTCCCCCTCTCTGAAGATGCCTATGGAGATGAAGCACCCCCAGAAAGATGATCACTGCCGGAAACAACACAAGTGGTGTGCTGTGTGTGCAGTGTGAATGGAAAAGAGAGAGTTAGGATTGTTGTGTACCTTTCACCATGAATGAAGCTGTATTTATAAGATGATACTTGGATCCTGGAAAGATATTGTTGAGGCCCATTATCTTTTGTAAAGATATTCAGATTATCTAATATATGAACGGAATTGGTTGTGATTATATCTTCTGTTTTATCTTCTATCTTTTGGTGGTTGCTGTATTTAAATACTCAACTGGGCCTATCCGTAACAGATGCCCCTCAGCCCGGTTATCTAGTACTCTAGATGACTGGGATGTATCAGATGGATAGGTCCGAACTAGATTGAGTCCAGAATCTTCATACCGTCATAGGTTATTATTATCTCATGCCGAGATAATTAATTCAAATTGGGACGAGGCACTTTCAACCGATGCCGAACTTATTTCTTGCCGAGTTTGGCTTTATTTATCCTTCGCCGAGATGTTGTTGTTTGCTCCATTGCCGAGGTGTACATCTTTTCAGATGTTAACATGGTCCGATCTCTTAGCTGTATCCGAGCTATTTATTTTCGTATAATTTTTCATCCTATCCAAATTCCCTTAGGAAGCCGAGATAAATTTATATAGGGTTGTGATGAGACCTTCGACCTTCTAGTTTATTCTGAGGTTATTTGAAAAGACAAAAGGTTGTCCTTTCACCGTTTCCTTGGCGTCGTTTCTTACTCCAAGCATTTAATGCGCCATTTCTATATCTCACGCTTCCATCATGAGCTTTGAAATTACTTCCTAATTTGCCCCTTGTATGAGTTGGGAAATGTCATATGTGCCCCTGATATCAGATCATATCTTGTGACGCACGTTTTTTGAAAACGTTTCGTGAAGTTTTTCTTGGTTTTGGCGGTTACCACTATTTCAGCTTCCTCACATCCCTTTTACCTTCTCTGACCTTTCCTTCATTCTTTCGACGTTTTCTCTCACTATCATCTTCTCTGTATCAGCATTCTCTGAAGTTGCATTTTCTTGAAGTTTCCCAGGTATTTACTACGTCCCTCTTTTTGATCGCATTATACTATCTTCTCTTTACACCTTCGCAATCCCTTTGTAGTTCTGTTCCTTTAGTTATTTGTCTAGGCATTCTGCTTTAGGGTGTTTTTTCTTCTTTACTTCTCATATCATATTAGGGTTTCTCCCTGTGCCCTTTTTGATAATGGGAATCACCCCTGAAGAAGAAGCTTTTGTGCGCAACAATGTTCCTCCCAAAACTGCATTTTGGCTTTGGGGTATCCCAGTTTCTGATGAGGAAAAGAGGAAAGATTTGTTACGAGCACCATCAGGTTCTAGTAATTTCAAAGCCAACCTTCCAAAACCTTGTAATCCTCCCAAAGTAGGTTCATCTTCATCTCAGAAAAATAAGGCACCTTTAGTCAAACCCAAAATATCCTCTGATGTTTCTCCATTTTCAAATATTGTTAGTGTTGTTCCTTCTAACTTGATTGGAAAAGAAAGGAAACTTGAACATTTTGAGACTCGATTTGAACCCTGTTCCAAGTGTTTAGATGACTTTTTGTATTTTGCTAGTGTTCACCAAGATAAACGAGCCGAGGCTGTACTTGACACATGTCGACATAACCCAGTCCGAATAGCTATTTCAACTAGAGTTCTTAAGACCTCTTTACCGAATGCCGAGGTTGCTAGGCCGATCTCTTACACCAATTCGTCATCGGTCATTTCTTCTCCTCTTCGTCTTCCGCCCACTCCTCCAGGTATCTTTACTAATCTTTTTCTTTTTATTTTGTCGTAGGTTATTATGGACATTCCTTCTGTGGAAATGGTAGATGAATCCCAGTCGGCAGGATCTCAATCCAACCTCCCCCCCTTCTTCTTTACTTGCCAAATTTCCATGGGTTACATACGAAGTACTTCGTACTTCATCTATTCTGACCCCAGGTAATATAGCATCAATCCCCATAGGTAACCAAGACGGATTCTCCATTCGTCCTCCTACCCCGGACGAGCCTATTTGCTCTTGTGTCGGGGAAAAGGAACCTAACTATTTTTTCTTTTGTAAGGACGTGGTCACGCGTCTTGGCATCCGATTTCCTTTATCGGATTTCGAAATGCGATTATTAGATCATCTTCAATTAGCCCCTTCACAATTACATCCCAATAGTTGGGCTTTTGTCAAATCTTTTGAGGATCTTTGTGAAGAATTACAAATACCTTGTACTGTCTTGCTTTTCCTATACTTTTTCTCTGTCCAGGCCGGTCGTACAGGCCGAGAAGCTTCTAATAAGAAAGGGTGGACTTCACTTCGAAGCCGACCCGGTCGTCGTCTCTTTCGTATCTTCACCAATTCCTTTAAAAACTTTAAAAACAATTTCTTCAAGGTTGCAGCCGAACCCGGCAAGCAATCATTCTTTCTTCAGGGTCCAGAAGCACCTGGTGTTAAATGGAGATTTCCCCTCTACTGGACCCGAGCTCATCATTCTAATCCCCCTTCCTTTTACCGAGTTGAGGAATGTAATCTTTCTGATAGTGAGGCATCAGCTCTTGTTCAAATTCAACTGCACCAGGAAGCTCAAGGTCGTGTATAAAAACTTTACATGCTCGTCATTTTGTTTTTCTTTTTGCTAATCGATTCTTTGCCTTTCAGCTGCCGAGATGGAAGAAGATCCTACCATCAACTTGAACCCTCGTCGTTCCAAGAAAACTACTGTCGAGAAAACCGCTGATTCCCGCCGTGACTATGTCCATAAGATGCCGGCAAGGAAAACCAAGAAGCGCCGAGTTGAGGTACCGGCCTTCGGTGATCTTCAAGAGACGGCCCCCACAAGGTTGGCCGAGGAAATATCTGCGACCGGGACGCAAGCTGTATTTTTAACTGGGCACGAGAACCAGGGAACCTCGGCCGCCCCTTTAATTACAATCGAAGACGTAGCAATGGATTCATCTGCCGATGTTTCTGCTACAGGTATCCCAGTTGCCGTCCCCAAGGAGTCTTCATTAACCTTGGGATGCCTCTGGGAAAAAGGGGTTGAGGATCTTTTTCCTTATACTAAAGCTCCAAAGCGTTTTTATGATGGGACCCCCTTCTCGGATGACGACATCCGGGAACTTGATCAACTCCACTTCCAGGCTTTTAAGAGTGCTACTTTGGTACCGAGCTTAGTATCTTTAAATGCTCGGTACAGCAAAGTTAAAAATGATGGCCTCAAGCTCAAGAATGATAACCAACGGTTGGCTGACGAGAACAAGAAGTTATCTGAAGAATCTCTAATGCTGAAAGAAAAACTTACCCTTTCTCATCGAGACTTGTCAACCATGAAGGAGGAGGTCGTATCTCTCCAAGGTGAACTTCAAGCGGCGAATAGAAATGCCGATTTTTTCAAAGCCTCTGCTGATACTGCAACGGTTGAAGCCAACAAAGCTCAGGCAGAACTATCTTCTTTGGACCAAGACCTTGCTTCGTTGAGGGTTCTCTATGAGAAATCTCAACAAGAGGTAACTTTTGCCAAGAAGGAGGCAGCCGATTTTCAAGACACATTGGGGACCGTTGCTGAGGATGCATTTTCTAATGCCGTGGAGCAAATTCAATTCTTGAACCCGGGAGTTGCTTTAAATTTAGAAGGAGCTGATTGCCGATCCTATGTTGAGGACGACAAATTCATCCCTTATGTTGATCCCGAGGTCACCTCTCCAGATGATAATCAAGAGCCGATCATGGATGATCAAGTGAACAAATGAAGGGCCGGAATGCCGGTTTGCTCTGTAACATTTTATTTCTTCTAAACAATTTTAATTTCTGTCTTTTGATTTGTGCCGTTGGATTCCGTACTTTGAACAATTTATTTAATGCATGTCGCTTTGCCGTTATTGACTTGCTTAATCGAATATCACCTTTGGTTCCAATGACCAAGTGTTTTTAATCGAATCATCTGTTCGAATGTTGTTTTTGGAACCGAGTTCCTGTCCTAGCAACTGTTTAATGTATTTCATAATAATTTAAGGATATAATTCTTTCGATGTACTCAATGACTTATCCATGATTATATACGCCGGTTTGATCAAGACCGAATTAATACATAATAGCGACTAGGCTCTCAAAAAATTGTGCACAATGTATAACATCCTTGATAGGATTTTATTTATTCTTCGAAGATTATTAAAATTCGTGGTGTCAATGGAAAATTTATGCCGGGTTTGTATTCCTCGTCTTATTTATCCAATGAGAAACGCGTGAATACATGGAAAATTCGTGGTGTCAATGGAAAGTTTATGCCGGGTTTGTATTCCTCGGCTTACATAACCAATGAGAAACACATGAATATATTGAAATTCGTAGTATCAATGGAAAATTTATGCCGGGTTTGTATTCCTTGGCTTATTTATCCAATGAGAAACTTATGAATACATAGATCACGATTCTGATGGATTCGCCTGGATCCCAGCTTATGAATCGATCATAGACAATTACGTGAAAATAATTTATTTATAGATTCGGGCTTATTGCCGGGAAATGTGATAAGAACAATACTCCACGATCTCGGGCTAATTGCCGGGGGATACGTGGGTTTCAGCTATAGTATCTCTTTAGTTTGTCGGCATTCCATGTGCGCTTGACCTCCTTGCCTTCCAAAGTTTCTAAAACGTAGGCTCCTTGCCCCAAGTTTTGGGTGACCCGATATGGTCCTTCCTAATTGGGTGCTAATTTCCCATCTCGGGCATTTTTGTTGCCGATGTCCGCACGTCGTAGTACGAGATCGTCCTTCTCAAAGGATCTTGGTTTTACCCTTTTATTAAATTTTTTAGCCGAGATATTCTTCGTGTGTAGATCCCGGCGATGTGCTACAATCCGGACTTCTTCTATCATATCTAGCTCGGCAGCTAATGCCTTATTGTTGTCTATATTCGATATTTGTCTCCTCCAAGATGGCTGGCTGATCTCAACAGGTATCATGGCTTCGCAACCATAAGTCATCCTGAATGGAGTCTCCCGGGTGGATGTTTGAGCCGTGGTTCTTTATGCCCACAAGACATAATAAAGTTGCTCTACCCAGTTCGAGCCGGCCTCTTGCATTCGTTTTTTCAATCCGTCGAGAATGACTTTGTTCGCTGCTTCCGCCTGACCATTAGACTGTGGGTGCTCTACTGATGCAAAGTGGTGTTTTATGTGGAGTCCAGCCATCATTTCCTGGAATTTTTTATCTGTAAATTGCGTTCCGTTGTCGGTGACTATTTCTGCCGGAATTCCAAATCTTGCTATAATACTGCGTTCAAAGAACTTTTGGACACGGGCCGAGGTGATGGTAGCCAGAGGCTCGGCCTCAATCCATTTAGTAAAGTAATCCACAACCACTATTAGCCATTTCATTTGGCCTTCCGTTGCTTTAAATGGTCCTAAGAGGTCCATTCCCCATTTGAAGAAAGGTCATGGTGCTGTGATTAATTTTAACTCGGATGGAGGAATCCATAATATCCGCGCATGTTTTTGACAGGTGTCACATTTGCAACGTCTGCTTGCATCGTCGGCCAAAAGTATCTGGCGCGAAGGGCTTTTAATGCCAAAGCCTTTGCTCCCATATGCTGGCCATTAATACCCTCATGTATCTTGGTAAGTACGTACTTAATTTGATCAGAGCTTAAGCATAATAATAACGGGGTGTGGAGACCTCGTCGGTATAGCTCACCATCAACAATTCAGTACATTGAAGCATCTCGGGTTAGCCTTTTTGCTTCTATTTTGTCATCCGGCACTATCCCTTGTTCCAAATAGTTTATGATCGGCCTCCGCCAATCTTCGGCTATTAAGACCACCATAATGCATGCAGGTTGTGCAAGTTCCTGTTGGATGACTGTTCTGTGATTACCTGTTCCTTTCGTACTTGCTAGCTTTGATAATATGTCGGCTCGGGTATTTTCTTCTCTTGGAATATGGGCTATGGTGAATTCATCGAATTCGGCTATTATTTCTTTAACTTTAGCAAGATATTTTGCTAACAGAGGGCCCTTGGTTTGATACCGCCCTTCGATTTATGCTGAGACCAATTGTGAATCAGTGAAGACATTCACTTTTAGTGCTTCATATTCTGCTTGATTGTTAGATGTCGAAAAATTGAGCTGTAGTGATTGCTCGAGTGATACTCCCTCGGGATTTTCAACAATGATCCCGGCTCCACTTCCTTTAGAATTAGATGACCCATCAACATACACTTTCCACACATTATTTGTTGACTGGGTGGAAAATGCCGAGGTCAATTCTACTATGAAGTCAGCCAAAGCTTGAGATTTGATTGCATTGCGAGCTTCATATTTGATGTCGAACTCGGATAATTGAATGGCCCAATTCATCATCCTCCCTGCTAAATCTGGCTTGTGTAATACCTGTCGGATAGGCTGATTTGTTCTTACCACTATGGTGTGGCTTTGGAAATATGGACGCAGTCTCTTAGCCGTGGTGAGTAAAGCGAAAGCCACTTTTTCGAGCTTTTGGTAACGCAGCTCCGAGTTCTTGAGAGCTCGGCTTACAAAGTATATTGGCAACTGACACTTGTCCACTTCTCGGACCAAAACTGCTCTTATGGCTTCTTCCCCTACTGCAAGGTACAGGATGAGAGTTTCTCCATGCTCCGGCTTCGAGAGAACTGGGGGTGAGGCCAGACATCTTTTTATTTCTTGAAATGCCTCTTCGCATGCCTGATTCCATCCTATCTTGGCTTCCTTTTTTAATAACTTAAAGAATGGTAGGGCCTTTTCTGCGGCTTTTGGGAGGAACCGTGTCAAGGCCGCCATCCTTCCTATTAATTGTTGGATTTCTCGTTTATCAGTAGGAAATTGCATGTCGAGTACGGCTTTGCATTTATCCGGGTTTGCCTCTATTCCTCGGTGTGTTAACATGAACCCTAAGAATTTCCCGGCTTTCACCCCAAAAGCACATTTCAGGGGATTCAAACGGATACTGTGCTGTCTTAGCTTGCTGAATGTTTCCTCCAGATCTTGGATGTGGTATCCTTTTTTACCTGTTTTAACAATCATGTCGTCGATATATACTTCGATATTGCGTCTGAGTTGATCAGTGAAGACCTTATTCATCATTCGTTGATAAGTAGCTCCTGCATTCTTCAATCCAAATGGCATCACCTCGTAATAGTAATTTGCTTCAGTACCTCGGAATGCTGTCTTTTCTCGATCTCCCGGGTACATCGGTATCTGATTATATCCGGAGTAAGCATCCATGAAAGATAACGATTGAAATCCGGCGGAATTATCTACTAGCTGGTCGATACTCGGCATTGGATAAGAATCCTTTGGACAAAACTTGTTCAAATCTGTGTAATCAACACAAACTCGCCATTTCCCATTGGACTTTTTCACCATCACCACATTAGAAAGCCAAGTGGTGTATTGTATTTCTCTTATGAACCCGGCCTCTAGCAATTCCTTGATGTGTTTCTCTAATGCCTGCCTTCTGTCCGGGCCGAGCTTCCTATTTTTCTGAGCCACAGGTTTGGAGTCAGGGTACATGGCTAGCTTATGACAGCAGAATGTGGGGTCAATTCCAGGAATCTCGGATGCTTTCCAAGCGAACACGTCCTGGTTTTCTCTAAGGCATTGGATTAGCTTGCCTTTGATTTCTAAATTATTCTATGCGCCTATTTTTGTAATTTGATCTGGAGATCCTCCGATCTGAACATCTTCCAATTCATCTACTGGTTCCGGTCTCCATTCTTCAACATCTCGCATATCCAACTCCACAAGATTAACCGGCTTGCGAGATGCCGGTCTCTCTATTTGTTGGTCCGAGGGATCTCTCTGCCGAATCCGAGGTGGAGAAGATGGGCCGCCCTCCGTTTCTCGGATTGTATTGAAATAGCATTGTCGAGACTCCTTCTGATCACCGTAAATCGTAATAACTCGGCCAAGGTGTCCGATCATCTTCATCTTCTGGTGCTTGGTGGATATTAATATATCCCATTTATGAAGTGTTGGCCTGCCTAATATGATATTGTATGGTGATGTGAACTCGCCTACGGTAAATGTGACTCGGCCTGTTTTGAACCCTTCTTTTGTTCCCAACGTGAGTTGGAGGTCGATTGCGCCTTTCAGACCGGTGCCTCCTCCATTAAAACCGATTAACATAGTTTGGCACGGCTTTAAGTCGTCTTCACTCAAATTCATCTTTTTGAACGCACTTAAATTGAGAATGTCGGCCGAGCTGCCATTATCCGGGCACTACGCCTTTCATATCGTCCTCTGTGAAATAGATTAGCGGTGGTGCAGTTTTCTTGCTTTCTTTGAATTTGGGTTGATCTCTTACCGACATAACTTCCTTGAGATATTTCTTTCGCTGACTGGCGGTGTCGCCTCCACCTCCCATGCCTCCCGAAATCACATTACATTCGAATTCGGGTTCTGGGAATTCGTCCTTTTTAGTTTTCTTCTCATCTCGGTCTTTATTCTCCTGCTGACTTTTTCTTTTTCCTTGGTGCCCTTGGGTCCGGATAACATATTGCCGAAGTTTTCCTTCGCGGACAAATTGCTCTATCGCATCACGAAGTTCCCGGCACTAGTCAGTCGTATGACCCGGCCCATTGTGAAAATCACAATATCGGGAATAATCTAATCCTTCCTTTCTCATTATCGGACGAGGACGTTCGACTTTCCTCATCTCTGTAAATGCAACTTCCTTCCATATTTGGCCTCGTGAAGCATTCAGTGGAGCATACTTGTCAAATTTCCACTCGAACTTTTTGGGCCTGAGGTTCGGGTCTTGGAAGTTTCTTGGAGGTCGGTTAGCGAGAAAATTTGATGGTTGTCGATTGGATTGTGCATTCTCATGACGTCGGTTTCTCGGTGATGTCGGTTTCTTATTCTCCCTCGGGGCCGAGTTAGCGATTTCCATCTGTTCCAACTCCAAATATTTCTTGGATCGGATCATAAACTCATTTAAAGTTTTTACAGGATCTTTGTAAATGGATTTGGCGAGACGGGATGACCCATTGAGCCCGGCCGAGATGAGATGTACATGGACCTTTTCCTCCAAACCCTGTACTTGCAAGGCGGCTTCTTTGAATCGGTCCATATAACTCTGTAATGTTTCTCCGGTCTTCTGGCGTATTTTCCCTAATATGAACTCGGATTTGGGCTGCTTCTTGCTTGTTGCAAAATTCAACAAGAACTTCTGTCCAAAATCTTCAAAATTTCGGATAGACTGTGGCGGCAACGTATGAAACCAAGCTTGAGCGGCTCCAGTCAGAGTAGTAGCAAAAATCCGAGAAATTATAGGCTCGTCGATACCTCAGACACACATTTGCATTTCGAATTCGTCTATATGCACCCGGGGATCTTGGCTCCCATCGTATTTGGATAAAAAAGAACTATCGAAATCCTCCAAGAATTGGGCTTCTACTATCTCGTCGATGAATGGGCTGTTATTCTGATGACCTCGGCGGTATTTCCTCTGATATGTCTCGTCTTCTCGTCTAGGCCGACGTATAATTTCCCTTGCTGACCTATCGACAACGGCGTGCTCTGGGATTCGGGCTGACAAAGCGGGCCAAGGTCCTTCCTTGCGTGAATGGGGTCTGAGCCGTTCGGATTGACTGGCTGTTTCCCTATTACCAGCCTCAGCTGTGGGTGCCGAGTTATTGGTTTCATGCCTTCTTTCTACTGAATTCGGTTGCTCGTTGTGCGTTGTCGTTGGTCGCTCAATATTAGAACCTGGTTGTTTGGACAAGTTCTGAGCATCCTCCTGTCGTTGAAGCTCGTAACGTTTCTCCAAGTTCTCTAACTGAAATAAAATAGAGTTCAACGCATTGTGGATGAAACGTTGATTGTTGTCTAATTCTACCTCGACATTTGATGGGGGAATACGAGCTGGTGGTATCGCTGGAGAGGAAGCGGTATGGGACGCCGCGTCTTCTGCTACCACATTCTCCAGATTCGCATTCCGGGGTGGTGGTGCCTCATGTCCAGCGATCTGATGGCTTCTGGTGTTAACCATGGTGATTTGGTAGGATTCAAAATTTATCGTTCCCACAGACGGCGCCACTATTCTGCTCGTGAGAAACAGAATGTACCCAGCAAGGTTTGCTAGGATTTGCTATGGGATCAAACTCTCCCTCTCTGAAGATGCCTATGGAGATGAAGCACCCCCAGGAAGATGATCACTGCCGGAAACAACACAAGTGGTATGCTGTGTGTGCAGTGTGAATGGAAAAGAGAGAGTTAGGATTGTTGTGTACCTTTCACCATGAATGAAGCTGTATTTATAAGATGATACCTGGATCCTGGAAAGATATTGTTGAGGCCCATTATCTTTTGTAAAGATATTCAGATTATCTAATATATGAACGGAATTGGTTGTGATTATATCTTCTATTTTATCTTCTATCTTTTGGTGGTTGCAGTATTTAAATACTCAACTGGGCCTATCCGTAACAAAATCATACTCTTATTATACATTCTTTTTTTCATTGTTTGACAAATAGAAATTACTTAGGTATTAAATTCATAATTTGCAATCCAACGAAATCATGGTTCTTTTGGATTGCAATTTCTTTGATATAACGGAATCACAATTTCATTGTGTTGTAATTTGTGTAACACAACAGAATCGTAATTTCATTGTGTTATGAGCATTCTAGACGGGGGAAGAGGGGATGCTAATATTGAAAGATAGGATGTAAAAAGTATTTTGGTATATGCACATTGATGGTAGGGTCCAAAGACAATTTTGGAGGGGCCATATCATTTCTCTAGCATTTTTTATGTTGGCGATCCAAAATAGCCCAATATGTTTGCAACGGTTGGTAATCCATGAACAAGCCCATTTCATTTATAAAAGTGTTGTATTACAAACCATTTCAATTTTAATTAAACGAATTCTTTAGTTCCATTTGTATATATTTTAGTATTGTCAATGGTTAGTTTTGTATCTTTAGCACAAACTTTGAGATGATAAAAATTGAACTGAAAGTTCTGCATTAAGTTTTAAAGTTGATAATATGAGTGGTTTTTTGATTGATAACATGGGTGGTCAAAACACCATTTAATATACTAGAGTGTGTATTTTTTTCTTTAAAAAGGAAAATGTAATTAAAATATCTTCAGTGAGAGAAAATATCTTACGCTAACATTAATTATTAAACCTTTTCACTTTGGAGTCAAAGAGCCTCGGGATTGGAATGCGTTTGTATTTACATAACCCATGTGAATTTAATGAATTTTACCAATGTGACAATCTTATGACGTACTATGCTTACATATTAATGATTCATGTGAATGGGATCAAGAAAGTCAGTTTTTTTAGCAAAAGGTGCGAAGGAAGTGAGAAAAAGGAAGGGTATCTTTATTGTTTTACTATCATAAAAACACCTCATCTTCGAGTAAAGAGTGAATCTATTTAACAAGAGAAATATTAGTAATATACTTTTTTAAATATATCCTTTTTCATTAGTTGATTTTTTTAAAACTCTAATAAGTAGAAAAGATAAAAGTAAAACAAAATAAACACACTAAATAAAAATAAAATTAACAAAAAAAAACATTTAATGTTTTTACCGTATATCAATGAAAAAATAACAATTTTTGTAACTAATTTTAGTCATTCATACTTCGTTTTTCAGTGATGCATAAAAAATGAAAAAAACAAGATTACTTTACATATTTGAATGAAGACTAATAACAACATTAGTGACCCCACACAACATTGATGGTGTCAACTCGCAATCCAAACACTAGACAACGAGCTTGAGGCATGACGATCTCTACACGCATGGTTCAAATGGCATGGTTTTGATGTGTCATAAGATCTACTCCCAACATAATGTAAACGTCGGTCTCAGACACGGTGGCTAGTGTTTACTTGTCTCACATAGCAACATTATTTCTCTTGGTGTAGGTCACAACAGCAAACATGAAGAAAGAACGTGGAAATTTTAATAGGAGATTGAGGATAAGAGAATGAGCTTGTGGTTCACATTGTAGTTTACTGTTACATAATAAATATTTAAGAACTTTAGTTTCTAGTATTTTGTTGATATATTTATCTAAAGAAAAAGGAAATAGAAAGTCAATTTATTTTAGTTTTGGATGAAGGGAGATATAGAACCATGAGTAAAATGTATGAAAGGTCAATTTTAGTTTTGAAAGAGGTCTCCCCATATCACAGATTACTAGGTAGTAGTACTATTCAGATGTATGCATGAAGTGAAATTGATAATGTTGATATACATTAAACTGCAGTCCGGTGACAATAATAATGAAAGAGCTTTTATATAGATTATAGATTATAAACTAATGTAGAGTAATTGCTAAGTGCAAGTAGTAATTGTCATTGTAAGTATTTGGGATGTGGACAATAGGGACCTGACAGTGCCTTTTAATTACCATTGAAGAATTCAGGGTTGCCTGCTTCCAGTTCCAGATGCGCACCCAGAGTTCTATCGCATGCAGATTCTGTGGGCGCGAGTTAATGACACAAATACCAAATCTGTGAAGGAATATCTCTATGTAACGTTGCCTCGAAAGGAATTCGATCTTCATAAGGGTATACCCAAGGAGCAATCCATCCACTTTTGTTGCCAATAAGTCAATTACGGAAATATATTGGTGGCTAGTGGTGGAAATTAGATAGCTTCGGCTAGATTTTTGTTAGGTCTGAACTTGATCCTTCTCGTAAATCTGTACGGTAAAATTTTGAATTAAAAATTACCAATATAAATTTCTAATTTTAAATTTTAAAAAAATAACACTAGAATTTTCTAAGAATTACATCTAGGTTTTTGTGGAGAGTTAAAAAACAATTTTATTTTACATATTTCTTGAAGAATGTGCAATATAAATCTATTTCTTAATTTATGTTCATTTGAATTGAAGATTTAAATATAATTTTAGACTTATAATTTAGTTATTTTTTTATTTTTTTCCTTGTAAAATTATATTTTTATTTTTAATTCTTGTAAATTATATTTTATTTTATTTTTATAGCATTTTAGATAGTAACTTTTTTAAAGTTTAAAACGTTATTTAAAACATTATAAAAATTAAAAAAATTACAAGGATTAAAAATATTTTTTTACATTGAAAAAAATCAATAAATTATAAGGAATAAAAAATATTTAAACCTGAATTGAATCAATGCAAACCCACCCTCCGGATCTGTGCCATCGGCATAGCTATTTACAAGTAGGCGGGGAGCCATGCCCCCAATTTTTTTATATATAAAAAAAAGATATAAGTACGTTTTATGTTTGATACTTTCAATAATTTTGAGCATATTATTTAATTATTTATCTCTTCAAAATATTTAGTTAAGATCTACCATTGTTTTGGATTCCAACCCTCTAGAATTATTCTATCCGTTTAATTTATTATATTACATAATAACTTAATCTTTTAAAATTAAAGGTTATTAATTTCAATGGTTGGTTTGCAATGCACATCCTAATCCTGTAGTTTCTTTTGAAACCTATGCTCTATTTTCACTCTCTAGCCAGTGATGGATTGACTGTAGTATTTTGGATTCTATTGGCAAATTGTAATCAACATAGCATACCTTTTGGATTTGTTGGGCTAAAGCCCAATATGGCTAGCCTAGTTTGTATAGGTCAGTGATTATTTTTTTGTCGTGGACCGAAAAAAAATGTTAATGTCAGTTTTTGTCTTCATCAATTAATGCACTATACGCTAAGAACTTATAAAGCAGACACCGACAGGTATTTTATATTAAATACTTTTTGTCAACTAAAATATAATAAATATTTTTAATAAAATTATTTTATCTTAAATTGATTATAATCAATCGAAACGCAATGCTAATAAAATTTTGTATTACTTTATAAACATTAAGTATTTAATTACGCTTGATTTCATTTGCATTTTGAAATATTTATGCTCTAATTTTCTTGCTTGTGCAACAGTAAGAGGACTACAAGTAATGATGATTACATTACACATCGGACATCGGTGCATTGCCTCGGTTGGATCGGGATCCGATAGAATAATTGGTCTGATCTTATTATACTAGTTATATAGTTGATATGATCAAATTCGAGTGATCAGATTGGTTCGATATAGTTGGGTTTTTTTTTTAGATTTTTTTAAAATTTTGAATTATTAGTAATATTTATTTTTGATTTTGAAGTATGAATAAACTTTTCTTACTCAAATAATGGTAATTATATATTTATATATAATAAATACATATATAATTTTAATTTTTTAATATATACCGAATCAAATTAAATTAATTACTACCTTACTGGTTGGATCATTGACTCACTATCTCGATCGGGTTAATGATCGAATCGATTGTAATAACAATGCTTAACATGAACTAATAAAAACACAAAGGTTTGTTTAAGTAATCCCAAGTGAAATTTGGATTAGTTTATGCATATTATAATTATAATTAGTGCTCCAAATGAGTACTTGTCTGTGCCAAGCTCACCACTGAAATGTTCAAGCGGTTTTTTATATACACGGGTGTATATTGTGGATTTGTTTGTTTTACAATTAAGTAAAACTAATTTTATTTCACGAGCCAAAAATAATTTTAGCTAAAATTTTACATTAAAGTATGTATTATGGTGAGAAGAATTAAGAATTTAGTTTATGTGCATTATTGGTATAATTGTTTTATACAAAGATCTAATAGGATTTATTTATTTTATCATGTCATCTTATTTATTAATATAATTTGGTGATAAGATAAATCTATTAGATATCTGTGTTCTACACAGACAATATATAAAAATTAAACTCAAAATATAATTAATTATATTGGTTAACCAAGCTAACACTAATGCTTGTAAAAAAACAATAAAACAATTAAATTCATAAAATGCTCGTGATTATGAAAAAATTACAGTTGTATAGCGGAAAAAAATAATGATAAAAGTTTATGTTTATACATGATAAGTACCAGAGCAAAAAAAAATATTCCAGTGAATGTTCCATATTACTGTTATTTTGAATGTTCCATATTTTTATTTGTTCATGAAGTTCACCCCGCATTAAAAATACACAATACAAAATATTTTAAAAGTAAAAAAAAAAGTTATAAAAAAGGAAAAAAGGTTATCACGAAAACAAAAGGTTGATATCATTAATTAAAAATACATAATTGTAAATAAGCAGTTGGAATCTAGAGATGAAATTAGAGACAGTTTCATTTTTGTTAATCACATTGACCATGTCCAAAGTTAAAAAACTATTATTTGTTTTATTTTTATTTCACAAATTTTCAACAATATTTTTTATTTAAAATATTTTAGATGTCTCATTATTTTCTGCTTTATATTTCTTATGTTCATACGCTAAAGTCTTTCAAATAATTTTGCCTAATACCCTAAAATTTCTAGACATGAGTATATTCCCTAGTTAAATAAAAAATAACCACTTTATAATTTTAATTCAAGTAATCCATGATTTTCCATAAATCAATCGAAGAATTTACAAGATATCAACGAGTAAGTAAAATTTTCACAATTGGCATGTTGGACAATTTTATTATGTTTATTGTTTAAATTATCCTTATATATATATATATATATATATTAAAACTAACGTGTAAACTAATCTGAGGTGATCTAAGAGATCTCGAACCATATTTAGATTGAATGGTTCTTTGCATGATAGTTAAACTCAATAAAATATAAGAAAAAAGGGAGTTGTACTTACACAAACTCTAATCAATGATAAAGTCAAGAAAGATTTTAACATAATAGTAATATACGTGGAAAGAAGATACTTGAAAGAAAAATTAACCCTATATTTATGGATAATTAAGTGTGGTAACAAATACCAAAATTAGTACCAATTAACAACTCTTTCTTGATAGTTTTAAATAAAAAGAAAACTATTTTTTTATTTTCAAATATGGAAAGTCATAGGATATTTACTACTAATTCCAAAATCAATGACATAGATATATGGTTTCTGTTAGATCCTTAAGATATTTGGTGTGACAAAGTATAATGAGAGGTGACAAATATAGTGTTTGGCAACTTATGAGAAAATTTATTATGTTTATTGTTAAAATCATCCCTTTAATATATATATATATATATATATATATATATATATATATATATATATTAATGTGAACTAATCTGACTAGCTATATGAGGTGATTTAAGAGATCTCGAATCATATTTAGATTGAATGGTAGTCAAATTCAATGATATATAAGAGAAAAGATAATTATACTTACACAAGCTCTAATTAATGATAGAGTCAGAAAATATTTTAACATAATAATAATATATGTGGAAAGAAGATACTTGCAAGAAAAATTAACCCTATATTTATAGACAATTAAGTGTGGTATCAAATACCCAAGTTAGTAACAATTACCAACTATTTCTTATTATAAAAAACTGTTTGTTAATTTGAAATATGGAAAGTCATAGGATACTTACTACTAATTCCAAAATCAATGAGATAGATATATATATGGATTTCTGTTTAGATCCTTAAGATATTTGGTGTGACAAAAGTATAATGACAGCTGACAAATATAGTGTTTGGAAACTTATGAGAAAATATTACCTCTTAAATATAATTAGATTATTTTTGCAAAGTTTTTATGTCTTAATTTTTTGGGAGGGATGGTCCCCTTTAGATCGAAACAAGGCAGATCTGCGCATGTTAATAATAATTATTTCAAAGTTATAATATTTGGTGTAATTTTAATTAATTATCAGTGTAAATATATTTATAATATATATATATATATATATATATATATGAAAATTATTCTTTTTGCAGTTTTACGTATGAAAAATATATGTGTCGAAAAAGCTTTATTTCTTTAAATCAATATTATTTAATTCGATTTGAAAGTAACATTTGAACACTATTTAAGATAACATAAAGATTAAAGAAAGATGAATATGCGTGGACTCTGATAATCCACTCCACCCTGTCAAAGCTAGACCTAAACCTAGAACAAAATCTCCCACGCTTTTCACTCCAAAACCGCCCTTATCTTCACTCCCAATCCACAACAAAGGACATCCTCAATAGAAAAGGTTATTTCTCTCACTTTTGTGTTTTTTTTTTTTGTTTTTAATCAAATGTCCCCACTTTCTCATTAAAAATTAATTAAACATCTTTCATACTTTTATCTGTCTTTTTACCCATAGTTTAAGTCTTTAAGACCTGTTTAACGAGATGTGATTTCCACTTTAATTTGTTTAATAACTGTATCTTTTAGTTTTTTTTACTAACAGATATCTAAATAGTATTAGTTAAAAATATTAAAGATTTTTATAGAATAAATTTTTATTTTTCTTTGTGATATATTATTATTACAAAATTACTGTTAACTAATTAGACATCACTACAAGTATGGTTTTTAAAGTGTTCACTTAAATAAAAAAATTAATTATATTTTTTTGGTATAACCAAGAGGTATGTGAGGTTTTTAGGGTATGTTTGGATAAATTTATCCAAAAACACTTAAAGTATAAGAAAATAAAAAGAAAAAATAAAATGAATTTTTTTCTAAGTTAAAATTAATTTATGCATTAACCAATTTATAGTAGATCTTTTATAGTTTTTCATATAAATTCTTTAAATGATTTTAAAGAAAATTATCAACCAAGTTTTCTAATAATAATTTACAAACTATTGCAACAAACTCATACTTTTTTTTATCACTCTAAAATATTTTAAAATAGAGAAGAATATGATATTACATAAAGTTTATATACTATAGTTTTTTTTATATAATAGACTGACTGACCGATGAAAAAGATGTCAAAGAATCTTTCGTTCATAAAATTTTAAAATGCTTCATGCATTGTTATAAACGATGAAAAAGTATAAACTCAAAAATGAAAAGGGTATATTTTTTGGTTTCACCGATATATTCTCTTATTGAGACTATTATAGACATTATCAAACATTAAATAAGCTTTGATTCGTCATACTATTTAAGCTTCCGGATGGCAGAGATTGTCAAATAGATATGGTCTCTTTCAAACTTTTTTATACATGCCACTAACAACATTGAAATCCTATACTTAGGGGATCTAGGGATTGAACATGATATATGTAAATTGTTAATTATTTAAATTTTATTTTTAATTTCTATAAATAAAAAATAAATAAAAATCCTATAAATATCTCAAGACAGTCAATTATCTATCAACTATACTGAATTCGAATCTTATTGGACAAAAAGTTAAGTGTATATTGTTGTTTGGGAATAAAGTGAGGGTTGTTTTAATTTTATAATGTTGTGGTAAAACTATGTGCGAAGGGTGGAAGCTTGGTTTTAAGTTGGAGTGGTTTGGGTCCATTGAGAGTTGCCCTGAATCTCTCTGGCAAGGTTCCCCGTTGGGTTTCAGTTATCTAGTTCAGAGAAAGACATAACATAACCTAACCCTGACAAGTGGTCTTCTCCCCACCCTTCATCCAATTCCAATGCCCTCACCATCCGTTTAGTGGCGTTGCATATAATACTCCATGTCCATTGTCGTGTTCCTATTCCTACACTTTTTTCTCAAACGAAACTCTCATCACTTACTTATCCGTACTACTTCAAAATCTTTTTTGCATCTACTCAAGATTTCATTTCATCCGTCATCCCTTTTTCTTATTTTCTTTCTTTTATTTTATTTCACCTCAACCGAAAGCAAGTTCATTCTTTCCTTTTTTGCACTGTAACGCTGTCATTGTATGTACTTTAACATAGGTGTTTACAAATCATCCAACAATAAAATTATTAAATCGACCACGTAATTCAAACCTAATTCTTGTAATATACGAGTTTTCTATACCAACTAAAATAACTTTTCTTATCAATAAGCCACTAAAAACTTTATTTATAGAACATTATGTATATTAGAATATACTGATAATTTTCAACATAATCAACTAGTAGAACTAAAATTTGAGAATAATTATTTATCTTGATATATTTCAATGTGTAAAGATTTTGAAATGCACTACAGCTAAAATCAAATATATAATTTATTTACAATTATTATTGCTCTTTATACATTTAATAGTGAAAGCAAGAAGTTAAGAAAATAATTATTAAAAAATTAATTGAAATACTTTATAATTTTAAATTAATTAAAAAAACGTATTCTTATTTTTTAGTTCATTTATTCGCTTAAAAATTAATTTCATAAAAAATATTCAACATAACACATATAATTAAAACTCTTTTTTACTTTACACTTCTATGATAATAAAGTTTAACAGAATGTTCCGTGTTAAAATTTCGTAAGACTTGTTTACGACACTAGATCCAAAGCTCAATTCAGATAAAAGAAAATTATTAACATTTATAATAAAAAAAGGAATTAAATTGAAACGAGCTTTTTCTATAAACTAATTTAGAAAAATCTGTTATTTAATTTATCTAAAATTTAATTCTAATTTATATATAAACTAAATTTAACTTATGAGAAAAGTTATTTTTTTTTCTTTCTCATAAAAGCTTATAAAAAAGTTTATTTCAACAGGAATTTTTTTATACTAAAAGTAAGTATCTTTTAAGTAAAAAATCATGAAACTAACTTTAAAGCGCATATATAATTGAAGTTGATTTTATTCTTCTTAATAAAGTTTTTTTATACATACCCTTAGAAAATCCAATTGTCTACCAATTGTATTGAATCTTCTTGACGAATTAAATCTAATTTAATAAATAATGTATCTTCACTTTAATTAAATATATGATTGGTAAAATCTTGAATTTTAATCAAATACGGAGAAAGGGAAATCTAACTAATCAACTCTTAATAGAAAAATATCACTTCAAAATTTGGTTTTGCAAAGCAGAAAGTGGATTCAAATAGTGAATCTTGAAGTTAGTAAATAGAACGCAAAAAAAAAAAGAGTTAGTAAATAGATATTTGATACACGTTAAGACATGATATTTTCTGTCTAAAAAACAAAAAATACATGATCTTTAAAAACATTTCAATGGAATATTTGATAAACATTAGGACATGATCTTTAAAAACACGTGGAATATTTTGATACACATTAAGACATGTTTTTATATTTAGTAAATATGAAATTTTTAGTAAAATAATAATTTTTTTTATTAAACCATATTTATAACTTATAATTATTTAAACTGAATTTTGGTAAAAAATAAATAACCTTTTGTGGGTTTTTTTGGCTTCTTTTAATATTATGATTTTTTTTCTTTAATTGTCTAAATATCATGAGTTTGACATTTATTTCTAATAATTATTATGAATTATTTTTTGGGGGGAGAATGAATTACTCATTTAATCCTTAAAACGAGAGATTAGATAAAAAAAATCTGAATATTCAAAAAGATCAAATGAAAATAAATAAATAGTCATATAATGACAAACTTCATTTTATGTAGGTCTTATTTGGATTTTTTAAAAAAAATTAAGGAATAGAAAATGTAAAAGTTGAAGGGGGGACATTTCAATTAATTTGATTAGTAAGTATTTATAACACTCTTTGCTAAACAAATTACTTATTTTATAATTTTATTAATCATTGGAAGAGATCTAAGTATCATGATTAACTTTCTTTAACAAACAAGAATACAATTAGTAAACAAATGAATTTTCACATGACAGATGATATACATTGCCCATTACGTGAGATTGAAAGGGAAACTCTCCTCCATTAGTTTCACGATTGTATAAATTAAGGTTAAGGGTATCTGGCAGAATTTTGGGATCCTTATAAACCCAATTATTTTTTAGGAATCAACATTTTTCTTGATTGGTTTTTCGCGAATCTGAGTAGTACGGAGCATCATGAGTTTGGGGCTTGGCACCAGATTTTTGGGGTGGTGTTGGATAGACTATGGTGGAGGCGGAATGAAATTGTGTTCAGGACTAAACTTTGATATGATGGACTTGCAGCGCGCAAAGGGGTTTATAGTTGTTGTGTTGAATGATCCCCGAAATGATTATAATGTAGAGTCCATTAATCCCTGCTGGGGTTTTTTAAATTAAATGTGACGGTGCAATCAGTGGTAGTAATGGTAAGGCCTCGTGTGGAAGTGTTGTTCGTGATTGCAAAGGCCTGTTCTTATTAGGTTTTGCATGTTATCAATCCGCTGGACCAAATCCTCTTTTCTCTATTGTGGAAGAAGTTTACCACATGAGTGGTAAAACTTTCCATTTCTCTTTTATTTCTCTTAATATAAATAAGATAGCCGACGGCTTTGCTAAGTTTGGCCTGGGCTATTATGAGTTATGTAAAAATTTTACTCAAGCTCCTGTTTTTATTTTTGATCTCCTTATGATATTCCTATTTAATTTGGGTTTGTTTTGCCCGCAACCATTAAAAATAAAATAGTTTGACAGTGTAAAAGTTTTACAGTGACATTGCCTAAATTATAAAGTCTTAAACGTATGTTATATGAACTGTCAACGTATGCTACAGTAAAAAAAACTTTGATGCAATTTTATTAAATGTTATTAATGTGTTTTATAAAACCAATCTCGTTTATAAACTTTAACTTAAAACGGATATGATATAACAGTAAAATTGAACTTTAAGGCGAGAAATAGGCAGTTACTCAAGCTTTGCATGTTCCAGTAGAAACTAAATAGTTTTATTTTTGTTTTCTTTCATGTTTAATTGGGCACATTGAATTTTATATTGACGTTAAGGGGG
>CM023960.1:22250459-22289963 GCA_013407115.1 Glycine latifolia
ATTGCTAGTTGAGACGTTTTTTATTTGCTGGGAATCATGAGTTTCTCATGGTTGATATATATTTCAAAAAATTAACATTCTTGGGAAAGAATATTTCACCATAATATTTTTAATTAATTTTCACACAAAAATTCATATATAAAAAGGTAAAAATCTTTTTTTAATTTATTTTTTATTTACTACAATAAAAATATATTATGTTATTTTTTATGAAATTATATAATATGATAATTAATAAAAATAATAAATAAAAATATATATAAATATTTTATTTGTAGAAATCTTACCTAGAGATTTTATGTAAAAAAATCATAATTGTTCGAATATAAAAAAAAATCATTTTCAATTTAGATATAGTAATAATATTAATTCAGGACATGGCACCAGCACCATAATTCATTGATTCCTCATTTCTATTCTACTACTAGACTGAACAGAACTGAACCAACCATGTCGCAGTTGCAGACCTTATAAAACCAACCTTTGGCTCTCTCCCATTTCGCACTCACAAACCAAACCCAACTTTCCGCAATGGATTCCTCCTCCTCATCGTTTTCGAGCCTTCGCGCATACCTCAGCGCACTCTCCCACACCCCCACGCGCCTCGCCCAACGCGCCCTCTCCGTCTCCACATCCTACGATGAGATGAGCCAGGTCCGCGCCCGCTCCGGCACCAGCATGCGCAAGACCCTCCGATGGTTCGACCTCGTCTCCCTCGGCATCGGCGGAATGGTCGGCGCCGGCGTCTTCGTCACCACCGGCCAAGCCACCCTCTACGCCGGCCCCGCCGTCCTCCTCTCCTACGCCATTGCCGGCTTCTGCGCCCTTCTCTCCGCCTTCTGCTACACCGAGTTCGCCGTCGACATGCCCGTCGCCGGCGGCGCCTTCAGCTACCTCCGCGTCACCTTCGGTCCGTTCCCTTCCCGAGAAACACAAAACACGTGTTCTCCAATCAATCTCCACACGACACATACATTATTACTATTCTATTTTTAACATTTTGTTTCTCACCTAACGCAACGGCGTCGTCTTCGCAGGTGAATTTGCAGCATTTCTGACCGGCGCGAACCTTGTGGTTGACTACGTGCTTTCCAATGCCGCCGTTGCCAGAGGCTTGACGGCTTACCTAGGCACCACAATCGGAATCTCCTCCGCCAAATGGCGCCTTACGGTGCTGTCCCTTCCCAAAGGCTTCAACGAAATAGACGTCGTCGCTGTCGCCGTCGTTTTGCTCATCACTCTCGTTATCTGCTACAGGTTCTTTGCACAATTCCTACAATGAAGCTTCATTCTTAATCTTGAGGCTCATGCATTATTAATTACAGTATAAACCTTGGATTCTGTTTTTGTTTTTCAGCACGAGGGAGAGTTCTGTGGTGAACATGATTCTGACGGCGCTGCACATATTGTTCATAGCGTTTGTGATAATGGTGGGGTTCTGGATAGGGAATTGGAAGAACTTCACCGAACCCGCTAACCCACAAAACCCCTCCGGTTTCTTCCCGCACGGTGCCGCCGGAGTCTTTAAAGGTGCTGCCGCGGTTTACTTGAGTTACATCGGCTACGATGCCGTTTCAACCATGGCAGAAGAAGTGCGGGACCCAGTCAAGGATATTCCGGTCGGAGTGTCAGGTTCTGTCGTTATCGTCACGGTTCTCTATTGTCTTATGGCCGCATCCATGACCAAACTTCTCCCTTATGATATGGTTCGTTTTATTCAGCATTTAATATTTTAAAGTTTTTTAGTTCTGCCGGATTTTTTAATACTATTAAATTACAAGAATTTACTGTGAACAATAAAAGAGTACACGGATTTTTTTCTACAAAATCTAACGTCTAATCAGTCTACATGAACGGCAGACAAAAATTGTAGTAAACATCACAGTGTCTGCTGGTTTAGATATTCATAAAATTATCATCGAAAATTAAATTGTTAAATTTAGTTACCGAAAAGGCACGTAGTGTAATTAAGTTGTTGAATTGATGATGTGTTTTTTGCGGCTTAAATTTGGAGGTGTTGCAAGTTACTAGTAGTATGAGTTGTACGGATGGATGATGGATGATAGTAGAAGTATGATTATGATCTGATTTGTGCACGCATGCAGATCAATGCGGAAGCACCATTTTCGGCGGCGTTCAATGGAAGATCGGACGGTTGGGGATGGGTGTCTCGAGTGATAGGAGTGGGGGCCAGTTTCGGGATATTGACGTCGCTGTTGGTAGCGATGCTGGGTCAGGCTCGTTACATGTGCGTTATCGGCCGCTCCAATGTGGTCCCATCTTGGTTCGCTAGGGTCCACCCCAAAACCTCTACCCCTGTCAACGCTTCCGCTTTTCTTGGTTGGTACCTACTACTTACCTTAATTCATCCCTAATTACTGTTCAACATTTTCATACTACTATGTATATATCTTGGATTTGTTCTTTTGAATATCTATCTGCTGCTGTGTTGTTTCTTGCTTGGCCTGGCACTTGCCAATGTGTTGTGTCATGTGTGGCCTTTGTGCGTTATGTTATTATGGGTGTTGATTGTGTGATTTCGTAAAGAGGGGTAAGGGGGCCCACTTTAAACAACATTGTCTTTTGGCTGAGGTTCTGTGATTAGATAATTGTTTTTTTCTCATTAATGTAATGTGAATGGGGATATTGATTCTTGATGCATTGTCTCGTTGACAATGGAGAATGAGATTGAGTTGAGCCTTATCTATATCTATATGCCATTTAAGTTGGTGGATGTTTTTATGATCCATAAATGCGTATCGCTGTTAGTTTTTTTGTTTGGATTTTGTTAATACGAAGAAGAGAGTTGGAGAATTGTTGTTCGGCCTGATTTCAAACGAATATCCAAACACAAACTTTAGGATCTCTCTTATCCTACTTGATATGAGTCTCTTGCTGTGTCATTCTTGCATTCTGATTCTTAAAATAAACTCGCTGCTGTGTACCTAAGGGTGTAAATTGGCATTGTGTGTGAATAACACGGTAAGACTTATAAAACAAAAAAAAGTAAGAGGAGGTGTTAGATACATAGCTTCACATAGATAATTGTGAAAAAAAACCGTTGTTTTTGCTTTTGTGGCATTATTTTTATGAAAAATTATACATGAACATTCAATATAACAATTGGAAGCCACCGTGAGAGACAAAGATACAAGTTAAAAAATATAGACATTATAGATATTATGATTTGATATGAAGAGAGATAGAGAGAAAGAAAATATGTTTGTTACGTGTTTAAAAAATGAATGTTTATTTTTATTTGAAAGTGATCTAAAAGTGAAAGTGGGTAACTTGCACTCCAAAATAAAAGATTTTCCCATGACAGCCAGTGAGTGATAGAGAGAGATAAAAGTGAGAAAAATATAGGCATTATAGATATTATGATTTGATATAAAGAGAGATAGAGAAAAAAATAATTTGTTAAGTGATTAAAAAATATAAGTTTTCCATATATCATCATTCTATTTTTATTTAAAAGTGAAAATGGGTAACTCGCACTCCAAAATAGTGCTTCTTAGAAAAGATTTTCCCGTATGGGTGTCACATGTTGTCAAGCTTTGTGAGCCTATAACGTGGTTTCCCATATTTTGTACAGTAATATGTGGTCCCCCCCTCCCCCGGTATGGTATGTGTGCCTATCCCGTCCTTTACAACGACTAGCTTGAAATCACGCGTTCAATGAACAGTATCTTCACTAGATATGGATGGAAGGACTATGATGACAACTGTGTTTTGCGGTTAGCTGTGTGGTTTAGGATGGAAAGATGTGAGTCACTCACTCATGTAAAATAATAAAGCTTCTATATGTGACTTCCCTTTTTTCCTTTCCTTGACAACCCATTAAAAGAATAATAAAGCATTTCACATGGAAGATATCAGTGGTTTTTATTGATTCGACCCCCACTGTTGGATGAGTAATATATTCCCCTTGATTGGAATCATTGACTGATCATAACCTTCGCTCTTTATGTAGCTAGTTAAAGTTACCCTCAATGATGGATTATTTGGTTTCCATGATTGTATGCTTTGTGGTGCGTTTTGACTTCTCACAATCCTCTTATCTAAAATTCCTTTTCCTCTCTCCCTCTTAAGGCTAGGCTATTTGAGTGGTAGCATGAAAATTGGAAAATATGATTTGTGCATAGTATTTCTGGTGTCACTCACTCATATCCTCATACTTTTTCAGGTATCTTCACAGCAGCAATAGCCCTTTTCACTGATCTGGATGTCCTCCTAAATCTGGTGTCTATTGGCACCCTCTTTGTCTTTTACATGGTGGCAAATGCCGTGATCTATAGACGTTATGTGGCTACAGGGACAACGAATCCATGGCCTACATTGTCCTTCCTCTGCTCATTTTCCATAACCGCTATCATGTTCACCCTTATTTGGAAATTTGTACCTACAGGAGGGGCGAAGGCAGGGATGCTCAGTGTCAGTGGTGTTATTGCGATTGCAATATTACAACTTTTCCATTGCATGGTCCCTCAAGTTCGAAAGCCAGAATTCTGGGGTGTCCCATTCATGCCGTGGATGCCCTCTATATCAATCTTTCTGAATGTGTTTCTGTTGGGATCACTGGATGGGCCATCCTATGTTCGATTTGGATTCTTTTCGGCTGTTGCGGTGCTTTTCTATGTCTTCTACAGTGTTCATGCCAGCTTTGATGCTGAAGGAGATGATTCTTTGACTGCAAATAAGAATGGGGAAATCCACGTGGAATCAAAAGAAATTGAAGACCAAAGTTTCAAAGTGTAGATAGTCCTTTATTTATGTATTTTTTTCAAAATTTTAAGTCAGGATCACCTCAACCTTTTTGGATGGTTGAGTATCACTTGGAACAAGGGAACAAGGATGTGGGGGAGGGAGAATTATGTGGATTACTTATTAAATTAGAATAGGTTGCAACTTTTGTAGAAGTGGCGAATTGTATAGTTAGACAGGCTTAGGTTGTGATCTCTTTTGTAAATTCTCTGGCTTATATCCCCAACTCAAAAATGAAATAAATAAGTAAAAACTCAGTTTATCTACCCTATCAACTCTCGGACTTCTAACCACCAAAACATAACTTGTGATACTGGATTATTATTTACTTTCATCACTTGATATATTATCTGTTTCTGTTTTTTTTTAATCTATTTCTTCCTTTCATTAATATACTAAAAAAATGAGTTGTGTACTTTTAGCATTAATTTTTTACCTTTTTACTATACTATTTGATTTCATAAAATTATATATCAAAATTAGATAATTTTAAAATTATTTATCAAAGAAGAGTGATTTAACTTTTGACATTGTAATTATAATTGATATAAAAAATTAATTTTTTATATCAGTTTTAATTTTAATAATTTTAATCGAGGGTAAAAAAGTGAGATACCATCAATAGTTGTCCAAACTAGAAATTCCAATTTTTTTAATGCTATATGGACTTTCTCGATCTTTACGAGTATAATTAAGGATATAAATATTTTGTAAACAAAAAAATGATAGTAGTCTTTACATGCAAAAATATTAGAGAAATGCTAACAAATACATTTAGTTGAGATGCTATATGGACTTTCTTGATTTTTGTGAGGACGATTAAGGATTTAAGGGTATGGATATTTAGTAAGCCCAAAAAATTAATAGAAACACCCTTCGATTTCAAATATAACTTATTTAATATTTTTATTTTTATTTTTTTATTTAATTGATGTTTTTGTTTTAATAATTTTGTTTATTCTTAATATCAAATTTCATTAAAGATTAGTTTAAAAATAATATTAATTTTTAATTAAAATTGATACTATTAAATTCATTAATTAATTTTTTTATTAGTTTAAATATACTTTCTTTTACTTATATTTGAGAACGAATGGAATATATAATTTTAGATGTATAAAAAGAGAAAAGTGAAAATGTGATAGGCAATATAGGAATAGAAAAGAGACAAAATAAGATAGATAAAGTATATAAAAATTTACCTAAATATGTTTTTAGTTTTTTTTTAAAAAAAATATATTTATTTCTCTAAAATTTAAATTGTTAGTTCCGGTAAAATAAGTGATTTTTTTATTTCTGTTTAAAAAACCTTTAATTTCTATTCCTCCAAAATTTAAAAACATTATTTTAAATCCTTATCATTCATTTTTGTTTAGTTAAATAACATTATTTTTAGGTTCAAAAATAGAGTCATGTATTAGCATTTTACAATATATGTATTCTTGCATATTACCTCATGATCAAGTGATTTTCTATTAGACATACAAGTAGTAAATCGACATGATAGGAATAAAAAAAATATTGATTTATATTTTAAAAAGATTAAAAAAAAACTTTTACGATTTCAGAAAGAAAATTTTTCTGATTTTATGAAGAAGAAAAATATATTTAACACATAAAAACATTACAGAGGGTATTTTTGTAAAAAAAAAATACAGGGGCTATATTCATTTTTCCAATATATGATTACTATTGAGGTTGTAAACTATCCCAATGGAATTTTCATTTGCAAGCTAAGAGCACTGTGCAATGGCAAGGAGTCTGTTTCAGAGGGAGAAGGGCAAGCAATATGACAGAAAGTAGACATGATTCGCTCTGAAAAGAAGAAAACGAAGGGGAATATAATGCTGCTATGTAATAATTGGTGTTGATTCGTTCATCATTAACATAAATTTTGGAAATTGATTGAAAAAAATATGGAGAATCCGAGGATTAACTTGCTATGGTTGTAATTTGATAATGAAGAATCTGATTAAGTGAAGTACGTACATCTTGTGCTGTCACATCTTTTTGGTCATAGCAAGCATTAGTAAATCCATCTTTCTTGTTAGATGCACGGTGAATTTTGCATCTTTACTCTTTAGGCGTCCTTGCTTTAAGTGTTTTGTTTTCAATTATTTAAAATACAAAAATTCATTTTTTTTTAAAATCATATGAAAACAATGACAAGTAATAAAAAATATTTTTACATAAAATTTTAATAGTAAAAAGATAATAATATTTCTTAATTAAATGTGAATATAAATTTTAAGAAATATTTCTCTAAAATTGATTACTTTTAATTTTCTTAATTTCGAGTCATGTATTTCAGAATTTTACTTTTGTGTTATTATAAAGAAATACTGTATAAAGCAGGTTTGTATTTAATCTATAATTCATTTAAATTGAAAATATGAAATTCTTGAAAATTTAATACCTTGCATGATTAGTTGAGTTTAGGGTGTTCGTTGGCCGGATTAATTAGTTTGGGTTTAATTTAAATTTAAATGTGAACTTATTATATTTAACACTACTAGAAAAATAGGTTTCAACATCGCTATATTAACATCGGTTATTGAGAAAACCGATGTTAACGAAAACGCGGTGGCAATTTTGTAATTAAGATGACACTGTTAACATCGGTTTTCACCAAAACCGATGTTAAGTTGTTTCTCATAACATCGGTTTTCAAGTTTTTCAAGGAAAATCGATGTTAACGTCATCCTGTTAACATCGGTTTCCTAAGTTTTTAAGGAAAACCGATGTTAACTTCACCATATTAACATCGGTTTCCAAAAAAACCTAGGAAACCGATGTTAACAGGATGACGTTAACATCGGTTTTCCTTAAAAACTTGAAAACCGATGTTAACACTACTAGAAAAAAGGTTTTTAACGAAAACGCGGTGGCATTTTTGTAAATAAAGGGATGTTTTTAACATCGGTTTTATGAATAACCGATGTTACTGGAAGATATTCGACATCGGTTTTTAAAAAACCGATGTTACTGGAAGACATTTGACATCGGTTTTTTAAAAACCGATGTTATTAAAAGACATTCGACATCGGTTTTTTAAAACCAATGTTACTGAAAGACATTTGACATCGATTTTTTAAAAACCGATGTTATTATCAGAAATTCAAAATCAACCCTATTACCATGTTCTTTTCATAATAAATTTAATTTCTAAATAATTACTTGTTATGATCTCTTGATGACATCATAGTGACTCATCAATTAACACTAATCCTTATATAACAGGGTGTCTAATTAAGAGAAGTAAATAAAAAAATAAAAAACTAACATTTGCTAATGCACCCCCATTTTTGATAAGCTTAATCTTAACATGTAAAGTCATAACTTTTGATAGAAATATCCGATGGAGGAGTATTTTATGTCAGAACGCTCGAAATTATGAGAATTAATTAGATAAACAAAGAATAGATTGTAATTCACTAATTGAATAAATAAAAAATTAGAAAACACGAAATTTTTTGGAGATTTAAATCTTAAATCGCAAATTTGAGGCACTTAGAGACCTCGTTTGGGAAAAATTATTGGGCAAGTCCCCCCTCAGGGGGCACTTGGTAGGGGCTTCTCCTCTCAATTACGAACGCGTGGCCACCGATTTCGCCTCAATCGGACATCCCAGTCAAAAGTTATGGCCTTCCGTAATTTACGAAAACACCGCGAAATTTAAAATATGATGAAAGACATAGACATTGGTCTTCTATAAGTTTAAAATGCTTACTAATATTAATCCAATTAAAGCACAGCTAGAAAAGATTGAGTCTTTTATAAAACCCTATAATATATATCACTCAATGAGGCTCCTCCTCATCGCCAATCAGATCCGCAAGGACCTCTCCTCCGCCAACCACTTCTCGCGAATCACCACTCTCGACCTCGCTCGGGTCTTCTCACGTTCCGTCATCGCGGCCGCCGTTTAAGGCCACAAACGACGCGTGGGATGTTTTGTACGTTGCTGCAAGGTAAGTTGCGAGGTTGAAGGTGAACGATTTGGTCTCTTCGAAGTTTGATTTCCAGAACAATGGAGTGCTGGGTGGTCTTCCCCCACCTGTTGCGGCGGAGATTGCATTTTTTCCAAATAGGTGAGTTACTTAAACTAGTTTAAACTGCGTTCAACGTGTTTGAGAAAATGCGTGAGAAGTTGCATGCTCTGAACCTCAACGTTGATGAACTAAATGCCGCTGACCAACCACGCTTCTCAAGTGCTTTTGGCGTGGACTAAGGTTAGTGGGGTTTTAACAAAAGAGTGACATTTTGGTTTAAGAGTGAAGTTTAGCAGAGTCATTTATTGGATTTTATGACTAATTTGTGTTTTGTTGTTTTTTCTTCTTCCTGTATATTGCTATTGTTTCTTGAACAAATTTATCTCTTGCTTTCGACGGGGTTATGGAGTTTCTTGCAAAAATAAATTTGAGTGGGGTTTACCTATAATATTGTAAGTACCAGAAATTATCTTGTTATTTTTCTTAACATTACGAGACTTCTTCTCATATTGTTTTCTTTCAAGTTTCAGCTTGTTGGTTTCCTCAGTTGTAAAGTACTATATATCAAGCTTCAGGTGCTCTTGTCATCCAACTTGGTGTGGTGTATGCTATTCATCATCATCATCATCTAAGATGCTGAGAAAACTCATGAGGCTGCTACTGCTGCTGATGTTCTTTCTTTGTTTCTCATATGTTCTCTCTGTCTCTGCTATTCCTGCAACAAGTAAGCCTTTCATAGGATATTTAACTGCTTGTTCAGTTTTTTTTTCTTTTTTTTTTTTTGGTTTTCTATGAAAGTTTTAAAATATATGATGAAGTGGATGATTGATTTGCCTGGTTATAGGAAACCATTGTGAAGTAACAAAATCTGCATTTTTATGATGAAGTAACTCTATAGTTATAATGTGTTTGTTTATAATGTGTTTGTTTATAGGAAACCATTGTGAGGTAGACAGTAGACATGGCCAATAAAGATATTTTCAACCGTAGAAGGTGGGCTTTCTATGCGGCATATGCTACACATTTTGTATGAAATTTTCAAGGAGGGGTATGTTGTTGATGTCCCAATATCTATCATATTCTATATTTAAATTTGCACTCAATTACCACTTATATTATATGCTTAATTATTTTTTAATTGGTTAAGTGGTCTGAAATCTATATTCCTTTTTAGCTATATATTATATTTGATTATGATCATAATAATCATGCATTAGCCATTAATAATCCATGATAAAAAGGTACTTCAGCTATTAGAAACATCCGATATTAATAATCAATTAAAAAAAATTTAGAGAACATTCCACTAAAGCAAGCTCAATTCTAGTTTCAGATATAGCAATATAGACCTTGGCCTCAACATATTAATTTGAGAAAATACGTGCTTTTATACTAATGATTTTAAAATGTATTTTTATTTATGCATTTTACTGATTTATGTTACTTTCTTATCTAATTGAAGGTACCACCTGTGTATCCATATCCAGATCCTTACTATAGAAGCATCTTTGCTCCCTATGATACACAACCTTATCCCCCGCAAGCCTATAGTGGACAGCCAATGGTGTTCCTTTGCCAACTGATGCAGTGGAATCTGGCACTCATGAATGTAATTCATTTTTTTGTTTTCTTCACCCTTTTTTTAACTGTATATTTACATAAGTGTATTACAAGTTTTGGTAATTTTTTAACTGTATAGTTGAGTTAGTTTTTCTTTTGTGTTACAAGTGTATTTACATAAGTGTATTACACTTCCTTGAATTATGGATTCATTGATTTCTTGTAAGAGTTTAAGTCTTGTGACTACTTTAATTAGATTGGTTTATTTTCTAGTAGTGTAATTAGATTGGTTTATTTGAATTTTAATTTTTGTGACTACTTTGAATATGATTAAGATAATGTTGGTTTGTTTTGAGTCATAAAATTATGATAAAAATAAATGAATAATTAAAAAAATCAAAATTTTATTTCTTAGATATATATATATATATATGATAATCCTTATTTTTGAATGACTAATTATATATTTTATTTAAGATACTGATTATAGAAATAACTTTTATTCCCATCAAAATATAGGATACTTACCTTTCACCATGGAAATAAGGAGCAAAGCAAAATGTGAATATTTTATATCTCTAAAAAAATACATATGGGAAAGATTTTCTGAAAACTTTTATCAAATATATATATGTGAAATTTTCAAGTTTACTTTCCCATAAATGATTTTTATTCCTTCAATCAAACACTACCTATATACCTAATTATCATGATGGTTAAGAGTTTGGAGTGAGCTTTCATTAAGTAATTCTCACTATAAATATGGATTTAATTTTCCATGACACAACTAACATCTCACTTGGACGACAACTCTTTTTAAAAGAAATCTCTTGACGCTCATGGGATAATTAAATAACTGTGATTAAGTAAAATTACTTATGACTTAGGTAAGTGTAGTGAACTAGTGATTCTCTAAGTGGACATTTGCTAGCAGTCTCTCTAGTAATTTTTTAGTTAGGATTCTACTAGAAGTCCACGTATGTTATTGGTGTTTAAAGATCTCTCCCTGTTTTATATCTTTTATATATAAAAAATACTCAATTATCGTGAGAAAGTTTTGTTTTTAACTATAGAGGTGATTTTTTTATCACCTATAAACTAACATTTCAAAGAATTTGTTATATTTAAAATATATTTTATTTCCTTTAGTTCAATATTTAAAAAAACTTTTACTTCCACATGATTTTTCTAAGAATAATAAAACATTTTTCCTGCCAAATTTCACCTAAAGTCCCCCAAAATAAAAAAACAGTCACGTGAAGCACTGACTGGAAATACGGATGCCACTTGGATAGGCACTAGAAGCCGAAAACTACTTTAGAAATACATAATTTTAAAAATAAATTTCTCACATTTTTTTAACTTATTTTAGAAATCAATTTTTCATAATTTCAAAATACGTTTATATTTTTTTTATACCTAGTTTAGAAACGAACTTTTAGGAATCAATTTCTAAAGTAGATTATTTTGTTATAATTTAAACTCAGGTCTTTATATTTAGGTAGTTGATTTTTTAGTAAAATCTTGATCGTTTTATGTGTATTGTTTCAATAAGTGACATGTAATTAGTTCATTTTGTTAGTATGATCTTGATCATTTAACGTGTATTACTCCAATTGGTGATATCTAGGTTATTCATTTTAATCATTCTTTTATCTTGTATGTAACAAGTATTAAACATTATAAATATAGTCTGCACTAAGGTAGTCTGATCCATCACCTCAATCAGAAAATTTATTGCTACCCTAAACCCTAAACCATGACTTCATTAGTCAATGTGATTGTGGATTACAATGACGTCATCACAACAATTAAACATAGTTCAACATTTGTAAGCGGTTCACCAAAGATTGTTCAACTTGACAATAGAATGTCACTTGATGCCTTGAAACAAGCTATTGGAAACAAGATTAGTCTATCAAATGATAAAGTGGTCAAGGGTATACTTTTTCGATTACCTATATCATTTGTTAGTGATTGTAGCCAGTACAGGACATGCATATTGCATGATGATGAAAACATAATGACTATGTTTTCTATGTTTGGGTAACTCTCCAACCTCACATGTCTTCAGTTATATATTACCACCGCAAACACACTCACATAAACATGTGCACATCCACTACCAATTTTTACAAGCTCTTTGAATTTAAAGGGTTTGGATGAATACTTCGATGAAACATTGAACCTTGAATCAAGTTTTGAAGAAAATCCCATCAATTTATTTGATTGCTATTTATTATTTAATGAAGAAAAGTTTGAAGTATGGATTATTTATTTGAAGTTTTAGTAATTTTTATTTTTATTTTTGGCCACTTCATTAATGCATATGAGGATTGAATCGAGACCAAAAAGTTTTCTTAGTGACTTCATTAACATGAAAAACACGATAATGAAACATTATTTTAACCAAAATAACTAATACACATAACAGTCTAAGTGTCAAAAGTTGTCCTCATGGATTCAAATCTTGAAGTTGTAGTAATTTTTTCTTGTTTTTCACCACTTAGTTAATGTGTTTGAGGGCTAAATTGAGACCCTAAAGTTGTCTTAATGGCTTCATTGATATGAAAATTACAAGAAAGAAATATTATTTTAACTTAAATAATTGATACATGTAACAGTGTCAAAAGTTGACCTCATAGATTGAAATCTTGAGATTTTAGTAATTTTTCTTATTTTTGGCCACAAACCCTAGCTACCCTTGTCACTCATTCTGGACCTTGATCCATACGTCTGTTGCACAAACCCTAATGAAAACAGTAGGAATACCCATAATAACCAAAAGGGGGAGTGAATTGGTTAATACTTGGTCTTTTAAAATTTCTTTATAAAATCAGAGTAAGGATTTTAATCACTTTTAAACCAAGAATGTTTTTAATCAATCAAATCACTTAGCTCAAGAAATCAATAGCTCAAAACAGAACTTATTGAGTAATGATAAAAATACCAAGAACAAATGAACAAGATGACTAATAGAGATTGAGAGAGAGAATTAACACTAGAATTTATACTGATTCACTTCTCAACTAGATTAGAGTTCCACTATTATAAATTTCAGTTCTTACAAGCTTTATTACAATCACTCTTTATTAACTCTAGATAAAGAAAAGAAATCTAAAATTCTATTAGACTTCTAGTGAACAAGAACTAGAGAACACTACTCTGTTCTTCCATTGAGAACACTATTCTAGTACAAGCTTCAAAGAACAATTTACAATAGCACCAAATAACAAAAATTGCAAAAACAAATTTACAACCAAAGAGAATGGAGAGAAACAAGCTGGCGATCCAATGAATATGAGTGCATGTGGTTTATCAATTAGAGTTAAATGAGCAAAATGAATTTCAGAACATGCTCTCCTATTCTTCTTTGAAAACTCTTGCCCAAGAAATCATTCAATACCCGTGAAGATTAAAGAGTGGGATAAGAAGTTAGTTAACCCAGAAAATCACTTTCTAACTTTGTGAAGGCTTGTGTGTATTCAAAAAATTTGAAGTATTCAAGTTAAATCTCAAGCCAAACCTCACTCCTATTTATAATAGTTTTTTGTAACTAACTATAATCGATTAAACGCGTCAAATAATCAATTAAAAAGTCTTGTGTAATCGATTAAATTGTCACTTAATTGATTAAAGTGTTCATGCTGATTTCTGGGTTTGAACAACGAACAGAATAATCGATCAAACCGAGTGGTAATCGATTAAAGCAGTAAAGATTTGTTACAGAAGCAGCTTGTGTAATCGATGACAAATCATGGTAATCGATTAAAGCAGGAAACCATGTTTTTCTAAAAAGCTTTGTGTAATCGATTACAAGATTTGGTAATCAATTAAAACAGTAATACATATTTTTTTTCTTTTAACACTATGTAATCGATTACAAGAAATGGTAATCGATTAAATTGTTCTTCAATGTTTTTCCAGATTTAAAATCAAGGCAAATAATCGATTAAATCGTAGTGTAATAGATTAAAACAGTAAGTTTTGCATTTTTTCAAAAACATTGCCTATTTAGTTCTTTTCAAAAATTGTTTTAATTCTTTGATGAAGACATTTAAGCATGTAAATGATTAAGTGCATGCAATGCAATGATCAACAGATTAGCCTCTTCATACACTTCAATTTGAATCACATTCTTCAAGGCATGTGAAAAACTCAAAACATTCTTCCAAATCCTAAACTTCAAACTTCAAGTTGCTCCCCCTATATCCAACATCTAACCCTAGTATATTGATTGAACCATGGACCCTAATCATAACCATAACCCTAGGTCAAAGACACTTACTTTTTGCCCAAGAATCCAATGCTTCAAACCCTAACCTTAGATCATAAACCTTAACCCTAACCCCTATATATAGAAGTCATATTTACCTTTTAACATATCCACACAACACCATTTTTCTATGTTATTTTCTTCCAACTTTGCAAACACAAACCCTCTATCATATTTCTTTCTCTATTACACAACATGTCTTTTTTCATCCATCCATTGGTTAGTAATTTATATTATTTTTGTAAATATATTTTCATTTGTATTATTTAATAAATATTTATTTTATTTATATTATTTACGTAAAAAAACTCCCGAAAAAACATTATATAATGTAACTGAAAAAACAAAAGAAACGATAAGTATAGACCAAATCATCTTTTGGACACGTGTATTTTGAACTTTCTTTTGTGCATCCCTAATGATGTGACTCCTTCAATTATGTCTGGATTTTTCAACTAAATCAGTACTTTGTGCTATAAACCAGAATCTTGCAGATCGAATGAATAAGGAAGGAAGTTGAATGAGGGATGCATATCATTAACAAGATGATCTATCGGCTCCTCTTGTTTCATTCATCAGAAGATCCACTTATTCTTCTGTCCAATTATTCTACATGCACCATCAATTTTTAATAAATTACCGCCCACGGAATAAATTTATAAATATGAATTGTTTCTTCCCAGTTCATTCTTGTTGGTCACCTTAAATATTAAGTTTCATATCAGTAGCAAATAACTAGTAAACCTCACATATAACTGTTGAATTAAAAATAGTAATTAAGAAAAGTGTAACAGAAATCTACCAAATCATCACGCCCGCGCCTTATCTAACTTTGCTACTTGGATGATAGTGGTCTCTAATTGACAAAATAAGCATATGGACAAAATATTATGGGCCAATATGTTGGCACCATGTTTTTCTTTTGTGTTTTAATTGAACCATCTTTGTCTGATGCACCATTTGTTTTCCTCTAAGTTGCCTTGTCCCTTTTTATTCTTTTTTGGTCCTAATTACTTTTCCCTTCTCCCCCATCCTTGATTTCCCTTTCTATGGTCCCATTTATGTGTGTTGGCCAGTGGCATCTTCTTTTTATTTATTTTGAAGCTGCATTCATGTCTGCTATTCCATCCCGCTGTAACTTCAACAATGAAAAGGAACAAAGGAAAAGATTCAAAGTGTGGAGGAGGATATAAATGAAATTAACGCTGCATCAAAAGAATAGAGAGGACAATTCTAATGCCCAAAGAGTAATCCACATCAATATTCCATTCATGTTGCATGCAATTGGAAGAGAGCAAGGGACTTTTTAGGTGATGTGAAGACTACTAACTAGAAGTGTTGGGTTTGTGCGTATGTAAAGACCTTCGTCTTTGTTTTTTTGTTCAACTTCTTTTTCAATTGACATGTCAACATTTTTCAATCAAAGCTGTGACTTTGGTATCCCACGGATATCTTTTTCATAGATAAGCCTGATTGAAAAATATGGTCAAACATTAAATGTGAGTAAAAATTTTAATGAAAATTTAAACTTTGATTCATCGAGAAATTAACTTCTTTTAGTAGACCCAACACATAATGATATCGAAGTTGTGACTTTAATTAAACAGTAAAACATTTTTCCAGTAAAGTGACATGTATAATCGGACTTTACTTGAGTAAGCATCCTTGACTTGATGTTTCTCATCATTCTTTGTCGAGTATCTTTATTGTAACAAGAGCCATGAGATAAGATCGATGCTCATTTAAGTTTTTTGGATCAATTTGGATAAACAGTGTTCAAAGAATTGAAAGCATTTATATGAAACAGTCAATGGACATGGATTCCCATATCCCGTACAATTGGCCGTTTCCACTACTTGGATTCCGATTTGTAATGTCAAAAGGACAAAGTTCAACGCCGAAAGTCAGTCTTGTAATGAACATATGAAAAGCAGATATTGTATTTTTATAATTTCATTGGATAATCTAGTCAGTCCATGACAACACTTTACCTCACTGTTTTTGTATGTTTACCCTTCTTCCTGTTTTCTACTTAACGTAATGTGTCTACTTCAAGTGATTTGACTTGGGTCATGGAAATTCTAAGTTCCATTCCTATATACTACACTTGTGTTGATTCTCCTACTCGTGATTTCAAGTTCTTTCTTTCTTTATTGTGTGAAAGATTTCTTTATGCCCTCATGCAACATGTGAAGACAAAGTTATATATATATATATATATATTCATTTCTCACCTCAACTTGCAGCCTACATACATGTCTTTTATTATTTTTTGCATTTCTGTAAAGTACATCCCATAAAGAGTCATAAATAGAGAAAAAGGGGTTGAGGTTGAGAGAGAGAGAGAGAGAGATCTTCTTATGATGGGTTGGGTATCTCGTATTTGTTTTGTTTCTTTGCTTCAGCTTTTAGTTAGTTAAGATATGGTTGATCGTATGAAAAGACTTTCTCAATGGAATTCAAAGCAAGATGTTGCGATGACTATGAGATTTAAACCAAGTACTACTACTCAGTGTGGGAATTACACAAGATGGGTTGGTTTAGTTGTCTACTCAACTTTGTGAGGTCCACATACCACACACTTGATTTTATTTTTGTGCATGTATTGCACAGGTCTTTTTCCTGTTTCCATTTGTCACTTTGCCAAGAAAATTATGAAGCTATCGTGTCGAGTATCAAATGATATCAATGAGTGCATAAAATATGTAAATCATTGGCTAACCTTAATATTTTTTTTCTTAATCAAATAGAAGAAATGGAGAATGTCAATGATGAGGTGTGATAAAAGTTCTTTTGGGTGTACATCGCATGTTTTATAATAGATTTTGGGTTGATTTCTTTTCCTATAGTTTATGAATGTAGAAAGCAGAATGCAATTATTTGTGCAATTAATTATAATTAATTAAGAGAACAAACATTCTGAAAGTATATGTGAACTCAGTTTAGCCGCCATATTAGTATTATTTTTTAAGGAAAAAATATTGATAAACATTAAACACAGTGCAAGAAATATTTTAATCCAAATACAAGATTGCACGGTTACATTCATAGAGAAAGACAAAAACAAGTTACAGTTTAATTAACCAATAAAAAAATCATTGAGTGTTATCTCTGTTGGCCTTAAATCATATCCAAGATCTAACCTTTATCAAGTTCATACCACAATCGAAGTCAAAAGGAATACCCTGTTTAACTTCTGTGATTAGCTTCCGAGGTTGAACTTGGAACTTGGAAGTATAGGAGTCAATCATTGTATCCTTTTGGGCTTAAGGATTTCTTTTACGTATTTGGGCCTTAATTTAATTTCAGATGAGTATTACTATTGACACTACAAATTTTCTATTCGCACTACTCAAGTGGATGTCTTTTATCTATATTCTCAAATTGTCCCTTAGACAGAAACACAATGAAAACATGTTTCCGTTACATAAATGGGGGTGAAAAATGAAACAATGGAAACACAATTTTGTTGTATAATGCAAAACGAAATTATATTTCCGTTGCACAAACGGGAGATGAAAAAATTAATGCAATAGAAATACGATTGTGTTGTGCACTATACAATAGCAAAATCATATTTTTGTTGTTGACTCAACATCAACGATTCTGATCACCATCCCAAACAACAACACTAATTCAACAACAAAACCTGCAACAAAAAGGGGGGGAGTAAGGGGCACGCAAATCTTAGCAGTATTGGGCAAAGGGTGCTTGGATCTCGATGATAGTTGTTGAGGTGGACGAGGATGATCATGTGTGGTGGTTGGCGAACGGGGACGGGTCTCACACGGTGGTTGGAGGACGGGGATGAGGTCACACCACGATGGTAAAGGTTGGAGGTGGGGTTGCACGTAGTGGTGGTGGACTGGGGTAGGGGGCTGAGAATTCTTATGGGAAAGGGAAGGGTTGTAGGGATTTGGTGAGTGGGTAAATGAGGAATTTCCCAAGGTTGGTTGGTATTGCCAATAGTAAGGGTTGGTGGTATGAATAATAGTTCTCATTTCATATTTGGGATCTGACTTGTGAGTTGGAAATGACCAAGACATAAAGGCCAAATCATGCCTTGGGGCCAAGATCAAATGGGGATCAAGATCACACTACTCACAAGTGTAAATAGTGACATTCGTAGTTGTGTAAGATATTGATAAATTGATCCTTGAAAGATGAGAAATTCAAATTTAATCCCTGAATATTAAAAAATTACGACAAATTGGTCTTGCAAATAATTTAACGATAAATTAATCTTTAAAATTTATAATTTAATATCAAATTGGTCATCAATAACGAATGTAGAGGGGTGAAGGAGGGGTTCTAGCCCCACCTCTCTTGGTACCTCTTATATATATACGTATGCATTTTTAAGATATTTAGTGCAAAATTGTGTGAAATTAATCTTATATGATCTAAAATAATAATGGTTAAGTTTAGATAGTACAAAATTGTGAAAAATTATGTGTGTTTCCGTTATTTCAACAATAACTAAGGTGATAATTAGTATAAAATTTATTGTTATTATGATAATGATTAAGATTATCATCATTTAAAATAAAAATATATTTTGATTTTTGTGTAAAAACAGTAAATATTATTTGTTAAAAGTTATATATTTAAAAAATTACAAAAAGAAAAAAAAATCAGTCCCTCTCTAATAGATTTATGGATGTGTTGCTTTTGATACTTAAACGTTACAATTTCATGATAAAATAATCTTATGATTTTATCTGCAGAATATTTTGTTGCACTTTTGCAGAGGAACTAAATATGTATTTTTTTATCTCAAGAATCAGTTTTGTCACTGCATTACACTTTGGGATGAATTTGTCTGTTTGCCCTAACAATAATAAATAATGCATCTTCTTGCTTCTAAGGGAGGTTGAGAGATACTGAAAGCAAATTTTTTACCTTTGCTCTCCCTACAATGATATGAAAACGTTGAGAAGGTGTGAGAGATTTTGTGATTGTTACGGCATCCATATCAGGAAATTATCAGTTATTTCTGAGGCCAAACCACAGTCCTCAAAGGTTGAAAATGTTGTTCACATGGATCGTGTGTCAAATTTGCACTATCTTTTGCAGTTATGTGCGAAAACAAGATCATCCATGGGAGGAAGAGCATGCCATGCTCAGATTATTCGCATCGGCTTGGAAATGGACATATTAACGTCAAATATGCTGATTAACATGTACTCGAAATGCTCTTTAGTTGACAGTGCTCGCAAAAAGTTCAATGAAATGCCAGTGAAAAGCTTAGTTTCATGGAATACAGTGATTGGAGCACTTACCCAGAATGCAGAGGAACGGGAAGCTCTAAAACTCTTAATTCAAATGCAAAGAGAGGGAACACCATTCAATGAATTTACCATTTCCAGTGTTCTATGCAACTGTGCCTTCAAATGTGCTATACTTGAGTGCATGCAGTTGCATGCTTTTTCAATTAAGGCTGCCATAGATTCAAATTGTTTTGTTGGAACTGCTTTACTCCATGTCTATGCTAAGTGCTCTTCAATAAAAGATGCAAGTCAGATGTTTGAGAGTATGCCTGAAAAGAACGCTGTTACCTGGAGTTCAATGATGGCAGGATATGTGCAAAATGGGTTTCATGAGGAGGCCTTGCTACTTTTTCACAATGCTCAGTTGATGGGTTTTGATCAGGACCCATTTATGATATCATCTGCTGTTAGTGCTTGCGCAGGCCTGGCAACTTTGATTGAAGGGAAGCAAGTGCATGCCATTTCACATAAGTCTGGATTTGGTTCAAACATTTATGTTGCTTCCTCCCTTATAGACATGTATGCCAAATGTGGCTGCATAAGAGAAGCTTACCTTGTGTTTCAAGGTGTTTTGGAGGTTAGGAGCATTGTTTTATGGAACGCAATGATCTCTGGGTTTGCTAGACATGCTCGCGCACCAGAGGCTATGATCTTATTTGAAAAAATGCAGCAAAGAGGCTTCTTTCCTGATGATGTAACATATGTGTGTGTTCTAAATGCATGTAGTCATATGGGTTTGCATGAAGAAGGACAGAAATATTTTGATCTCATGGTCAGACAGCACAATCTTTCACCGAGTGTCATTCACTACTCATGTATGATTGATATTCTTGGTCGAGCGGGACTTGTTCACAAGGCTTATGACTTGCTAGAAAGAATGCCATTTAATGCAACTAGCTCTATGTGGGGTTCACTTCTAGCCTCTTGTAAAATTTATGGCAATATTGAGTTTGCTGAGATTGCCGCCAAGTATCTGTTTGAAATGGAGCCTAACAATGCAGGAAACCACATTTTGCTAGCAAATATATATGCAGCTAATAAAAAGTGGGATGAAGTTGCAAGAGCACGGAAGTCTCTGAGAGAGACTGATGTGAGGAAGGAGAGGGGTACAAGTTGGATTGAAATTAAGAATAAAATTCATTCATTTACTGTTGGTGAGAGAAATCATCCACAAATGGATGATATTTATGCTAAGTTGGATAATTTGGTGGTAGAATTGAAGAAATTGAATTACAAGGTGGATACCAGTAATGACCTGCACGACGTGGAAGAGAACAGGAAACAGATGCTTTTGAGGCACCACAGTGAGAAGCTTGCCATTACCTTTGGATTGATGTGTTTGCCTAGAGATATACCAATAAGGATTATAAAAAATCTCAGAATTTGTGGTGATTGCCACACTTTTATGAAACTTGTGTCCAAGTCTACCAGCAGGGAGATTATTGTACGAGATACAAACCGTTTTCACCACTTTAAGGATGGATTCTGTTCCTGTGGAGAGTTTTGGTAAAGTTCTGATATATATTTATTTTTATTAACTCCAACTAGCGCGGGTTTTATGTTTTACTTTCATCTCTGCATCCTTAAACCATATTTGAGTGACTTTGGTTTGGTAATCACCTATCCATGTTTTATAGGACATAGGAACTTTTTTTTCTACTGCAAATGGTTGATTTCAGTTTGTCGTAAACTGCGAAGGGAGAAGTATGCGTTAGGAACTGCATTTGGTGCACAACACTGATTCACGTCTAATTTGTTAAAAAAGACTGAAGTATTAGTTACTTTACACTTTATACACATCCACTGCATGGATTTGCCTAATCTTGGAAATCAGTTTTGTCTTTTTACATTATGTTGGGCTTTGAAGGGGACACGATGGTAATAGTTGACTGGTGTTGTGAATATCAGCTTATATTTGCCAGAGGACATTTCACCTTTGACAATACACAATTAAGAGCAAATTACCCAAATCGGTAAAAGAAGTCCTGTGTGGGGAAAACTTCAAATCATTGAGAAACAAGTTGCAGAAAATTAGAAAGCACCAGCACTGTCAACGATAAAGTTACGCAGGTTTTATATATTATAATTATAATCTAACAGAAACAAAACAAGTACAGTTGTGCATGTAATTAAATTTAAAATGGCATTAAATATTTGGATTTTGGAACCTAACGGTAAGAATTACACTAAGATCCTCAGCTGATCTTTTAGACCTTCAGCGGAAGCTTCAATACAGATGTAATACAATTTCAGCGTTTTGAAAGATAGCTTCACACTAAAACTCCAAGAGGGGCTAAAAAAGAAATAGAGGAAATGCCTTATATATACAGTGACTTTCTGATACTGTACAAACTACAAAATAATTCCAAGAAAGGGGATCCTTAGAACCAGTAGATTTGAGGGTGCATCAAAAGATCTAATTTTCATCATCTGGACCGCTACATCTTCATTCTTAATGAAGCTCTTAAAAAATCTGCCACAAGTAAACAACAGACCCAGTAACGCTATTGTCAGATAAATATACATTAGAAACCTTTATGAGTATAAAATTATATTGTGTACAAAGTATAAATAAATAACTGTTCGGAAAATTCAAGTCCGGTAAAAAATATGAAGTGCGATGTAGCTTCAAAAAACACTATTTATAATGCGATAAATTACTTCTCCGTCATCGCTGCGAATGCGATGATCTTTCCAATTTTAGTGGATGGGCCTATCGCAAGGCATCCACAGTCGTCTACCCTTGTTTGAACCATTTGATTGGTCTTAATTAATAGGAAAAAAAATGTCCAAAAGCAACTTCCCATTCACGTTTTTTAATTTCATATCACTTATCAATTTTCAATATATTTTATTCCAAAAGAGTAATTGATGAATGATATAAGAGAACAAATAAACCTTCCACCATATTCCAAAGAAAAGTGAAACTCAACCATAAAACTTAAATCCATTATGCAGATAAAGTGGATATTATACTATCATTAAATCTGGTATTTGCGCATCATCACTATATTATATATAAGTTGTCAATGTTAAACTTATTCATTAGTGTAAAAATTCACAGTTGTGAACCCATAGTGATTCTTATAAGACAATGGCAATACAGGTATTTTACAAACAGATAGAATATTAGAACAAATTATTGACCTTCAGAATTCCCAACTAGGCCAACAAACCGTTAAAAGGGAATAAAATGCTTCTTTCCATGCATACATGTAAAGAGACAGCATACCTTTAACAAATCCCGAGTTACCAAAATCACTATGCTCTGCTACTGTAACTGAAGCTTCCGAGGCAGGAGAACTACAAAGAAGGCAGTTAATGCTTAGTTTCAGACAACTAATATATTCAACTCCGTAAATTTCAAAAGTTACCTTCTGCTATATTACAAAAACTTTGCGGAGGAAATATCGTTTCTGGGTCCATTTTCTGGGAAGAAACAATCAGAGACAGGCTATGCTTGCTGCAGAAAGTAACCAGACTCAATGTTTCATAAAAATGGATAAGCTAAAATTTGGACGAATTTCTATCCTCAAACAGTAAATATTAAATATCACCAGACCCCAGTCATCTGATTACTTACAGAAAGTTTAAGGCAATATATATTTAATTTGTTTTCCTTCTTTCAGTTTGAATAAAAAAGACACATATACTACGAAGGGTTTCAAACCCCCAGATATCAAATTAAAGAATGGCGTTATAAAACAGATAAGCTCCAAAAACCTGAACAGTCACAAACCTTGCCCATGAAGGGATTAACTTATTATTTGGCAGGTCATCCTCGTCTTCATCTTCATCATCTGAACCTCTATATGGAGAGATATCGTATGACTGCTCTTGAAGTGAGTCTTTTATGATCAAGTCATCATCTTCAGTGGCTTTAATCAAATTGTCCATTACCTATAAAGACGTATATTTTAAATGTTCAGATGATTATAAAAGCAAGTCCAAAACACAAAATTAAATATTCAAAATGTATGATTGACAGTTTACTACATAGCAGTCTTTCTCCCCCGATCAGAATAATGATAAGCCAAAAGCTAATTGGATAAATCGTATATCCCCGATTTCAATTGCTAAGCATCATATGCTTGGAAGAAAGAGGCTTTAAAAATTAGTAACAAGAACATTTCAAAGCTAAAATCACATGAGATCACATTAAAAACATTGGTTCTATTAGAGTGACTAGAAAATAAGTATGTCATGCATCATTAAAAGAACACTTATTTTCATACAGTGGGAAAATATTCCTCCTAACCTTGACCAAAGTACTATGAAGTTCTTCAAAATATGAACATTAACAACATAGAAGAGGGGCATATAAAATAATATTACCTGTCCATTATTAGGACAATCATTCACAGATTCCGAATATTCAGGATGCGGTTCTTTTGTTTTGTCATTTGCCAAATCCACCGTGGCCAACGTTTCGGTTTCAGAAATTTTATCCATATTGCACTCTCTTTTGTCTTGCACTGGCAAATTCTTATGATTTTCTCTTTCATCCATAATTTTCTTATTTTCTTGGACTTCATCCTAGACCAGACATCCCATGTATTAGCATTTCCCCAAAAGAAGAGAGAGAGGGAGGGAAAACTATTTTACCGTAGCTCGGCGTTGTATTTTTATCTCTTCCTTCTTGGCCTGTATCTTCTCATGCTCTTGCTGCTGCTTCTTCATGTCATTAACTCGCTTCCTTTTTCTTTCTTTCTCCTTTTTTTCTTCATCTTCCATCTGCCGCTTCTTTGCTGCCATTTGTTCCTCCTTTTTCTTTCGTTCTTCCTCTTTCTTTTTCTTCTGCAGCTCCAGCTCCAACCTTTCCCGCTCAAGTCGCAACACCTCCTTCTTCATCTTGCGCTCGTTCTCTTTTTTTTCAGCCATACGCTTGGCAGCCTCAGCTGCCTCCAGGGCCTTCACTTTGATGTCTCTCTTGCCTACGTGTTCAAACACTAAGGTTCAAATAATTATCAAAGTGAATGATCCTTTGTATTTTACCATGTCAAGATGAATTTCAGTCTCCAAGAAGGCAAATTTTATAATAGAAAATATCTATTTTAAAGTCACTCAATAGATAAGATCAGTTACCTGTAACAACAGCTGCCGCTTGTTTTTGTTGAACTAATGGAATAAAGGAAGAAACGTTGGATACAATATTGTTAATGGAGCCTTGTTTCATACTATCTTTTCCAGATAACTTAGGCCTACAAGACCTTTTGCAAACTGATCCAGCAGTCCTCTTGACACCATTCGCTCCAAGAGATATATTATGGTTCTCCTTCCCCTTTCTTGTGAATCTTTTCCTATTGCTATCGTGCTTGTCAAGCTTATTTTTTACCTTATTGCAAGTCCCACTGAGGTTAAACTCTGTGCTTAAAATATCTTTACGTCCACCTGTTACTATATCATCTTGTAAAACTGATGTAGAGGGGTTTGCATTATCTACAATCTCAGCTAGGGGTTCCCTAATATTTGAGCCAGCCCTTCCTTCGGAAACAATGCCTCTTTGGAATGTACCAGCAATCTCGTCCACATTTTCATTTTCTTCAGTAATGCAGGGAAGGTCTAGTTTTAAACTCTTACGCTTTCCTGAACTGCCCAAGTTCGAATTAATTCGATCCCATAGAGTTTGAACTGAAGAAGTGTATTGACCCTTGCAATTTGATTGGCAATCAGAAAGGGACCTTGTACTTCCATCGCTTAGAGGAAGGGAAATCCTTATACCTAAGCCCTCCAGAAGTCCATTAGGTAAAGACTGATAGGGCTCTGGTACGTTATGCATCTTATATGGGGTTAAAGTATTGCACAATGAAGAATGCATGAACCTAGATTTACCAAGGGATGTATAACCTATTGAGTTACTGGGAAGATCTATCTCTTCCAAATCCATCTTTTCCAAATCCATCTCTTCTAAATCCATTTGATCTTCAGTAATGCATGGCTGTGCATTATCTGCTTGCATAATGAACCCTTCAATCTCTGGTATAGTCTTATCTATACCAACCAAATCCAAGCATTGCATTCCTGGAGAAGCAGACATTCCATCTGAGAATTTAGCATTTCCTGCTGGATACACTCTTCTACTTGAGGTGCTTTTTTCAACACAACTCAGATGCTCCGCACATTCCTGTCCACAACTAACCTGATGATGCCACGACTCCACCTTCTCATCCATGGTGCATCCCATCGTTGAGTCAATACCAAAACCTGATGGATTTGCCACTGCCAACAGAAGGGTGTCTTCACTTCTGTCTCTTCCATCCAAAATACATTTCTGCCAACAGGAAAACCATTTAAAAGCCTATTCAGAACGTTTTATAAAATGAAAAGGCAACTTTTACAGCTCTAAACCTACACTCATACATTTGTATATTCACTTTCCTAAAGAGTAAGATATTGCAAAATTTTCGGCTACAGATGTAATTCTGGCTGAATACAACATATTTTAACACAAGCCACTGACAAACAAAGAGATCCAGCAAAACATCTGAGAACTTGAAGCCTGACTTTTTTGTTAAATAAACAGTAAAAGTCATTTTATAGTTCTGGCTACATAAAAATATAAAATGTATGTTAAAACAAGCCACGGATGAATCCAGCAAAACATATCAGATCCTGAAGTCTAAAGTTTTTGTTAAATAAAATAGCAAACCTCAATTTTTGCCTGAAACCTTATTATTCACAACCCAGCAAGTTAGTAGATTGTGCCTTTCTGCTCGTTCACCAATTCTCTATAAATGTATCACCATCCAAACAATTCAATTATTCAAGTTTCTGATATTCGTAGAAGGAAAGGTAATGCATGCTAAACAGTGTTAAATAGAAAAGAATATACATGTACAAAAACAACAACCAATCCATGGATCAAACAATGCCATAGTGTTCTATACTTACATGTAAAGAAAGAAACCCCAGATTAAAGAACCAATGTGAAATTATATCAGTAGCTTTCTAGTGTTAAGTTTTTAAATTTATCTTTCCTTTTTTAACATCAGCTTACCTATACCCTCATCACATGACATGCTACCATGAATTGAAATGAAAAATGTCCTACTCATCTAATGGTTTACAAAGGGTCGGATCGATCGGATTTGGACCAAAAAATCTCATTTAACCATTATTCTTACATTTGTCAAGATTCACTTGTATTATTAACCAACATAAAATTCTCACTTTTATCTCTTATCTGTGTCTCCCTCCTCGCCCTTTTTGACAGATGGCAATCCTTTTTCACACTTTCTGCTTCCACTTCTATATAAATGTAGCATAAAACTATTGTTTATCTATAGTAAATAGCTATTGGATCATATATTCAATTTTCCACTAGCTCATTTGCCATGAAATGTCTACTCTCAGCCAATTTTTAAACACTAAAATTTAGAAGAAAACAAAAGAAAAAAATTATATTGACATCTTCAATTCAATGTGTAGATGTTGCATACTAGTGTAGTAGTGTTACTGTCTGGGGTTTTATCATCTCAGGATTTCTTCTTTTCATTTTTATTTGACTCAGTTTTTCTCTTAATTTAGGGAATATATTCCAATTTTAGTGTTTTTTATATAAATTTTAAAGAATAGTGTTTTTCTATTTGAATAAGGATTGTGTTGTAACCTTGCATTCTAAGTAACTGAACTCTCTTCCCACCTTACTCCTCTCTGTTTCTTTGTTCTCTATCTGCTCTAATCCTAAACTGATCGAGCAAACAAAGTTTTGCTAGATCAATTTTACTCCACAATGGCACACTTATTTATCACTTCAGCATTTTCACTTCTCCAAATTCTAAATAGATTTTATTACGCTCCCTGATCTAGTCTTCCTGGGAACATCACATAGACATTGGAAATCTTGTTGGTATTTTGAGGAAAGTTGAAGTACATAATTTTCATTTCTCAAAAAAAAATCTAAAATAGCTTTTAAAGGAGCCCGTGACATCGAATAAAATAAATCTACTTATGTCTATGCAAAAGCAACACAGCGCACTAATTATGACAGTAAAGTTCGAAGATATTAACCAAGACTTTGTGACATACAATTTGATATTGAATTATTTTATGCCAACTCCGCTAGTGCAAGGTGTACAGAAAATTCATATTTAATATTTAGTCCTAAAGAAAGAAATCTTACACAGACTAGTCTTAATATTTTCAGAACGTAAAACAAAATATGATGTACCTTTTCTTTTCCCACTTTAAGTGAAGAGTCTTCCATTGTTTGGCATTCCCCGCTGTATTGCATTTCAGCTGTTGGGATGTTACTAATAGATTGATGTCCTATATCATCCTCTGGATCAGATGGCAAATGTTGAACTTCTAGGGTAACCTCCCGGCTGTCTTCTTCGATACTCAAGCTTCTACTTGCGGGCCTTTGGTCAATAGAATCACGTGGTTTTTCCAAGAGGTTTGAAGAGGCGGGTCGAAATCTCTCCGTTTCAATTTCAATCTTCCTTCTTTTATGCTGAGGACAAGAATGTTCCACATCATAAGTGAAACTTTTGGTGGAACTTCTGAAAATCTGGAAATCAGTTGAAAAACTGGTAATTTTTCCTTCGCTGAGCAATGTCTTCCGCAACACGTCACCATCTTGACACAAGGTAATGCTATTGGGGGCCTGTTGTGCCAAATCAACATTCACATCATCCATGGGAGCAGAAAATGGGAACGCAACAGTGAAATTTGTAACATTTTCATCTGTGGATTTATGCGAATCATTTCCCGTAACTGCTTCAGAAGAAGAATCCGCCAACTTAGCACTACTTTCATCTAGTGTACTGTTTACTGAAACAAATTTGGTTGGCATAACTTCTTTTGACAAACTTCTTGATGAATTTTCACCAGCAACTTGTGAAGGACTAGAATGATTCATCAACGAAGAAGTAAGAATACAGAATTCATTCTGAACCATAGGTATCTCTTTGTTTGGTGGCACAGCACTTAGTGTTGCCCTAGCTATATCTTCCTCCTCTAAGTGACTTGCACAATATTCCATATGAGGCTCCTCTTCTCTGATCGGTACTTCCTGCATTTGCAGCGAAGGCATCTCCTCTAAAGAGTTGCACTTACTTTGGCAATCAGAAGAAGTTTCCACTTCAAGTAATTTTACAGGTTCCAAAGAGTTCAGAGGTTCTTCTCGTGACACTCCCTGTTGCCCCTCTTTCAAATCAGGACTACAAATTCCACTCATACTTGTCTCCTCTACATCATCAAAATCAAGTTGCTTAGGCATCACAGACATGATAAAATCAGTGGGCGACTTCAAGACTGATACATTCTGCCCAACCTTAGGGATAACACAATAAGGATCTTTTTCAACTAATCCATCAAAGTCAGCTTCAACTTCACCAACAATTGCAGCAGATCTGTGCTCAACATTATCAGTGGGAAGGGCACCATACGGTATATTTTCTTGGACATCCATGACTTTCTCATCCACCGCTGCTTCAACATATACTGATTCTGATTGTAAAGACCCACCATATAAATTGGAAGAACTGACTGGCCTTAATGATCCTTCATTTGCAGAAGCAGCCACAGCCCTCGTATTTCCAGAAGCAGCTAGTGCAGCAACGTTCTCCTTGTCTGCAGAATTCCTGCAAATTTCTATATCTAATTTGGAATACTTTCGACTTGAGGATAACCTTCTAGCATCCAGTTTGGTAGGCGGTACATTCCAAGACTTCTTACCAGCAGATTCAGAGCAGGTAGCACTCTGCTCACAGAAATTGTATCTGGAAGACTTCAGTACTTTTTCAATCTTTTCAGAACCACTTCTACTCAAACGATCTTTTGGTTCTAGTGCAGAAAAGTCCAGATCCTTTTGACTACTGAAGGTCCCAACAACAGACACCACAAGATCCAGTGAATTCTGTGAAATTGAAGGTTGAGGTAATGGCACTGATTTGTCAATAGACCTTACAGAACCACCAGTCTTCATAAGATCATGACCTGGTGATGGGCAGGAACTTCTAAGTAACTTCATCATACCATGAATGTTACTTTCTTGTTTGTTGAGGCAGGAATTACCATCTTTAACTGTATTCCTACCACTTCCATTGTTACAATCAGAGGCTTTGCTTAAATTTGTTAGTTCAGCATGTGTAATTGGTCGCCTATGATCACAGAAGTCAACTCCTTTGCCACTGCCCAAGGTGCTATCAAGCTTCAAAAATTCACGGTTACATCTGGCTTGGCTAGAACTTCTAGATTCTGTTAATCTCTCATCATACACACTTTTTCCAGCTTCCTTGCTATGATACTCCCCTTTACTTGCTTCATTGATGCCACAACTTCCATTTGCAAAACAAGGTTGGTTGACTATCTCGAATGACTCATTCAAATTATTAGGCGGAGGGCCATTTTCCTTCGCTACAGAAGGACTAGCAACATTCAAAGAGTTGAATTTCTGGGATGAGCATTTAGATCTTGTCAGCCGGCCAGAGTAGTTAGTTACATAGTCACATGCTTCCATTTCTTCCATGGAACAACTTTGGATGTTGGCATGAAAATCTTTGACCACATCCGACTCCATTGCATGTTCTGCCTCTTGAGTTGAGTGTGCAGAACCTGTAACTGTGCCAGCACAGACACCGGCATTATCATCTTCTCCTGACAATCTTCTGGGTGCTTTTACACTGTTACGTAGCTCCAGAGCCTTCTGCCTCGACTTTGACCTTTGCAACTTTGCGAGAGACGGAGCTGGGTCGTGGTGACTGTCTGAGGCCCTTGTTTCAATCTGATTCTGAGGTGGTGATACGGCACCTGAATCCAATTCTGGAGGACCACTTGAGGCACATACAGCATAGTTGACAGGACAATCTGGCAAATTCGAAACCCCATCTCCCGTGTTACACTCCTTTTCTAAAGCACGACCTTCATTATGCAAACCAATTGGATACTGAACACCATAGGACACAGCATATAGATTGCTGTACACACCGGGGAAAGGAACTCTATATTGTGGTTGCGAAATTAGAACTTCGGAAATGAGATCATCTTTGCTTAACCCTGCAGAGAGAGAATACATTATCACCAAATCGCAAAGGAAAATCGGCCGAGATAATAGAATTGCTATTGAAACAAGCTCCCTGAATAAGTGTGCGAACTCAAATTATCATTTCTACCAAATGTCATTTCTACGAAGCCACGAAGCGGGTACTATTGTTCCTCCGTGTAATTATAACAAAATACGAAGCAAAAATCAGGGAGACCTAACACGGAAATCTCACGCGAGAGGGAGGGTCTGTTACCTTGTGGATCTGCGTGAAGGGAAGAGTTGCAGAGCCATGGCGGAGGGGGAATTCTGTTGAGGCGGAGTTTGGGGAAAAGTTGTTGCTCCCAGAGATGGCACTGTTGTCGTGATTGGTCGATGATTCGCTTCTTTCGCTCGAAGATCTGCACGACGTGCTTCTCCATCGCCGACATTTCTTCTTAGCTTCACATCGATGAATAGCGTGGTTTTGGCGCTGTTTACAATTCAAATTTTGGGATCCTGGTAGTAGTGATTTGATTCATTGGATTGGAAAATGGAAATGGATTCATTCACCCCCTTCGAATGTTTCAAAGTTCAAACTGTGTTGGTTTGTGGGCTGTGTTGCTTCACGTATTGGGCTTATTTGGACATTACCGTTTCGGCCCAACTTAATTTCGACCATGCCCAGGTCTTCACCAATTGCTGGATTTAGGTGACACAAACAAAACCATAGTCTCACTCTCATCAGCGGGGCTACCTTATATTCCGGGCAATTGTTAAACATACTTCTCTTAATTATTAAATATACTTCCTTTTTTTATTAAATTTACTTAAATAAACCCACCCCTTGGTGGTTTAGGAGGTGAAAAAAAATAAAGAGATTTGAGTTCTAGACTCATTTTTATCATTTTTCAAATGTGTAAGGGATTACCAAATATAATTTTAAACTGATTTTACTTTTAAAATACTTTTGGAACACTTGTACCAAAAATTCAACCATACCCTTATAGTGTGTTTAGTTTAAAAGATAAAAATACAAGAGAAATTTTTTAATTAAAATATAGTGGAAAATGGGTGAGTCCAACATAGAAAATACAAAATTTATCTCATATTTCTCTCCTAAAACCCTAAACCAAAGGTAACCTTTGTGGTTTAGGCGGTAAAAGAAAAATAGAGGAATTTGGGTTCTAGACTCATGTTTATCATCTTTATAATTTTTTTTTAGGTTATAAATCACTTATCACATCATTAGTTAACATAATTATCATGTTACTAATTAAAATAGCATGTCAATTTCTACATGAAAATCTCACATAATCAACTCACAATCAATAGATAGAATGACTAAAATTGCATAATTTTTAAACTTGAGAAATGAAAATCTCATATTCAAAAACAGGAGACCAAAATCACATATTAGGAATTATATGGGATTAAAATTATAATTTAACATTTTTTTAGTTAAATATTGAATTATTATAATATCTCTACATAAATTAAATAAAAATTTGTCAGATTTTCCCCCTAAAATTTTTGTATATATTGTTGATGCACTCCTATTATAAATAGCATATAAACATATTAACATTCTCATAATAACATATAAACATATTAATATTCTCATATATATGTGAGGAGGAATCAAGTTACTTTAAGAGTACATTTGAAAGAGTTATTATGTCTTTACCTTAATTTTCTTAGGATCATGATTGATTAGAGTACTCTTTGAGCAACTTAATCCCTCAATGGTAACTTTTAATCTTAATTTTATATTTTACCTCAAACTTTTACTTTTTAGTGAATTTTACTTTCAATAAATTAATTTAGTGTATTTTACCCTCAATTTTTTTTAAAAAACTTGAAAATCTTACCTTTTGTTGTTGAGCTAACATGGAAGCATAAAAATTGGGGGTAAAATTTACAAAAACAAAATTGAGGATGAAATTTGTCAAAAAAAAGTAAAAAGTTAGGGTTCAAAAGTATAATTATTTTAACATACTATGTCAACTCAATGATATAAGATAAAACTTACAAATTTTTTTAAAAGTTGAAGATAAATGAGTCAAATTAATTTGTTGAGATTAAAGAGTTTCTCATCATTCTTATAATTTATTTTCTTTAAATCTAATAGTTAAGATTAATTATTTATTATAATTATTAAATTTTAAAAAAATGGAGAATAAAAATGAAGAATAACTCTTTTATATTATTTTACTGCTGTTTAACTCTTACATTTCATTATCCAACCCTTAGCATATGCCACAGGGACTGGTTTTCTTACATAAATTTATTTTCAACTTTATTTTTTGCAAGTTCTTATATTCATTCTGATATATAAAAAAAGGTCTTACATTTTATTATATTTTATTTTATTATGCTCGCCAAACAAACTTTAAAGGTTGTTTGTTGATAAATATAGGATAAAAATAAAACAAATTTTTGATGTACCAATATGATAGTATACGATTAACTTATCATATTACTTATTGATTTTTTTATTATAAGAAACAACTAAATGGAGTAAGATTTGGCACCTAATATACTAGCTCATACCTCATACTCGATTAAAGGTATTATTAGATTTTGAACCATGAGTGTAAGTAACGCTTGGCACCTGACTAACTTAGTATATCTTTAAAAGACAACTAATATAGCTTATTTATGTGGACACATATGATGACTCTATTACTTATTTTTAAAAACTATTAAAGTTAAAATAATTGTTAAATGCTAAATAAATGATTCATCTAAACAATATATATTCCTTTGAAGTCAAAGTCAAATGTCATATATTTGACAAAATTAAGGTTTTATCTGCTTTGATCGTGATTGAGATTGATTTTTTATTTATTTGAGAAAGTGGGGGTAAGGAAGGGTGTGTCACTTTCTGTTCAGCTATGTATATTTTTGTAATTATTAATAAATATAGTTAAATATTTATAGATAATTTTATTGTTATATATACTATATGCAACTGTTAATTATATAATTATGTCATATTTTATTTTTAATAGTTATTAAAAATATAAAATAATTATTTTAATAGTTAAATAAATAACATTTTAATTATAATACTTATTTTAGCAAAATTAAAAAATATATATTTAAATAAAATTATAATTTAATTCTTAAATATGTTTATGTTATTTATTCTTTATTTAATTATATATATTGATTGAATTAAAATATAATTAACAACTTAATCTATAAATTATTTAAAGTATATGAATAAATATTTATTTTTTAAAATGGAGATGAGTTTGTTATAGGTTTTCTAGAACCTGATAAAACTTAATGGAGATGGAATTTGGTTTTATTGTTAATCTTTGTCTTTTATAAAACCAAATATATGTATTATCTTGTATGAGGATTGATAGATAAATCTGTTCCAACCTGCCTATTGTCATCCCTACTATTATATCCCTATTATTTTATTATTTCATGTAAAATGAGAGATTTAATACACACAGGACTACAATAAAAAAACATGTTGATGAGAAAAAATCTAGATATTGTTGCTAAGCAACTCAATACTTGTCTAAAAACAAATTGCACACTACAGTTTTGGAAAGATAAAAATAACTTAAGTTCATAAAAAAATGTGCATGCATTATAAAAAAATATTTATTCTTTACAATAAATAAGCAAAAATACTAATAAACGTGGTGTGCATGTCTTTAATAACGCTCCATATAAATGTTTGTCCTTGGATAATTAATTCAAAATTCTTTTGAATTTAAATTTAAAAAAGAAAAAAAAGTAATAACATGTATCACTTCTTAAAATAAAATAGATTAAAAAATTAATTCACCCTAAAAAGATTCAATCTAATTTAATATACAAGAATTGATGGCGCCGGTTACAGGAAATATTCCACACAGGATAATATTTCTTTTACAATAAATATAGAATAACTTTTACTTCAAGAAAAATGTATGATAACTCATGTTATTAATTTTATTTTTCTTATGCTGTCATTATAAAAAAAATTACAATGTTAAATAAGTAATCATCTTAAGTGTATTTTTAGATAATGACCACAATTTTTTTCTTTAATCCTAGGAATTAAATATACGTAATAAGATATCTATAATAACTTATTAATTCTGCTCAACTGATTAAATTAGATCTCTTTGGTATAAACTTTGATAATTTTAAATTTACGGTTGGGTGAGTGGTATAAAATCATTTCTTTACCCGCCGTTTATTTAAGCTATTTTCTTTAATTTTAGAAGATTATTAATTACTTCAGAAAAATAAAATAAGAGTATTATTTAAACATGTATATGAAAAAAATAGATATAAACAATTGTTTATGAAATTAAATATAGCATCAATTATTTGATAATCGATTAATATAACTGCATTTTTTGGTGGAAAATAAAACTGCATATAAAAATATATGTGGACGTAATTTGAATTTGGTTCAAAAATTTAATTTGGTTTTCATTTTAAATCTTCACATCGCACCATTTTTTAACTTTAATGACATTTTGTTAAATTTCAATTAGATTCATGTTTTTCTTGAAACTAAAATGTTTTCTTTTATATTAAAATTCATTGTACTTCTACATTGGTGTGTCGATAAAATTAGCTTATAAATTAGTTGTTAGCTTATTGAATTGAATATATTTAATAAGATTAGTTGATAAATGTCAAATGATATAAAAAAAATATAATTAGTTATTTGATTAAAAAAAGTAAAAAAAAAAACATTCCGAGTAAATTAATGAGGATAAAAAATATTAAAAAAAACAGTAGTTTGTAAGCTATCTTATTTTGATAAGCTATTTGAAGTTGTATGTGAGAATAATAATAATAAATTAGAAGCTACAACATAAGTTCATGTATCAAACAAAATTTGGTCAAATTAACTTATAAGATAGTTAAATGAATTTATAAGCTCTCCAAGTGTCTTATCAAAAACACTCTACGTTGATGAATTGTTATTTTATTCATTTAAAGTTTTTTATGTGAATATTTTAGAATTTAATTGAAATATTTTGGGTTTATTATTTTGTGTTCCTAAATTTTGTTGGATTTTTGCTTTTAGTCCCTAATCTAATTTTTGACTTGTTAAAGTTCTTTGACTTTTTTTATCATTACTTTTAATCATTGCATTCAAGTAATAACATTAACTGATCTTGAAACAATTTTATTGATTTGTTGCACTATCAAGAATTTTGATGAGACAGTCACTTCTAATATTTTTTTTGGTAACCTCTCATCAACTAGTTGACAAATGAGGAATTTAAAAATTATTTACCCAAAAATTACAAGTAATTGCCCATCAGACACATGATAAGTCACCTAGTTGTCAGCATTATTATTATGCCATCAAATAATGTTATTACTTAATAATAGAAACTAAAAGTGATAATGAAATATTTTTTTAGGATTTTGATTGGTCAAAATTATTAGTTAGTTATTAAATATTTTATACTAGTAATGTATCAAATTTAAGCTTATTTTATCATATTTCATATTTTAAAAAATTATTAAAATCGGTAATTGCTACGTGAATCCTGGGTTTATTTTAGTATACTTTTTAGTTTTGGGTATGGTAGTAAACACGAAACTTTCCTTCTTTTTTTTCTCAAGTTAAACTGTGTTTGAATCCGTGTTGATAACGTGTGAATATCCTATTTTCTATAGTAAATTGAATAAAAATATAAAAATTATTCTTAGTAGCTTCTAGATAGTCGTGGATCTTCTTAAAAAAAAAAAAAAAGATGTGGATCCAATTAGAATACGAATCGAGACTAAACACACACTTAGCATGGTCTGAGACCATGTTTAGTATATTTATACATGCTCGTGGAATTTTTACCATCATTCACTTCAATTTACATAAATGGAAATCCCACTAGGTATACCAGTTGAGAGAGTAGATATCTTGAGAGATGCTTATGTTTATGATTTGACCTTTTTTTGAACAATTTCATCTATCTATTGACATCAACTTTGCAACCAGCACAAATCGAATTGCGTATCCAAAATGAATTCTTTTACAAACATGGAGTTAATTTTGAGGTGAACTTATTTCTTCTTGATTACATTCATTTATGTTATATGATTTCAATTTCTTTTAGGGAATTGTATTGAATGTTGTGTCTAAAAAATAAAAATAATTTTTTAAATTATTACAAACACTAGAGATTTTAAACAGTGATCATTTTTGTTATCATTATTATTATCGTCATGTGATCCTTTTATAGATAGATTTGGCCAATACAACCGCAATTACAATGATGATGTGATTGTGTAAAGTCTAAAATCCTATATGTTGTCATTAAAACTATGGTCATCGACGATATTTTAAAACCTAGCATACACTCATGGACTGTCAAATAATATTTTTTTCATCTTCTTTTCAGTTTAATAAATTGAGATTATAACATGTATTCGTTTTTATGATATATCTTAGCTATTTTTTTTCTTTGTTTCATGTATTTGGTTAATTCAAAGGTTGAAGCAGCACCAAAGGAAATAAAAGAAGGAAGTTTGATTATGACCGAGATGAATAAGTATGAAAAACACGTGGTTGATCTAGAATTGAAACTATCACTACCAAGGTCAAGTTTTTGTAATTTACCAAATGTCTTGAAATCTACAACTTCAAGGACTCCGCTGCCATCATCATCATCATCATTTCATAAAGCATACCTACCTTTCATATTGAACATTGAAGGGAATCTTGGTGGCACCTCAAAATATGAGCTACCACTATGGATTGCTATGGGATGCGTTCGTTGTTTAACTTATGTGATGGTATCCAAAGTTAACCCTGATTGCCCAAACTGCAAAAAATTTATGTTGATTGACAAGTTTCAAGTGAATCCTACAAAAAAAATCAGAACAAATTAAAATTAATTTATACCCTTACTTATTTATTAGGAGTTAGTATCTTTCAATTATCATGAATAGTTGTCTACCCATTATCATTTTCATATTAGTTTCATTTGCATCCCAATATCTGGGGACAACGACCGTACTCCACATATTTGGAAAAAAATTTACTCAAATGTCACACTAACAATACATATTACCAGAGTGCCACGTGAGCTAATTCGCCACCAATCCCAGCGAAGTACATAGTCTGACGTGGCGAGCAACTGGTGACCAGCAACTTCACTACTACCCCTAGCGAGTTAGGTGGTCCAACGTGTCAGTCCACGTGACTTAATTCGCTGTCAGAAGAAGCGATTTACATGGCAAATTTTGCTACAACCAATAGCGAATTACGTACAACGGTCTTAAATTCAGACTACCCGTTATGGACACGTGGCAAACGCTGGTGGAATTCGCTGGGGCCTCAGCGAATTAGGCTTACCTGGCACCCTATTTAAAGTGGTCCCCCTCCTTCATTCTTTCTCCCCCTCCTTCATTCTCCCTCATTTTAAAGTTTCTGAAAGTGACTCTCATTTGTATCTCTGCATTGCTTTGTGTTCTTCATTACAAGTAAGTTATTTTTTGTATTTTTTTATTGTAATTTTTTTTTATAATTTATTTAGTTAATATATAGGTGTTAGGTTTGAAACATTAGGATAGATGATATGTTATTTAAAAATTAGGAATATTAATTGATAGGAAAGATATATTTTGTATTTTATGACTGTTTAGTTATTATAATTGATAAATATATATATATATATATATATATATATATTTGTAGATTATTTTTTTATAATTTATTTAGTTAATATATAGGTGTTAAGTTTGAAATATTAGGATATATGATATGTTATTTAAAATTTAAGATTGTTAATTGATAGGAAAGATAAGTTTTTTATTTTATGATTGTTTTGTTATTATATGTGATATATATATATATATATATTTGGAGATTATTTATTTATAATTTATGTAGTTAATATATAGGTGTTAGGTTTGAAACATTAGGATAGATTATATGTTATTTAAAAATTAGGAATATTAATTGATAGGAAAGATATATTTTATATTTTATGACTGTTTAGTTATTATAATTGATAAATATATATATATATATATATATATATATATATATATTTGTAGATTATTTTTTTATAATTTATTTAGTTAATATATAGGTGTTAAGTTTGAAACATTAGGATAGATGATCTGTTATTTAAAATTTAAGATTGTTAATTGATAGGAAATATAAGTTTTTTATTTTATGATTGTTTTGTTATTATATGTGATATATATATATATATATATATATATATATTTGGAGATTATTTTTTTATAATTTATGTAGTTAATATATAGGTGTTAGGTTTGAAACATTAGGGTAGAGGATATTTTATTTAAAAATTAGGATTGTTAATTGCTAGGAAAGATAAATTTTTTATTTTATGATTGTTTGGTTATTATAAGTGATATATATATATATATATATATATATATATATTTGTAGATAATTTTTTTATAATTTATTTAGTTAATATATAGGTGTTAGGTTTGAATCATTAGGATAGAGGATATCTTATTTAAAAATTAGGATTGTTAATTGATAGGAAAGATAAGTTTTTTATTTTATGATTGCTTGGTTATTATTAGTGATATATATATATATATATATATATATATATATATATATATATATATTATGTTTCTTTTGTATATATTAGTTATAATTTGAAACACATTTTTTTAAATTATTATTATATATTTTATTATTTGAAATATAGGTTT
>CM023960.1:22289973-22311612 GCA_013407115.1 Glycine latifolia
TAGGTTTCAAACATTAGGATGGATCACGGTGAAGATATCTCAACACCTCCCGTGACTGAGCCTGCGGTCAACGTGATTGATCCCGGTCCATCGGTACGGACCCTTTTGATGTTACAGGATCGACATGTATCCACGACCGTGTGGAACTTGCAAGGTGATCCGACGTGGCGGGATCGTGTTATTAATGTGAGGCATGCTGCGACGCATGATCATCTGAACATACCGGAGGACATCCACCCGTGGCTTATACAGGCGGGTTTTTACCACGTTGCACGTTTGCGCAACCATGAGGTAACTATATTATATAATATATTATGGTGTTAAGATTGTACTGTAGCATATATGTAACTGTGGTATAATGTATAATTTTATATCGACCACAACCTTGTGTCGGCGCCTGTTGAGTGATGGCGCCCTGAGACACGGACATTCCATATGTCCATGGGAGAGGTCACGATCACCCTAGAGGATGTACACCATCTGTTGGGGCTGCCTACAGATGGTGAGGTTGTGTCAGGCCACCACGGACGACATAACTTCGGCCAGATAGTCGGTGACCTTTTAGGGGTGCAACCTGTTGCGGGTCGGGATCTTCATGGAGGTTTATTGGGCCTCCACTATTTACGGGAGCAATTTGATGATTATGCCGTCCATGCTGGCACAGAAGTTGGACGCATGAGATACACCCGCGCATTGATATTGGGTATTTTAGGCGGGATGTTGTTCGTGGACACCGCTTCTAGTTTTGTGCCAGCTCGCTATTTGCTATTCCTGGACGATTTTGAGCGCACTGGTTCGTTTAGTTGGGAATCGACCGTTCTTGCATCGCTATATAGGGAGTTGTGCAAGGCCACACGTGCCTCTCGTCGTGAGATGGGTGGGTGTGCACTGTTATTGCAATTGTGGGCATGGACGAGGTTCCCGTCTATCTCTCCCGACCTTCTGCGATTGGAGGATCCTGATGTCCTTCAGCACGAGATTTACGGAAACAAGTATTGCATTTGTGGGTTTGCCATTATTTATCGGTAAGTTTAGCATTGTTTTTGCTTATATTATTTTTGTTGCGGGTTTAATGCCTTTCAGACACGGCAAACCAGATTTACGCATATCCGTAGATACCATCATTACATGGATGTCATGCGTAGGAGAGATATCTGTTGGCGGCCATACGATCTGGTTGACCTAGCACATCCAGCAGATATTCAAATGGTCAAACGCTGGTTGACCGTTTGTCCTTTAGTTTGCTATGAGGTTGTCATATACCAACAACCGGACCGAGTTTTGCGGCAATTCAACTTTGACAAGCCAATCCCACAGGACCCGATTAATTGTAGTGAGTTGTTGACAATAAGCATTACTGGGAAGACAGAGGTCGATTGGAGGCAACGATATGATTTTTTTATTGCCCAATGGGCAATCAGAGATGCGCTTGTGTTACAGGATCTCACTCCTATGAGGCGAGATGGTTATTTGTCTGTTAACAGCGAGTACATGCAGTGGTACTTCTCTGTCACACATCGCTGGATGACTCGTAGAGATGCTATAAATACACATGTGGTGAGCATCTTTATTATATTATTGTGTTACTAATATTACGTTACTATTGTGCATGAATAATAATACTTCATATGCAGACTGATCGTGCTGAGACTATTGTGCACATGGCATCGCCAAAGTCGCAGGAGCATGGGGCTTTTGACATGAGGCAAGTCTATGATGAGGTTGTGCGCCTTCTGTATGCTTGTGATGATTTAGACAGAGTTACAGACCCTGGCGATTTTGCAGCTCCACCTGTGCGTCGTCAAACCGAGTCCCCTCCACTGGTGGTTCGTACTAACCGCCGTGCGCGTCACGAGGGGTTACCCCTACACCACTCGACCCCCCCAGTTGTTGATACACCAGTCGCTCGCCATGTCAGACTATATGAAATCTGAGCGTTGTCATGAGGGGTTACCCCTACACCACTCGACCTTGGCAGGAAATCGTACGACTCATCCCAATCCCCGAACACCTTCACAATAGCCTTTTGCTTTGCCTTCCATGCCTTCCTGTATGATATATGAAATCCGAGCGTTGTCGAAATCCTTTCCTGAATTAACCCAATTTTAACACTTGGGTCCTCCCTAATTATTTCTATATTTGAATGCACAATAACATGTAAGTTAATTTTGCAGCAAAATATAGACTCCAATACAACATATTTTAATTACCTAGGATCAACGAACATATGAAATTTGAGTCAAGTTGCTTGTGATCTTGAGAGAGATTATGAGTAACGCAAGTGTGTTAGTTGTTCCATACGCCTACAATCCATTCCGTGCTACCCTTTTTTTCGTATGCCCTCATCCTCCATGCACAACCCTCATTATGATTTTCACAAACCATTATAAGCCTTCTCGTATCACTTTTTGCAACAACGGTTGTGCGATGCTCCGCCATACAGTATTGCTTTATTGCGATTTGCACATCAAACTTGCTTTTAAACACTTGACCCATCTCCCAGTTAGGTATTTGCACTCCTTGCATGTCATCTAACTCCTCATCTGGATGTGCCCAATTAATATTCGTGTAATGCATTATGTTAGACCAAAATGGTACATTGGCATCTGCTGTACAATGAGACAATAAACACATTGTTATATTAAACAAGCAACCTTTTCAACACTACTAACTAACAGACAGTTAAAAGTCCATACCTGGATCCAGAATCGGAGCTTGCATTCCGACAATGCTAGGAGAAGGCATAGCAAAATCACGATCGAAATCACCGTCTACGTCTGTATCCGATGAGTCGGTATCTGGAACAACACCTTCATCAACCTCTTCCTCCGAACTATCCATGGGCCAAGCTGGCTCCTAGGCCGACTCCATTTCTGTATCTTCTAAATCAATTTGTTGTGTTGGTTACGTTGGTGGTGGTAGTGATAAGGATACATCTCTATCTTCGAAATTCACCATCGGCTTTACGTTAAGGTCAATCGAACCACTGTTTCTTACAAAATTCTGCCTGCTTGACTGCCTACCACAGTTTACTTCCACATACAATTCTATAAATCTGGGGTCTCCTCCCTCGAATGTGCATGCGTCTGTAACTAAGGCTACATCGTCATCATCTACAACATCCACACTAACCCATTGCACCAGGTTGCCGGATGCACATCGAGCACTCAATCGAGATACAGATTGATCATGTTGTAATCTCAACTTCTTATATATGATTTTCATCAAATCATGATAGCTGCAACCTGGAGGCATACAAAACATTTTACTTTCTCCTTCAAATACTTGACCATTCGATCCAATATATCTTCTCCCATTATAATATACAATGGTAATTAAACCATTTCTACTACCACTCATTTTGCAAACAATATAAAATTAATTATACACTACTCGGATGAATCGAATGTGTGGGACGAAATACAAATGGGGGGGTGGGTATATATAGCTGGGGGGTGTGGTAGTATTTCATTGGGCTGGGTTGCAAAATAGGAGGGCGATTTTGCTAGAATAAACAATAATGAGATAACTGTTTTAGTAAATGATGCGGAAAAATTATACACTACTCGGATGAATCGAATGTGTGGGACGAAATACAAATGAGGGGTGGGTATATATAACTGGGGGTGTGGTAGTATTTCGCTGGGCCGGGTTGCAAAATAAGAGGCCTATTTCACTGCCCCTGACAGCGAATTCCTGGGGTGAAGCCACGTGGCATGCAACACGTAATTCGTTACAGGCATTAGCGAATTAGGCCACATGGACTGACACTCACTGACACGTTTGACCACCTAACTCGCTAGGGCCAGTAGCGAAATTGCTGGTCACCAGTTGCTCGTCACGTCAAACTATGTACTTCGCTGGGATTGGTGGCGAATTAGCCCACGTGGCACTCTGGTAATATGTACTATTGGTGTGACATTTGAATAAATTTTTTTCAAATATGTGACAGTACGGTCGTTGTCCCATACCAATATTTGTAAAAAGTGCTAATAATTATCATTAGCACACTAGCAAGATGAACAAATGTTGAGAGTTTTTATTTACATTTTCTATTGTAATGAGTCATTTGTTTTCATATGGGAAGTAGTTACAAGTCATCATTACATATAAATCCACAATGAATAAAATTTACATGTTAATACGCAAGATGGGAAAAATATATTAAATATAAAAAAATATTAATTGAAAAATGTTAGTAGGGAGGTATTAATATGTCAAGAGATATTTTAAGATTAGTTGTTGAGAAGTGTTGGTGAGAATCTTTTTAATAATTTTTTAATACTTGTTTAATGACAAATTAAAATTAATTAAAAATTACCAATTTTAATAGATCTCACTACTCTTTTAAGGTTTCTCTCTCCTCATTTAAATTAAGACATGTTAAAATAAGTGATTTTTAATAAATTTTAGTCTATTATGAAACAAGAGTTAAAAAAAATGTTAAGAAGATTATCGCTATCACTCATCTTAATTATTACATGAAGAATATTAGCAACATTTTTTCTTTAACATTCTCTTTATTATTGACCGAACTCTATTAAAAATAAAAATAAACTACTGGGCCTCACTTTTAATTTAAGAGAGTCATTAAATGAGAACTGCACTTGACAAATTTTATAATTTTAAAAAATATTACATAATTATTGCTAACGCTCCTTTATAATTAGATAATACATTGTTTATATCAGAATTTATCAAAATTAAGTAATAATAAAAATCAATTAAAAATATTTTCAACAATAAAAATATAATTATTTTTTTTATAACTTTTAAAAATATATATTTCATGTTAATCTAATATTTTTACTTTAAAGAAAAACAAAAAGGTATTACATTTAAACATTTAAAACTCAACAACCGCACCAACTCATTTTTGAGTTGTATTTGAATTTCAGACTCCATCAAGTTATAAATAAAGGAAAATTTAGGCTGTATTTGTTACCGCAGAAAGAATATACTTGTTGTGTTTGTTTTAATAGATCAAGGATAAAGTTAATTTTAAATTTAGTGTCACCTACTTATATTATTATTTTTATCTATTTTTATTCATTTTAATATTTTTTCTTATTCTGTCAAAAAAAAATCTCTTCTTATTTATTACTTTTTTTTATTTCTCTCATCTGTCAAACACATCACTAATAAATGTGGACAAAGCAATTACCACTTTGCATGTTTCACATGAAGATGGGGAAACGTTTTTTTTTCTTCTTCTTATCAATAAATTTTGCTTATCTAAGATGGGGAAAAGGATCGACAAGGGAAGGGAAAACTTAAATTTTTTCAATCCTTCCTCCATTTGGGTCTCACAATATTTTTAAGTTCCATCCACTTTTGAATGGAAAAGGAAGAAAATAATGTATTTTTTACACAAAGGCAAAAATAAATTTAGTTATATCCCATTCATTCTCTATTTAGAGTAATTCATCTAAATTTTAACTAGTATTCATGTTTTCCTGATTCAATTTAGTACACATATAATGTCACAAAACAACTGTAACATGCATATTTCTTTTTCTTTTTTTACAGAAATAACATGCATATTTCTATGCTTTGATACCAATTGAATGAAGTTGTTATAATATAATATACATTATAACATGCACAACCATGTATTAAAGAAAAAATAAAGACTAAAATCGTGTACATCACAACAACAAAAAAATTCATCTTTATTTAATGCTCATTAGGAAATATAGGAGCAATTGAGAATGTAATTACCCCCCTCCTCCCTCTCGATAAAGTGTGATTACGCTCTCTCTGTCAACTACAGTTTACACATATTAGACAAAATTATGTGATAGAAAACAATATTCAGAGCCACTTTAAATGAAAAGTGAGGTCTCTTAGCAGGCACTATGCACATGAGTAGTCCAACTCATCACGGGCATTCTAGGACAAAAGTCTAATTACAATTGCATCAACCGCTCTTCTTGGACTAACTGCCAGAAAACTACCTGAGAATGAACCTGGGTACTCACTTTAGAGTAGATTCCTTCTTACTCGGGATACTACCCATTCACTCACTGTGCCATTTCGGCACACGCTTGCGGCTGGTTAACGTAGTCATGTCCTTCCCTGCATTAGTTTAGAGCCTCAGAAAATCTCCCCTAGGTCATCTCTATTCTGGCTCAACACTTCCCTGACTTAGCGAAAGAATCATCCTCAGAAAAATGCTTATATAAAAAATATCTATAATTAATATATTTAATAATTCTAAAAGTTTATTTTAAATAAATGACTATACAATACTAATTCACAAATAAACTATCAAAAGAAAAAAAACTTAAAAATTATGGCATTAAAGTTTATTAACAACTTTTATTTTCATTTGGTATCGAAGAATTTTACTTTGTAGCCAAAGTGCTTTTGCAAAAGATTAAAAAATCATTCAAAAGAAGAGCGTATTCGATTAAATTTAAGAAGGACAGGAAAACCAACATAATAATTGTAGAAAATAAATAAATATATAAGATAAGAAAATAAATGATACACTTGTGGAAGAATTTTACACCCATATCTAATCATAAATTATTATTAAAATGATAAATTTATTGATTTTTATAATAATTATATTAAAAATTATACCAATGATTATTTGTGATTGAATGATATGTAAAATTATTATATATTTATTATCATTGTATGACTATTAAACTCATATAAAATATTTTTTCTCTAAAATGAGGGTTTATTATAAAAAGTAAAGAATTGTAACGATTGATTAAAATAATAACGATTAAGATTTAAATAAATATATAATTTATTATATACTTGCATTTTTTATTCACAAATTAAGCTATTTTTTTCAATCAATAATAATAACTTTTCATTTATTCTGTAAAATAAATGTCTCATGTTCTTGACCGGAGTAAATTGATTTATTAAATAGTACTGTAAAGTAATAATAAAAGATATACTTAAATAACATGTTGGCAATATTATGGTCGGAAGAAGAGCTTGCAAGTTAGATGTTTGTCTGAGATGCTGATTTTCTAAAAAGTTCCATCCCTTTAATTTCTAACGTGGGAGCTGCCAATATATAAGTAAAAGAAAATTGGAATAAAAAACATTTAATCTTCGCCACAAAATCTTAATAATAATTGAAGCTTACACTTTCAGAAGTTAAACTATTTATTTTATTATTATTATTATTATTATTCATTGAAGTTAAACTATTTCTGAAACAGAAGTTGGGGAACAATCAGAGTTGAAAGTAGCATGTGCATCCGTGGAGCATGGCTAAGCCTATAAATGTGGTTGGGAGACATAACAGTTCACTTCCAACTATTTTGCTATTGAGAAGTCCAATATTCGGAAGACAGAGATATACATGTATAGATTCCAGCTCAAGAATCACTTCTAAAGTTCTGCTACTAAAAATGAGATTTCAAAGACAATTAATAGATAAGTTAAATTATATCCACATCTTCATCACCCAGTGATATTGGAGTGATTCAAGAATATTAAGTTTCAACTGTGTACGTACGTATGGAATAATAAAATCAATCATCATCATGTTATAAAATAAAATCAATCATCATCAAGCTTGTAGCTGGAAACTAACTAGAAAGAGACTTCCAAATCTACGCAAATTCCTAGTTACCACTAAATTTTTTTTATACGAATGGGACAACCATACAAAATGGAGAAAATTTCTCATGTAAATTCATTGATATCTAGCAAAACTCGATTGTGAAAACAAGAGCTAGAATAAAGACAATTATTCAACATAAGTGATGAGTGATTTCTCCTCAATTAGAAGGCATCTATTGGACGTTATCACTACCAAAGTACTTCTCGATTCACCAACATTTGTGTGATATAGTTATCATTCCTCTTTTATTTCACGGTGCTACAATTATTCTCTGGCATGTTTTTCTCCAAAAGATTCATCACTTTATTTGATAAGAAATGTTATGGGGACCCTTACAAACCTCATTCTCGAGTTTGCTAAGTGTTACTTTTTGTACAACTAAGCTATTATTTTAGGACTCATTGGCACATGGACTAATGTACAAGCATTTGTATTTTTTTTTAAAAAAACAGGTGCGTCGCTCTCTTTGAATTTTCTTTATGATACAGGTGAAGCTTTGGATAACAGGTTCCAACTCCCAAGTAAATTAAAGCCTGAAGATACATCTTCATTTTGAGTCAATTTGATTGGTTGATGGAGACCGTTGGATTAAATGGCAGCTTACAACAATGCCAGCAAACAATATGTCTTCAAGAGTATTCTAGTAAACATAATTGGTCTACGAATTCAGAAGGAGACCAAAGCCCAAAGCTTTTTGCATTTCTTTTTTGGTTATGCAAGCACTTGGGTTTTATGGTCCAGAATCTCATTCTCTGCATCTCCCTGTAAATTTCATTCCACAATACAAAGGCTAGCTAAAATAAATAAATTAGGTAATCAATATTTGTCTTTGAATATACAACAAAATCTGTGTAAGTACCTCCACTAACACAAGGAATTGCACTTGATTAAGGGTACGCTCGTTTAATTTTTAAAAATTCAATTGAAAAATTCATTTTATAAGAATTTATATAAAAATATACTTTAACTCTTTTTTAAGAGAAATTCACTTTAACTTAGAACCGTATTTTTAGAATATGATCATACAGTCACCAATTTAATTTTAAGTCAATTTTATATGCAGAAAACATAATTGGAACTAAACCATCACTTAGCATATTTATAATAAGTATTGGTCAACTTTGAGAGATGTTCGCATCAGAAGACAGATATTGAAGAGCTATGTACGTAGAATTATAATTTATAAAGCATCATGCTACCACAAAGTGGAAGAATTTCTTTTTTATTAGTGGCCAACAAACATTCATGTACATTCCAAAACTATATGAAAAAATGCATTATCGTAGTTTTATTTTTCTAGCCATTCACACGGGTCAACCAGCACCACTAGCTTAGTAACTTACAATATTTTCAATGTGATTCAATGAAAGAAAACGCAAAATCTAGATAGTAGAAATAAATTCAGCGGTACAAATATTTCATTGGGAAAAGAAACTAAGAAGATGGAGAATTGCTAAGATTTGGAATTCGAATTGCAAGGGCATCATAAGTAACTGTGTGTAGATTGTGAAAGTATGTTATCTGTCCTTCAAGTCAGATGACAGCTTATTTATTATATCTGATGATCATACATAATATAAGAGGTGAAAAAAACAGAGCAAAGTTCCTAATAAATAGAGAGCCTAGATTTAGATCTCAACCTCCCTTCTCTAATAAATACTTTGGGTGAGCACAAGTATGCGTGATACAGCCGTTCCCTCTTTAAATCCTTCACATGAATTCACCTTCTTTCCTTCTTCTAAAAACTCCTCTACTAGCAATTATCATAGTCGTTTCTAACCACACAGATTTCACTTAATCTACCCTACATATCTTTTTTCACAATTTTATCACATAAATGTAAAGGTTAACGGCAGGTGATCTTCCACAACTATAAATGTATAGTGGTTTAACTCCAAACGATATTAGGGTCAAGTAGACACCGTTTCTTGGTCCAATATTAGACCTTATTGATCCTTTGTTCCTAAAAAGAATGTGCACCCAAGTCAATGAGATATATCACAACAATAAATGTCATATTGGTTGTGTTATGAGACAATAAGTATTTTTTTTTCTCACGCAATTTCCACCATCTAGAAAGGATTTTGTTCGACATATTATTGGCACTAAACATAAATATCTCTCTTAACTTGACGAGATTCAAATCTTAGTTTATCACGATACAAGAGACTAATCTGTTAAGTAAAAAACTTAAATATATATCACACATATATAAATTGATCATATTTATAGACACAGTAATCACGAATTACCTAATAATTTCTGCTTCCACTAGACCTGTTTGCCCTTGAATTATATCTGTCATTTTTATGAGGCAGACACTGCTGAAAGAAAGTACTACTGTTACATTCAGTTGTTGATGGGAGCATTGAATACCATTGAATTTTACAAACCTACAAATTAAATTCACCCATGAAAGCACTTACCAGACCCCATTTTTTTGTCATATTCTATTGCCTTCCCTCAGAGCCTTTGCTTTAAATACTCCCCTTCTGATCAAATTTATTACAGGCACCAACCAAAGCGCTTCCCAAATCCCATAGAAACACAAACACCATCACATCCTCAGCGAGAAAAAAGAAACAAACACTAATATCAGATAGATCCAATGGGAAAGAAATCTTTGAAGCTGCCCTCTCTTTTCAAAACCAAAGAAGCCCCAAGAAATCATCATCATCATCCATGGCAATTCATGCCCTCTTGTGGCCACTCAAAGACCCTCTCTTTCCGTGGTGGAGATGATGACATGTTCAAGACAGTTAACTCTGTGTTCTTCGACCCTTCAGCAGAGAGCACTATCGAAACTCCCAAGTCATGGTTCACAACCTCATCTGAATCTGCAAGCATCTCAACTGAGTCAGAAGACTACTACTGCTGTGATGGGGAGTCTTTGGAGATGTTGGTACGTGGTGTGAGGTCAGAGAGGCTTTTTTTCGAACCTGGTGACACAAGTTCCATCTTGGAAAAGGCCAAGGCTAGTGGATTTCCCTTCAAAGAAAGTGTGGTCCTAGCCATGGAGTCAGAGGACCCTTATGAGGACTTCAAGAGATCAATGGAGGAGATGGTTGAGTGTCATGGAGTGAGGGATTGGGAAGGCTTGGAGGAGCTTTTAACTTGGTACTTAAGGGTCAATGGTAGAAACAATCATGGGTTTATAGTGGGTGCTTTTGTTGATTTACTCTTTAGTTTAGCAGCTTCTAATTGTTCTAACACTTGTTCTGATTCAACTTCATTTTCTTCTGCTGTTTCTTCTTTTGCTTCTTCCCCCTTGAGTGGCCAGAATTAGATTGTTGAGCATGGGATTGGGAATGATGGTGCTGTAACATCTTAGCATTAGCAGTAATTTCATATCTTCTTTTTTTTGTATACATTTGTAGATTAAAAGAAATGCTTGGTGAGAATTAATTAAATTAACTCCTCGTGATTATGTGTTTTAGTATATAATTTATGTTCTTGCTACGATTGTTTGTTTTACACTTTTACTGGCACATAATGTGTCCAGAGTTTTTTCACAAACACATATCAAAGGAGTGAGGGAGCCATCTGTCATGTATCACATGGTTGCCGGGTTTTTGAACGTGACATTACACTATACTTATTTATGAAATATTGCCGAATCTGAAATTTGTCTCTCTCTTATTTAGTATGCATTTACATTATTGCATGCAATTTATAGCTATTGTTGATTTATTCTATATTTTTAACTAACAAAGTCTTATACAATCGAGAAATGATTGAATCGTGCTAATTAAAATTCAATTATTATTCTTAGTTGTGTTTAAAGAGAAAATATCATTAAAAAGGATCAAACAAAATACTAACAAGTTTTTTTTTGTTGAATTACTAACAAGTATTGTTGATCTGCACTAAATAATTTTTTTTTAAATATTATTTAAGAAGATTACCTTGATTCACTTTAGCCAATACATGTGGATTGTGGAAGAACTAACATATATAATGTGTGCACACACAAAAAAAAAGTTTGCAAATTAAAATTAACATATTTTGATAGTAATTGGTTAGTGAAATGATAACTTTATTGACATAAAAAATTACCCAATCATCCCCACTTTCACGATAAGAGAAAAAAATAACATCTTATAATATTATTGACATATAATATTAAGAATTCAAAGTTTTCATTTTATAGGTGAAATTTAATTTCAAATAAATTTACTCATTTTGAACAAGGAAATATTCTTAATTAGGAAACCAGAATATGATCTTGCCTAGCCTCGATTTATAATCAAGTATTTTGTATATTAAGAAATGAAAATTTTCAATACTCTTTTTTGGAAGATACGCGTTGTTCATGAAAAAAAAATGTTTAGGACGTGATTATTTACCTTACACGAGTTTGCAGAAACTTTTAAATTTTGTTTTATAGAATGTGATGTCATACAAAGTTTTATACCTGACCAATCTTAATTTTATACGAAACAGTAATTGGTCCATTGAAAGAAACCACTAGTCACCATTCTGGTTAATTTTTTAGTTACTGTAATAAAAATAATCTACGTATGTAATATCACGGGGGTTTAATTAAGATGCTTCATCTGCTCAATGTGGGGAAGGTAAAATAAGAGGAGGTGGAGTTTTTCGATTTTCAGAAATATACCAAATTTTGAGGCAACTGATATTTTTTTTTTAAGCTTTAATAAGAAAAACATTTTTTTTGGAACCAATAAGAAAATCATTTAATAATGGAGAGTTGGTCCACCGCTGGAATTGGTGTAGGTTATTTGTTTGGTTGGTTTTAACTCGTAAAGGAGAATTCTATTCTCACTCTTTTTTTTTTCTTCATATTTCTTGTTTTTTTTCATTCTGAAAATTAATTTCTTAAAATAGGAACCGACCGTTGAAGGCTTGAAGCAACCAGAAACAGGGCTTTGGTTTAAAGCAGGAAATTTACTTTTTATCATTTGCAGTAATATATTAAAAGGGGTGATAAACATAATAAAACTAATGTAATTTTATAACCAGATGTAGTTATTTTGTTAAAATTTATAGGATAGGGTTCAATCTCGCATGTTACTTGTCCCGTCCGATGTTTTCCATGTGCAAGCTGACAAAGACAATGTTTTTGCGTTGAGTAAATTACCCTAACCGGTCTCGTGAAAACACATTAAACATCTTGTGATTTCTTAACCAATAATGATGTTAGTGCAATATATAAAAGAATGGAAACCTCAACCTATGTGTCACATTTTTTTAAAATATTTACCCAAATGTCACGCGTGCCAAACTATTTTCCTAACTGTCACGCGGCATAATTCGCTAGTCAGACCAGCAAAATACGTTTGCTGATGTGGCGCACCTCTGATCAATGAGTCAATGCCCCATCAGAAGCGGGCAGGACACGTGACGCTGTGATGCTAATTGGCTATGCAGGCTAGCGAACTACGTGGCCTAATTCGCTAGGCATAGCAGCGAATATGGTGCATGTTTGACACGTGGCAGGTCCCCCTTAATTCGCTAGTGGGGCCAACGAAATAGGTATCCTATTTTGCTACTAAGCCCAGCGAATTACAAACCACACACCCCTATTTAAGAACACTCCCCCCATTTGTATGTTGCCCAGCGAATTGCATTCAAATACTTGCTTAATTTTTTGTGAATCTTTGCAAAATGAGTGGTAGTGGGAATGGTTTAATCACCATTGTATATTTTAATGGGAGGAGATACGTTGGACTGAATAGTCAAGTGTTCGAAGGAGAAAGCAAAATGTTTCGTATTCCTCCACGATGCAGCTATGATCATTTGATGAAAATGATACACAAGAAGTTGCGCTTACAACGGGGTCAATCCGTATCTCGACTTAGTGCTAGATGTGCATCTGGCAACCTGGTGCAGTGGGTTGGTGTGGATATTGTAGATGACGACGATGTAACCTTAGTTGTAGACACATGCACATCCGATGGAGAAAATCCCAGATTTATAGAATTGTATGCGGAAGTATATTGTGGTGGACAGTCAAGCAGTCAACAATTTGTTGCAAACATTGGCTCCATTGACCTTAACTTAGAGCCGATGGTGAATTCAGAAGATAGAGATATATACCCATCACCACAACCACCACCGCCAACCCAACCATCCCAGCAAATCGATTTTGAAGATACAGAAATGGCGCCAGCCCACGACCCAGCTTGGCCCATGAATAGTTCTGAGGAAGAGGTTGATGAAGGTGTTGTTCCAGATAGTGACTCATCGGATATGGACATAGACGGTGATTTTGATCGTGCTTTTGCAATGCCTTCTCCAGGGATTGTTGGAATGCAAAATCAGCCTCCGATTGCAGGTATGGACGCATAATTGTGTGTTAGTTAGTAGTGTTAGTGTTAATATATTGTGGGTTAAGCATAACAATGTGGTCAATGTCTGATTATATAGGAGAGGGCAATGCACCATTTTGGTCTAACATAAGCCATTACACAAATATTAATTGGACACACCCAGATGAAGAGGCAGATGACATGGAAGGAGTGCAAGTACCTAACTGGGAGATGGGTCAAGCGCTATATAAGGGGCAGTTGTTTGGGAGCAAATTCGACGTGCAAATGGCAATAAAGCAATATTGTTTAGCCTTCAATTGGACAACCGTAGTTGCAAAAAGTGATACAAAAAGGATTATAATGGTTTGTGAATATCATAATGACGGTTGTCCATGGAGGATGAGGGCATACCAAAAGAAGGCTTCCAGTGAATGGGTTGTAGGCATATGGAACAATGAACACACGTGCGTTAGTGTTAATCTCTCTCAGGATCATAAACAGCGGGACTCAAATTACATATGTTCGTTGATCCTAGGTACTTTAAATTGTTATACAATAATATGTATATTTAGTGTCGCAAAATTTTCTAACTTGTTATTCTCTAACGAATTACAGAAATGATTAGGGAGGACCCCAGTGTTAAAATCGGCTTAATTCAGGAAAGGATTTCAACAACGCTAGGATTTCATATATCATACAGGAAGGCATGGAAGGCAAAGCAAAAGGCCATTGTTAAGGTGTTCGGGGATTGGGATGAATCGTATGCGTTCCTGCCAAGGTGGTTGGGTTATATGTTAAATTTTGCTCAAGGGTCTGCTTATAAGTTGGAAACGACAGAGCATTATGTTGATGGGCAACTGGACGGAAGTGGTAGGGTATTCAAGAGGGTGTTTTGGACATTTAAGTAGTGTTGCGATGCTTTTAATTACTGCAAGCCCGTTATCAGCATCGACGGTACCCATTTGTATGGAAAATATCGGGGAACATTGCTTATTGCAACATCAATTGACAGCAACAATTACCTCCTTCCACTAGCAAATGCGGTTGTCTCCGGGGAGGATATTGACAACTGGTCGTGGTTTTTGGCACTTATCCGTATTCATGTTACACAGAAAGATGGAATATGTCTTATTTCAGATCGCCATGCGGGCATAATGGCGGCGGTCAACAATGTCGAGCTGGGATGGCATCCACCGAGGGCATATCATGTGTTTTGCATTCGGCATTTGACGAGCAATTTCAATCACAAGTTCAAGAATGTCATGTTGAAGAAACAATTGAAAATGTTAGGTAAACAATTGTCTTCTCCTTTGTGGTTACATGTACATTATCCATAATTCAGTATGTCTTTATATTTATGTCTTCTTTTTATATGTAGGTTATGCAACCTCACGTTTAGATTTTGATGTTAGATTGGAAAAATTTAGAGAAGCAAGCCCTCAGATAGCCGCATGGATTGATCGAATCCCAAAGGAGAAGTGGAGCGTAGCTTATGATGTTGATGGACGAAGATTTGGTCACATGACAACCAATATCTCAGAGGTTTTTAACAAGGTACTGAAAGGCGCAAGAAATCTTCCTATTACTTCACTTGTGCGGTTCACATACACTCGACTAGTGACATACTTTTTGCAACATGGGGGTGAGGCCCGTGAGGAGATGGCGAGAGGTAATCATTTCGCCAAATTAGCATGGCAAAAATATTTGAGGACGGTTCATAAATCCGCGACACACAGTGTTATTGCTTACGACACACAGAACAATAGATTTAAGGTGCAAGAGTCGTACAACATTTGTACTCATCGTGGCGGAAAGAAATGGTTGTTGTCGTTATCAGAAAGAGTATGTCAGTGTGGTGAGTTTACTGCATTCAGATTTCCTTATTGTCATGTGATTGCAGCTTGCAGGTCTACGCACATCGACCTCACTCAATACATAGACCCCGTGTACAGTGTTGCCTATCAGTGTCAATTGTATTCATGTCAGTGGTTTCCAATTGGAAACAAAAACTTCATATCACTCACTGGACAGGCCACCGTTTTGCCTGATGTTTCGCTGAGGCGTAAAAAAGGAAGGCCTGCGACTACACGCATACGCAACGAAACAGATTCGCGGGAAGGATCAACGACTCGTACAAGATGCGATTATTGTAAGGTGGTTGGTCATAATAGACGGAACTGTCCTTCACGATTGCAGCAGCAGTGACCTTTACTTCTAAGTTGTATGTCAAAGGCTTATTTAATATGTTTCAATATGTATCATTAATTCCGCAATACGACAAATGATGATATTTAAAACAAGTCGCGCAATTATGAAGTAGTGAATACCAAATGTCCAAAACAAATAAATAACAAATGTCCAAAACATCCAAACATAGTCCACTGAATAATTAGTAATCGAAAAAATAAAACAAACAATTAACAACACATAAAATAAATAAATGTCACTAAGCGTCACGGTGGTCCCCATGATATCCTGCACATCGACTCATGTCATGCTCATACTGTAACAGATGACATCGATGTCGTGCTCCCCTCATTGGATTACGCCTAACTAGTCGGTCGGGGTCGTCATCCAGATCATCACCACCATCACCTCTGTCCTGCATAGCCGCCGCTAAGAAGTCCGTAATAGGATCCTCGGCATTGCCGGAGCCCGGGGATGACATCGGATGTGTTGAATGTGCCGCCGGAGTCGTAAACACCGTATCTAGCTCTGGTGTGGGCTGTGCAGGCCTGTAAAGCTCTGCCGGGGAAGTACCTGCCGATGCATACATTGGATACGAGGGAAATGCGAACCCTGGCATTGGCATCGGCGGCGCAGTATACCATGGAGGGTACTGTGATGGTGGAAATGAATCCTGTCCAACGCTAGAAGATCCGGCCTAAAAGTTCGACGACCAATAATACTGCTGCGATACCCCTGAAGGGTAGCCAGGTGCGTAGAAGATGCCAGGAGGACGAGGAGGAATGGGTGGCAAGATGATAGGCCTGTCTGCTACTGCCGGGGCTGACTGGTGAAGGGGCAACCCCTCATGCCGCGCACGCCGGTTAGTGCGAACCACCGGAGGAGAGGCCTCAGTCTGTCGCCGGACAGGTGGTGGGGCAACATCTCTGGGATCTGTGACTCTCTCCAAATCGTCACATGCGGCCAACATGCGAACCGCCTCATCATACACCTCATGTCAAAGGCCCCCCTGCGCTTGCGACTCTGGTGATGCCATATGAACAATAGTCTCAGCACGATCAGTCTGCATATCAAACATCATTAGTTATTCACAATATTATGTTAATATTAACATATACAACTGTAATCAACCCCATGCGTACCACATGTGCATGGAAGACGGCTCTCTGTGTCATCCAGCGTCGTGTCATAGTGAAGTACCATTGCATGTACTCGCTGTTGATAGATAAATAACCATCTCTCCGCATCGGAGCAAGATCCTGCAACACTAAGGCATCTCTGTCATCCCACTGTGCAATGAAGAAATGATATCGCTGCCTCCAGTCGACATCCGTCTTACGGGTAACACTGATGGTGAGCAGCTCACTGTGGTTAATCGGATCCTCAGGTACAGGCTGGTCAAACCCGAACTGCCGTAAAACTCTATCCAGCTGCTGGTACACGACATTCTCGTAGCAAATCAGAGGACAGACCGCCAACCATTATCTACCCATCTCAACATCTGGTGGATGAACCACATCCACAATATCGTATGGCCTCCAACGAATGTCCCTCCTTCGCATGACATCCATGAAATGACGATATCTGCGAATATGGGTAAATCTGGTTTGGCGCGTCTGATAAACATTAAAACTGCAACAACACAATATTAACAACAACAACATATACTAAGAATTGTAAGATAAACCCACAATTTGAGTCCATAAGTCTCCTGCTGCATGACATCCTGATCGTCCACACGTGGAAGGGCGTAGTCGGGAATCTCGTCCAAGCCCATAACTGCAACAGCAGTGCACATCTACCCATCTCACGGCGTGATGCACGTGTGGCCCTACACAACTCCCTATATAGATATACAAGCACGACAGATCCCCAGCTAAACGAACCTGTGCGCTCGAAGTCGTCCAAATGTAGCAGATATTGAGCTGGCACAAAGCTCGAGGCAGTGCCCACAAACAACATCCCGCCTAAAATGCGTAATATCAATGCGCGGGTGTACCTAATCCATCCAACCTCAGTGTCGGCATGGACGACATATACGTCGAAATGCTCCCGTAAAAAGTGGAGCCCTAACAAACCTCCATGCAAGTCCCGACCCGCGTCAGGCTCAACCCCTAAAAGGTCACCAACTAATTCACAGAAGTTATGGCATCCATGCCGGCTGGATACAACCTGACCATTAGTCGGCAGCCCCAGCAGATGATGTACATCCTCAAGGGTGATGGTCACCTCACCCATGCTCATGTGGAATGTCCGTGTCTCAGGGCGCCATCGCTCAACAAGGGCCGAAACGAGGTGATGGTCTATCTGAAATAATAGACCAAACCACAATTACATACACATTATAATAGAACCATAACAACATAATACAAGCTATGTTTCATATAGCATATGCTTACCTCATGATTGCGCAGACGCGCAACGTGGTAAAAACCCGCCTGTACAAGCCACAAGTGGATATCCTCAGGTATAACAGAGTGATCGTGTGTGGCGGCATGCCTGACATTAATCACACGATCCCGTGCGGTCGGATCACTTTGCACATTTCACACATTAGTGGTGTCATACCCTAATTCTGTCCGGGTACCTAGAAAAATAATAATAATAAGAGAAGAAATAATAATATAACAATTTAAAAAAATGTAGTGTTAAATATTAAAATAATAATAATAAATAAATAAAAAAGAAAAAAAAAGAACAAAATGAAAGAAAAAGATAAAAGGTAAAAAATAAAAATATAGCAGTTTAAAAAAATGTAGTAGAAACATAAATAAAAAAATGAAAAAAGTAGTAAAAAAAAAGAGAGAAAGAAATAAAATAACAATAGTAAAAAAAAAAAAAGAAGAAGAAGATAGCAAAAAGGAAAAAAAACGCAGCAGATAGAAAAGAGAGAACAAAAAAAACACTAGGCCCATTAGATTTTAAAAAGAGTAGCAGTATAAGAGTCACTAAAAGGTAACAGTAGAAAATTTAATTACCAAGAGAGAAGTTAGGCACGAATCCCGAGGGGACAAAACGAGCCAATCAAGGGGTGATTTTTGGCCATCTCCATCAGAAAAGTCGGATTCCTCAGGTGGTCATTCTCCCTTTCCACATCCTCCTTCTTCTTTATTTTCGTTACTTCTTCTTACCCTTTTTTTTTCTTCTTCTTTTTTTCGTTTTCACTCATTCTTTGTGGGCTGTTGATTATTTCGTTCAGAGGAAGAAAATGTTTGTGGTTTGCTGTAGATAGCTTCATTGATTTTTGTTATGTTTGTGTTTTCTTTTTCTTTTTTTTTCTTCTATTTCTTTCTTATTCCTTTTTCGTTTTTTTCCGATCACCACCGCGGCCAACCACCACGCCTCCATTGCAACACCACCGCACCACTTCACCGCCGGCCACACCGCGGTGGCCATCGCACCACCAGCCCCCATGGTGGTGGCCTTAGCAAGCCACGAAATCCCCTTTGACAAACCCTATTTTCGTGCAGCTCCCATGGCTGCTCTGCCCAGTACAGAAAATATGGGTTGGGTCGCCCTGACCCGGTTCCAACCCTTTTTTTTTTTAAAAAGGAAATTTTCTTTTTGCACCTCCCACTTTTAATAAGTTCACTCCTTTATCAATTGGGCTTGGTCCATTCCGAAATAAATTTCGTAATGCTTTTACACCTTTCTTTTCATAACTGCACACCCCTCTATATTACTGTTTACACCTTTCTTTTCATTACTGCACACCCCCTTTATATTACTGTTTGCACCCCTTTTTCCATAATTGGACACCCTTAGCAGTTGGGCCTAGCCCACTTTGGAGCAATGCACAGAATGCTAGTTGCATCTCCATATTCATAAATGCACCCATATCTATTGGGCCTAGCCCATTTTTGTAATTAAATATACACTGTTGATTGCACCCCTCTTTGTACTGTATGCACCCCTAATCACTAAGTGTACTCCCCACTTCTATTCTATCCCTTTCTATTTTTATTTTGATTTATTTGATTACGTAATGTTATGTCAGTTATTCATTAGTATTTTTTTAGTACGCCCGTATGTTTCATGCATTCCATGCTGGGTCTCTGACTTGCTTGGTAGTGTTTTAATAACACGTGGATAGATTTTGTGAATATCATGCTGGGTCCCCGACTTGCTTGATTTCATAGAGTTTACTGCAAATTCAAAATATTTTCTTAAAAAAAAGAACTAAAAATACTCAAATGAAGTATCACTCAATTCTCCTTTTTCTCAAAAAAAATATTTCATATTACTCAAGATCGCTTCAAGGTCCAATGCCTTAGCGATTCTCTCCGCTTTTTCTTCAAATTCAACGTCGTTTCAAGGTCCAACGCCTTGACGACTCTTTTTCATGCAATTAAAATAAATCTTTCAAAAAAGAACTACGTAAGTCTGATTCCTCATTGCACTTGGGGATACGTAGGAGCGAGAGCAAACCCCTTGTCAACCTAAAAAACAAAAAAAAAAAATATTCTCTTTTCTAAAAAATAATAATAAAAATTTGATTTTCTTTTCTAAATAAACAAAAATAAAAGAAACATAAGTCATGTTTTTAAGAGAAAATAAATAATTAAAAAAGTAACTTTATTTTTAGCACACTCGATTAAAGGTTGTCATCTTCGTGACGAACGTGTGGGGTGCTAACACATTCCCCATGCGTAAATGACTCCCGAACTCTTTTTCTCTCAAATCGTAGACCATGCCTTATCTTTTGGTTTTTCAGACGTTTTCCTTAAATAAACGTTGGTGGCGACTCCTCTCAAGTTTTCCCTTTTTTGGGAACCTTCTTTTTCTTTCTTTCATTATCGTCCCTGTCGTGGCCGGATAGGTTGCGACAGATGGCGACTCAACTGGGGACTGGTTAGAGAGTTAAGCCATTTGATCGAGTGCGCAATTTTATCGTGACCTTTTTGTTATTTATTTTTCCTTTTTCTTTTCGTTGTGCTTCTATTTGTTATCATTTCACTCCGCTAACATTCTTTTCTTGGTTTTGCTTCGATCTCATTTTTTACTCTTTGTCTTGCTCATGCTTGTATATATATTCTTTGCTACGTCGTTACTCCCTTTTAGGTAGAAATAAATTGTGCCATTGAATGCTAGGGTAGATGACATATGCTATACTTGTTGTATCTGCCTGGGAATTTTCTGATTGTTTTGCAGGTGGGGTTGGGTAATTCTTAGATTGCTCTGTTCACACACGACACCTACACTTTTTGCACATACTTTGAGATATTGGGCCCTATATCCAGGTTTGTGTGAGCCATAGGGAGTGGAGGTCAATCTGTGGTCATGCTGGGTCTGTCTCCGACTCGCTTGATGACAGTGAAGCCTCATCTAGAGTTTTTCTCTTTTTGTAATGCATTGTCGCTGGTAGTCTCTATCGCCGCATTGTCATTATATTAGAGGATGATATTTCTAGAGGCCGGTAAGATTACATGAAACTACCCTTGGAAGTTGTCACTGAATAGTGGAATTTTAGACCATTTCTGCTAGGTTCCTGAAATTAGGGACACAGACCATACTCACCCCACCTTGTTTCCTTAATCACATCATGTGTCTCTTCCCAGCATCGCAATGGACACATCATTTTCA
>CM023960.1:22328213-22356997 GCA_013407115.1 Glycine latifolia
GATTCCTATAAATCACAATTCTCGAATATGAAAAAATTTATCTCTTACTAAACGCCCCTACATGTAATTTACTCTATTATTTTCTTACACTAAAAATATCTTTCAATCCATTGTCGGAGATTAAGTCATTATATGCATAGAGATCATTAATGTGAGTCTTATCTATTCTAATAAAATATTATCCATACACATAATCATGAATCAAACATCTAAAGTATACTAAAAAAATAGATATCTACTAAACATGTTGAACTTTGTTTGTGATGAAGACAAATGTTAGCGATATATTGTCTGATAGAGAGAGAGAGAGAGAGAGTTTAATGATTAGGCAGTATCATGGTAAAAGTAATTACACTGTCAATCAAACAAAAATCATTGTTAATTTTTTTATCCACAAATGTTAGTTTGTTAGAAATGTCATTTAAAAGAATTTGAACTCGTGATCTCTTTTCCCTCTCTTCACCCTTTCTCAAAAGAATTTGAACTCGTGATCTCTTTTCCCTCTCTTCACCCTTTCTCAACTACTAAGTTAATTTTATGATAAATAGTCATTTTCATATGTGAATGTGTAGAGCGTTGACAAGTTCAACCCCAAAAGATGAAAATTCAATTTTTTGTTCTCAAAAATGAAAAAAGTGTAACAAATTCATTCATATGTTAACTTCTATCCGTTGTCGTTGATGAAATAGCTTACGTGGCACATTCAGGAATTAATTTGTTAGCATTCTAGAATTTGTCAACACTCTACCCAAAATATAATTTAATCTTCTCCTTTTTTTTAATCGTTGCAAGTATAACATTACAATAAACACTTTAAAAAAAGGAAAACAAATATAAGTTAGAATAAACATAATAATAAGCATTATATTGATTAATAATTATAATATGTATGTTCCTCTGAAATTTCTATCATGACAATATTAGATAATGACAAAATCAAGTTGAGCGTCATTTTCTTGTAAGGATTAAGTTAATTGATGTGCATTTTAATTTGTTTGGATATCATATTTTGGGTAAGATACTGTCTCATATTTTTTATTTGAAATTTCAAATCTGATATTATCTTACCCAAAATATGATAGTCAAACAAAAATGCCCAGTTATTAAGTTAATCATTACAAAAACAAATCAGATTCAACTTGATTTTGTCATTACCTAATGTTGTTACAGTAAAAATTCTAGAACAATAGATAGATTATGTTTATTAATCAATATTATGCTTATTATATTACTTGTTCTAACTTGTGTTTGCTTTCACAATTTTTAAATATTTATTGTAATTTTATGCTTGTAATGATTAAAAAAGAGAGAAGATGAAGATAATTTATATTTTGGATTGACCGTTGACAACATTGTCTTTAAATGTGTAGAACACTTACAAATGCGTTCCTGAATATGTCACATAGAATCTTCACGGTAATAAACGAAAGTTAATGGATAAATGAATTTGGAACATTTTTTTCACTTTCAGAGATAAAAATTTGAATTTCCATCAGACAAATTTGTCAGCGCTCTACACATGAACAAAATAACTATTTACCCTTAGTTTTATATCTCCAAAAAATCATAGTTAGTACTACCACCTTCCCATATCTTTTGATATTTAAGGTTATTATACATAGATTAATAAATATTTAATGAAACTTAAAATTGTTATATTAGGATTAAAATGACCTTTATTTAATATCTTGATCTTTGATATTTGTATCAATAGTAGTAGGTATTAAATAAGGATATATTTGAGAAAAATATATTAATTAGACTTTAAGAAATTCTAAAACATTAAATGTTTTGAGAATAAAATAGAAAGCTAAAATATTAAAAGATATGGGAAGAAGGTATTATAATTTTGAATATAATTATTATAAAATCAATAATTTTTTGTACTTCTTTTGTTTCAAATTGACGGAAGTTTAAGGTTTTTTTTTTCATAGAATAAAAAAACAAGTTTTTCAAGAGATTTATTATTTATTAGAAGATAATTTTAGTAAAATATAATTATTTTTTATTATTAATTTTAATAATTGTAATATTAAGTTTTTCAAGATAATGATATTTATTAGAAGATAAAATAAATTAAAATAGATGTTTGAATATTCTATTAGAAATTAAAAACATAGTCAATTTGAAATTTTTGTAAAAGATTAAAACTAAATTCATTTTATAACGCAAAAATAACATAATGTAATTTGTGAAATTCAACACATAATATAACTATATCTACATGTCTCTTTATATATATATATATATATATATATATATATATATATATATATATACAAAAATACTATATATTTAAAGTTTTTATTTATTTTAAAGTTGTTGTTAATAACAATGAGTTAATAACAAAAAAACATTAAATTTTTTAATATAAATTTTAATATATATGTATATAATTTATTAAATAATTATTAATATACTTTAATGTATATCGACTTAAAAAAGTCATACATTTAATAAACATATATTATACTTTAAATTTAATAAATACACTATGGTATTAATATTATTTAAGTGATTATATATTATATTTAATAAATAAAAAATGAATGTTAAAGAAGTAGAATTTTTTTTAATTAAATAATTAATGAATTTATGCAAACAATTTAAAATGATGATAAAAAATAATAAAATTTTAATCCATATTTTAATATAAAATATAAATATAAGTATAATATATATATATATATATATATATATAAAAAATATTAAAATTATTTTTATTTAAAAATTTATTTAATTTAATTTGACTTAAATAAAAAGTCAAACGTATAATTATTAAAAATAGAATTTTTTAAAATTTAATTAATACACTCTATTGTTTATAAATATTATTTATGTTAAATTAAAAAACAATGCTAAAGAAAGAAAACAATATTTTTAGTTAAATATTTATGTGAATTTAGATAAGATAATAAAAATATTAAATTCTTAATGCACATTTGAATATAAGTTATATTTATTAAAACATTAACAATAAACTTTTTATTTAATGCATTTTTGCACAAAATTTAATTAATACTTTAATGCATGTAGAATTAAATAAAAATTTAAATTTTTTAATAATGAATATTATATTTTTAGATTTTATAAATACACTATATTATTAAAAATATTATTTCATAATATTATTATTTTATTTATTAAATTATATATTATATTTATTAAATACAAAGTTAATGCTAAAGAAAGAAATCAACATACTGGGTTAAATATTTATATAAATAATATAACAGATTTTTAAATGTATATTTTATTATATATATATATATATTAAATTTTAATAATTAATTTTTATTTAATAAGTATTTTTAATATATATAGCTTTTAAAAAGTAAAAGGTTTGATCAATTATATTATACTTTTCTAATTCAATATTTTTTTTAAAATAATATATATAAGGATTTTTTTGGCAAGTCATTTCAATTACATTATAATTTTTTTATCAATTGAAAAAAGTTATTTGACTATTCAAAAAATAAGTTGCTTTTAATATTTTTTGAAATATTACTTTAAGCAATATTTTTTAATATATTAACTTCTATCTTTTAGCTTTCTATATTTTATTTTCTTTTTATTCTTAACATATTTATTTAATTTTATTGTTATCATTTTTAAATAGAACATGCTTTTATTATTTGTTTACTTATTTCACTCATTTATCCTATACATTTCTTGTATTACTGTATTTATTTTAATCATTGTAATATTTATAATATATAATTTATTATTTTAATATTATACTTTACGAAATTGACAGTAATATGTGTTATATTTATTTTATTTTTGAATAATTTTGCATTAGATAATTTATTTTAACTATTTTTCTAATTAACATAGTAAAAGTACAATGTTTACTTAAGTGTATTTTTAAGTTTATTTTAAATTTGATTAGAAATATTTTAAGATAAAATATAAAATATAACATAAGATTAATGGTACAATTCATAATATGAAAAAATATAATAATTGAAACTAAAAATATAATGAAAATAATTTATCTATAAATACAAAATTATAAGATTTTAAAATTAATTTAAAAATAAAATTATAACACTTCAAAATATAATTTTATTTATAAAATAAAATTAAAATTTATATAAAAATATCATGCAAGTGTGTTCATTTTTATTATTTTACATTTTCAATTATTCAATGACTAGTTTTACTAAACTTATGATTTATTAAGTTAGCTTAAAAACTTGTAGATATTAACTAACTTTTAAGCTTTCAGTTAGTTTTTCAATAACCTAACTTGTGTTTCAGTTTATATATATCACAAAAATTTAAATAAAAATATTGATATCTTTAATGCAACATCTTGAATAAGAATATTGAGTTCAAGATCTAGTTTTCATTAGATCTCCCAATAAAAGATGTGGTAAGATCTCTAACATGAATAATGAATTTTTGTAGAATAATACTTAAGATATGCACATTATTCAAAAAAGAATAATTTTTTTTCCTCTTCCTTTTTTCCTAAGATCTCAATCTCAAACTGAGATATATTATTAAAGAACAAAATGAAAAAGATCTTGAGAGATCTTCAATCTTATATGACACTACAATATCTACTAAAAAATGATTTAAGATCCCAATTTAAAATCCACCACTAAAAATGCTAAAGGCCATCTTTACAAAATGACTATAAGACTCATTCATAAGCATATGTTCTTTATTGAGAATTATCTAAATTGCTTTCCTTCTAACTTTAGGTAATAAACTTAGGATATGTTTTTTTTTAAAAAAGTTAATTTAGAAATTATAACTTTTATTTTTCAATAACTTACATAAATGATTGAGAGAAAATATAAAGAAAAAGTGTGGGTGCAAAGAGATAAGTGAAAGGCCGAGAATGGAAACTTGTTCAGATGGAGATCAAAGTGAAAGGGAAGATAAACAAAATTGATATTTTTCTAAGAGTTCATTCACTTATTTTTTTTAAAAATATTTAGAAAGTATCCATTTAATTTTATCCTTTTGTAAGGCCCCTTTAATTTTATCCTAACACGTTCTATATTAAATAAAATGATATACAATATTAACAAAGGGTCCGTTTGATGCAATTTTTTTTAAGAATCAGTTCTTTTGAAAAAAAAAAAAGAAGTTATTCAAGCGTTTTTTTTTCAGCTTTTCAAAATTTTCAGAAATAGAAAAAATCTAAAATCTTATTAAGATCAGGAGTTTTTTCTTTAAATATTTTCTCATAAAATTATATACTTTTTTATATAAAAATGATTTTTATGATTGTAAACAAAATAAATTAGCTTCTGCTTTTTTTTGAATCTCTGAAAAATAATTATCAGATTATTTTACATTTGACTAATTTTTTTACAATATCTAATATTTTAAATTTTTGTCAAATAATGATTTTTTTATAAGTGAGAGAATAAAATAATTCTATTTAATAAAATTATTAATTCATGCATTTATTTACATTAAACAAATAATATTATTGTTCTAAATTAACTACGTAATCGATGGTACTCAATAAATGATATTACGATTTTATTTATTAAATACAAGACATTGTAGTCTTAAATTCTCACATATGAGTTCATTAAAAATAAAACTTTCATGCGCATACAATTTCTAATTACAATTTTCATTAATTTCAGGACCAACGACTGCTTCAATGGTTTGCTAGGAAGGAGATACTGTCCAAATCAGAAAGCTTGCAAGAGCTATTGCGTATATTTCGGCTTTAAAAGGGTGGTCTTTGCGTTCCTCCTAAAAATCAATGCTGCTGAAAAAAAAAAAGGCCTTAGTTAGATACTTTTAAAACCAATGTTTTCTCACGGTATTTGTAACATAAGTTTCCATAAAAAAATTAGTGGAAATACAAATAAAGTATTTCAATTTAAACTAATGTCATTTATATAATTTTCATGATTAAGAGAAGTGATATAGTACTTTGTACAGTATTATATTTTGATTTTATTTCTCTCCATCGTACTATTTTTTTTAGTTGTATATTTTGTTGTATAAGTATAATTTCTCTTTTGAGAATAAAGAAAAAACTACCTGTGTGAGTAATTTAAATAGTACTATTGGTGGCGACAATATTAATTTTTTATTATATCAAAACAGATTGCGAATAAAATCCAAACCACAGGCAAATTAAGATTGGGTCATAGAATACGAGCTCACTTCCAAAACAATGCTTCAACATTATTCAAACCCAACAACTGATACGTCCAGGGAAACTGGAGAACATGGGCCTGAATATTCATTGGGTTGAATGGGAGTTGGACCTGGAGATTATAGGTAAAACTTGAAGGTGATTACTATTGCCACAACAAAATTGCTCTTTGCTCCTATCAGTCAAGGGCAATAACCAAACTACCCTTCCCCACCCCACCCTTCTCCACCACTCCTATCTTCATTCGTCTCTCCCTCTTTCCCTTTCTTCCCTCTCTTTAGTCTCTGCACTCGCACACTATCATGCATTTTTTTTCGTTTTCATAATCAAACAGAATCACAATTTCATTTTTATTTCAATTTTGTTGTTGCTCAACTGAATCATAATTCCGTTATGCAATACACTATGTAATACAACAGAATCATGATTCCGTTCTATTGCACAATTATTACACATGAGTTATGCCATTACTAGTCGGTATTATGTTGTATTGGTCATCTTATCTAGGTTGCAAAATTGGACCTTCTTTTTACTTAAGGGTCCCGTTCCAACAAAGCCCTGTCTCATTTCCATTGGACTTGTCAATAGAAATCACTTTGTGCAGATATATAATATCTACTAAAGATACTATTTATCTTTGTAAGCTAAAATTGATTTTTTCGCTAACTTCGTCTTTTGTATGTACGATAATGAAGCTTTTTTTAAATGATCGTTGTCCCTTGTCTCTTGTTGTACCACTATAGAGAAGCTACTACACACTCGAAGCCCACTTATGGCAAAGTCCTTGTAATCAATGCATACAAACTTTTAACTCAATACAATTTCAATCAATTAGAGAATCTAAATATGCAGTAGCATTTAGTTCATGACAAACGTTGAATGTGTATCTCATTAATTTTATGGATGTGAACTTTAATATGTATTAATTTATAAGAAATTGTATGCAATACATGTCATTTCTGTAAACTTTTTAAAATTTTGGAAAAAAATGTATAACAAAAGTATGATTTCTTATACATTTTTTAAGAAAAAGTATTGAATGAAAGTGTGATTCTGTTATACATTATACAACGAAATCACACTTCCGTTGTACTGTCATCTTTTAACTTTCCTTGCACAACAAAATCATAATTTTGTTGTACATTTTTGTTCTCACACCAAAATACACAACAAAATTGTGATTTGCAGCATAACAGGGGTGCCAAAATCGCCAAAATTGTGCACAATGGAATGCACAACTTATGCTGCAGAATCAAGATTTCGTAATGATTTTTTAGGATAGATAATTTTGAAATTTTGAGGAATTATACGAGCCAATAACAAAATCCACTGGGACCAATAACAACTCCCAAAGTTGTATATTCAATTCCCTAAATTACAATCCCCCCCAAAATTGTCCAAACTACAATTCTACTCTTGGAAATTCTGGCAAAGAATATTCATGGAAACTGTTTTATAAGAACCAGAGCAGAGAAGAGGCAAACAGCTACCAGACCCGTGAAATATTCTGATCATAAAGTCAACCATTATAGGAATGAAATTTACACTTTAATAAATAGCATTAGCATGGTTGGTAAAAGCAATTATAGACGCATTTGAATTGTGAAATTGACATTATGAAGTTAGGTGCATACAATTTTAAATTTATCTAATTTAATGATATATATGTTAGTATTTATTTTAAAAAAGTAGTTCCCGCTAATAAGAATCTTATTATGTTTCCAAATGTCACTTTCAAAGGCAAGGAATAAACATATTTTTAAATATTTTTTGACAACATGTATTAAGATATTCTTTAAATAAACTTCTTCATAAACATTTATAAAAAATAAAAATAAGAAAATAAAATGAATTAAACTCTTATCTCTTAAGTTCAAAATTTACTGATGCACTTCAACTTTTATAAGTTTTCTTTTTAAAAAATGGAGGTACTAAGTCAATTTTTACTTTTTATTTTCTTCTTATAGTGTTTATGGAAAAAAATATAGTTATCCGACTTTAGTTCAACTATTTTATGATTACATGCTTGGATTTAAATTATTAGAAGTTTCTTTCTATTTTTGATTGACTAGTGTTATTATTTATGCAATATACACAATTAATGTTTACTTTATAAAATTAAAATATATAATAAATAAATATTTTAATATAAAATTATATTATAATTAAAATTTATGATAAATAAAAAAACTGAATATATAAATTATATCTTAAATTTATGATAAATAATTATATTGTAGTATTAGACAAACATATTCTTTAAACACTCTACTACTGTATATGGTGGTAGTAGACAAACATGAAAGGAAATTCAATTTTGTTATATACAAATCCATTGGAGCCTACAATCTAGACTATCGTAAGATGTCTGCTTAAAGTTTCTAAAAACTCGTGGCTCCTTGTTAAAAAGTCAGAAATATGAATGGATTCCAAATCTTTAATACACATCACATGCATGTAACCACTTTCTCCCAGTTTGGATTTTTTCTAGGTTTTAAAATGTTTGTTTTCTTTAATTTTTATTCTTTCATGAATTACTCACGAGTTTTAAGTTGAAGTAAATAACTTTTATCCTTGTGACAAAATAATTATATATATATATATATACACACGTTATTTTAGAAATAAACACACACATATATAAGTAATACTTAAACCTTGGCCAGTCAATACATTATAAACAATAGTAATTTATAATTTTTCATGGCTATATATGTAGTGTAGATTTATACATGCACAATGATTAAACTGGAAAGGTCTTGAATCGATTTCCTTGTTTTCCTTTTTCCTTGTTGCGAATGTGCTTTGATTCTCTTGTTTTCAAAGCTTTGATCGGTGAAGGAGTGAGTACATACAAAAGTCACGCTCAAAGTAATGAATGCTTCAACTTGTGCATATGTGTTTGTAAGAAAATGTGCACAATGTCCATTGCTTTTTTATTTATTTATTTACAGGATCGTGCCCCCATAATTTGCTCTCAAATCCATCAAACATTTAACCCTAAACAATGAGTATATAAACTTAAAAAAACAGAATTTAATTTCCATATATTGTTATTGCAAAAAAATATTTTATCAACGAAGTAAAAACTATAATAAATAGAACTTATAAGATAATTATTATAAAAATTAATGAAATAATTATACATACCTGATTAAAAAATAATGTGAATTCTTTTTACAATATTAATATATTGACTATTTTCTCTTAAAATTATTACCTTTAATTTGACTTGATAAGAAAATACTACATTTAACACAAGTTTTATTTTTACAACGAACAAAATTAGAATCTAGTATCTCAAATCTTGCACCACTGTGTCGATTTTAATGGGTTCAAATAGCACATAACTTAATTACCATATTTTATATATTTGTAAAAACCAATCATTTATGTTTATGATTTCGTTAGAAAATAATTGAAAACACGTAAATGTTTTTCCTAAAAATAATATTCTTAACATGCTATAAAATCACAAATGTAAAGATGAATATAATATAATTCATAGTAAAATTGAAACAATAAGATAATTCAAACCTATTTTTGAAGTCTCTGTTTTCGGAAAGAAAGCTTGCGCTAGATATACATGGTGCCCCAAAGATACTTGTTTGTTTCCCCCTCTTCCCTTTGTATCTTTGCTACTTTTCTTCATGCTCAAAGAAAAGGAAATCTTTGTAAGGAAGGAGGCCTGCATTTCCACTCCCAGAGCAAGAAATTGACCCAAAGATGCAATCTTGTGCATCAGTATCCACCCCAAATCTTTTTCCCACCTATTCATAAAGTGATAGCGGATAAAAGGCCTTCGAAAAAAAGCGGAGGTGGGGGATTGATGCGAATAAGACCTTTTAATGTCCCGCAAAGAATCTTAATCCATACAATATAGATGTGAGCATAATTATAGGAATGTAACTTACAAAACTGTATATTAGGATCCTTTAATTGTAGAAACATTTACTTGTCTTGTTTCTGTAATTACCTATAGGGATTTGTCAACCCCCTACTATATATTGTACCTTTTACATGATTGCAAATTATCCATTCAGAGACAAAGAAGTGGGTAATTTTGATGTAGAAGAAAAGAAATTACTTCCACTTCCCTTCACCATTTGGATAAGCCTTTCTCTGCAGTTTTAGTTTTCCTCCCAGACTAGATTATTTAGCCGCAATGCCAGGAAAGGACTAGTAAGCAAGGCAAGGCAAAGAATGTGATGTGAGTAACTGAGGGAGGCAGAATAGAATTGGAAAAACCAAGAGGAAGGAAGGAAAGGGAGAGAGACAAACATCAAAACAAAACAATTTCTCTCTTTCTCTCTCTTCCATTCATAAACTACAGCAACTCCAATCTCTTTCTTCCTTCCAAATAAACAAAAAAACCCACCCACAAAGTAACTTAATTTTTCCATCCTAGAATAATTACCCGACCATTACTATTATAAACCTAGTTATAAAATCCCTTTCTCATTTCCCCAAATTTTCGAGCTTCCTAAGTAATTGTGCATTCAAGAGGAAGCATCAAGCATATCATTTTTCAACAAAAAAAACAGACAAAACAAAACCCAAAAACCCCAAACTCATCATCATCATAATTGTTTGTTGCTCGCAAGAACAATGCTCCCCATCACCTGCATTCTTTTAATGTGCCTTCTAAGTTCCTTCTCACCCCCAAGCAACGCTCTTCTCAACCTCACTTTACCCCATCAACACCCTCACCCCGAATCCGTAGTCCACGATCTCCAACGGTAACAACCCACATTATAAACTACAGTTCTCCTCCTTCGCTTAACCCCCTAAAACACACTACTGACTAAAAAGTTTTAACTTTTTTATTTTATTATTATTGCAGGAAGGTGAATGCCTCACTATGGAAAAGGGAAATGCTGTCAAAGGAGGAGCAACAAGAACGCATGTCGTCGTCGTGTCTGACCGGAAACCCCATCGACGACTGCTGGCGGTGCGACCCGAACTGGGCGGCGGACCGGCAGAAGCTGGCGGAGTGCGGCCTGGGATTCGGCAAATACGCGATGGGCGGCAAAGGCGGGCAGATCTACATAGTGACGGACTCCTCCGACCGCGACCCGGCCAACCCCGTTCCCGGCACCCTCCGCCACGCCGTCATCCAGGACGAGCCTCTCTGGATCGTTTTTGCCGCCGACATGACCATAAACCTAAAACACGAGCTCATCTTCAACAGCTACAAGACGCTGGACGGCCGCGGCGCCAACGTCCACGTCACCGGCCACGGCTGCATCACGCTCCAGTACGTCTCCAACATCATCATCCACAACATCCACGTCCACCACTGCACTCCCTCCGGGAACACCAACATACGCGCCAGTCCAACGCACGTAGGGTGGAGGGGCAAATCGGACGGTGACGGGATTTCGATCTTCGGCTCACGGAAGATCTGGATCGACCATTGCTCGCTGTCTTACTGTACGGACGGTTTGATCGATGCTATTATGGGGTCCACTGGGATTACTATTTCGAATAGCCACTTTGCGCACCACGATGAGGTGATGCTTCTGGGACACGACGATAAGTACTTGCCGGATAGGGGCATGCAGGTTACCATCGCGTTTAATCACTTCGGTGAGGGTTTGGTGCAGCGCATGCCACGATGCAGGCTCGGTTACATCCACGTCGTTAATAATGACTTCACGCAGTGGAAGATGTATGCTATCGGCGGTAGTGCTAACCCCACCATCAACAGCCAGGGTAACCGTTACACCGCTCCCGCAGACCCTGATGCCAAAGAGGTACTACTTCTCTATTTTTTTATTATAAAAACTTAATCCTTTTTTATTTTTTAATTTTTATTAGTGGTAATTAGCATTCTTTCCGACCTATGATCATTACTGTGCAAGAAAAATTATTACTATTGTTATTTATTTATAATTTACTAACAAAGAGTAAAATTTATAAATAAATTAATGATTATATGAGGATAATTTAATAAAATTATTATTTTTCATTTATTTATATTATATAATTCTATTGAGAGGAGAGAGTAATGAATGAATAATAGTGCTTGCTTGCTGTTATGGGAAATGGGAAAGGAGAATGGTTGTATCGTATCGTAATGTCTTGTCTATGGTGCTTTTTTTTCTTCCTTTCTTTGTTTGACTCCTGTTTGTTTCGAACGAATATATGCTTGCTGGATTTAATATTGTGTACTCGCGTGGGTGGCGCGTGGGGTGGAATTGGTTATAATGAGTGGGACGGTGGTGTGTATTTTTATTTTTTGAATGGCAGGTGACGAAGCGCGTGGACACAGACGATAGAGAGTGGAGTGGTTGGAATTGGAGGACGGAAGGGGACATAATGGTAAATGGAGCGTTCTTTGTACCATCAGGGGCGGGGCAGAGTGCACAATATGCAGAGGCCACAAGCGTGGAAGCCAAATCCGCTGTGCAAATTGACCAGCTCACTATATACTCCGGTGTCTTCGGTGATCCCAGGTATTGTTAATTTATATAGCCTTTAGCTTTTAATGTTATTTTTATAGTATACTTGTTATAATGTTAGTATTTATTCCATTATTCCTTGGTGTGGTGCCTTTTCAATTGAATAATCTTGTGCCCCTACTCACAACGGACATTATCTGTCTTGTTAACTGTCCATAAAAAGGGTAATCTCGTCTATCGAATTGATATGTTAGTCATAGTGTTGTTTGTGGGAGAAGGTTTCTGTGGTCTTTTCAATATAACTATAAATTACGGAAATGTCCCTTCCTCTCTGTCTGACCCACATGCCCCCCGCAATTGTTAAAGGACGCGGTGCAGCAGAATGCCAACTGTGCAGTACAAGTTGTTCGGATTCTCATTGGTTGGAGTTCTGTGACAAGCTGTGTGGGATATTAGTAATATGTTTTTTACGTGCTTCTACTTTCACATCTTGTTTCCTAAACATGGGTTTATGCTAAAACTCACTTTACAAGGTGGTTGGGTAGTAATTGAAAGGAAACGGAGTAACCCAAGATTGGGATTAGTGATGTTAATTATTAATAATTATGAAAAATCGGGGGAAAGTGGGGGCTTTTTGGGCGTTGCACGTGATCGTGAGGTCATTGGGAAAGGGGAATCTCTATCTAGCTCATGGCCCAACAGCCTTATTTACAGTTCATTTGTCTTTTTCTTGCATGCACGAGACTAGATAAAATCTTTTTCTTTTCTATTTCTTTGGGGAGGGAAGATTTTGAAAGCAGAAAACTTTTTTTTGATCCCACTATGGAATTTGGATATGTTGGTGGGGGGTGGGGTGGTTCTTATAAACCCCTCTTGCCCCATGCTATATACATTTTAGAATTGGAAGTGTAGTTCAGAAAAATTTCATTGAGCCTCCTCCTCCATTCATATCAAATTGTTTAATAAGAAAAAAGAAGGGCCAAAAAGAGGGGTTCCTGTCTGGATGGAACCACATAAGAGAGGAGGTGCATGTGTGGAAACAAGAGTGAAGTGTAGGGTTGAAAACTAGGGTTTGAAGTTTGAACCCCTACGTCAGATGTTTCGGCTCTCAAATTATATTCCTTTTTATCTGCTTTCCAGCCAGTAAGAGTGGGACCTTGCATAGTATAATAATAACGTGTTTTGGAGCCCTTTTGGGTCCATTTCTGATTCGACGCATACCAGTCACAACTCACTCACCAAAGGAGCATCTCGATCATAATTGGGAAAGCGACTCTACTCTCTTATTAACTTGCTCTTGCTGTCACCACCGTTATTAACCTTCTTATTTATTGCTGTTTAGTCCATACTACATGACTAATCAACTCTAGAGTGTAACACCATTCTCTAGGACAGTTTTGGAAGAACTGCTGCTACTTAAAACAAAAGGATTGCAACAATGGCCCTACATCTAATTTGAATTGTCAATGCCTAGTGTGGCTCTTGTTTAGCACAAGTAGCCGGTACCCCAGTCTACCCTCATTGCACTGTTAATCAAACTTTTTTGGAAGAGAAATGCTAGTAACACATTTTTTCGCATATATTTCTTTTTTATCGGAAATTACAAAAATATTGTAGGTACCACTACTCATGAATTTATAGTTTCTAACAAGTAATAGAAAATGTGTTACTAGTACTCCTGTGGCCAAGATTAAAATGTTTGTTATTCATTTGAGTGACTGGCCTTTGAGCCAAGAAATGCTAACAATACATTTTCATTTTTTTTCTAAATAAATTACCTAATAAGAAGTGAGGCTCACCAAATAAGGAATGAGATTCACTTCATTTGGTTAGTTCTACATTAATTTCACTCAATAATAGTGTCAAAAAGAGAAAAAATGTTGCTAGCTACTTATTAGCATGTGTCTTATGAATTTCAAACTACTACCTAAACTAATTTATTTCGAATTTGACTTCTTTGCCTTAATTTGTTGAATCTAGCCACCTATGTTTCTTTACACAAGTGCACCTCATCTCCTGTTCTTTTCCATGGATACTTTGACTCATTCTCCCATGGTTTCCGGGCCAAAGGCCCATCTTTCTGACGTCTGAGATCCACTCACTTATTCCTACTCTCGTCGTTACACACACCTTTTTATTAATTGCAATTAAACCGGCAAGAATTGTGCATTGACATTCTCGAAAGGATCACTTACTCTTGTTAATAATAATAATAATCAAATTACCTGATATTGATAATGTACCTTTTCTTCAAGTTGAAGCCAATATGAAGGATGATGTGATGTTGTATAAAGGATTGAAACAAGACACGCCCTATACATAATGTGGTTTAAACAAGATATTTGTCTGTCTTTCCTTCAATTTGAAGCTATTGCCTTTTCACTTTCTTTTTTCTCTCCTGTTGTTAGCTCAAGGTTTACATCATTTTATTGGCCTTTATTTCAATGTCTACTAAACCAAAAAAAGTACCTTTCTTAGTGTTCTTATGAGTAAATTATTGAACAGGGATAATGGGGATTTATATCCCGGATTCAACGGTGGTGGGACCGTGACCGGAGCCACCAGCAAAGGCAACACAGAGGGGTCCAGCAGTGACGATGGGGACTTCTTTGGGATGATATTTAGAGGCAGCAGCAGCAGCCAAGCAGCGCCACCATCACCTTCTTCATCCATTGCATTTGTTTCAACCTTTTTGTCTCTTTTAATTATTTTTATTTTGGACACTACCACCAACCATGCCATTCTATTATCATTACTATGATCACACAATTTGGGAGTGGGAAAAGAAAAGAACTAACTCCCTTGATGCCCAAAAAATTATCAAAAGCAAAAGAATGATCAAAGTTTCTAAGTATTTGTTTTTACATTTAGAAGCTAGGAATCATGTTTAGGTATGTACCCAGCTCTTCAAAGTTATTATTAAAATCTAAATAGAGTTAGGTGCAATATGATTTGGTCATTGCCTCAAATGTATAGTTTAATGTATTTAATTCAGTTTGTTTCCTTTTATTGATAGTGTATACTCACTCCAACTCGATGAGCTTTCATTTAAACCATTTTAATTTTATAAGCACACACTCGCTGTCTAAAATGTTTATTTTAATTTGCACTCACCATATAAATTTAAATTTAATAAGATGAAACCACATTGGGACAGAAACGAAAATAACCGTTCATTTGTATGAATTATGAATATTGAATTAAGCAGGGGGGAATTCTTTAATTAACCAAGTGGTAATACGTTTTTTTTTTTGTTTGACGGAAATAATTTCATTAATTAGAATGTAGAAATAAAAAAATAAATGTAGGTAAAACTAAAGATTAGACTAAAAATACATATTATTTTTTGCCTACATTTTATAAATTATTTTTTAATTTTAGTCTAATCTTTTGTGCTAATATCGAAACAATTATTTTGATCTTTTATTTTTGGTTTTACCAAAATGATTTAATTAATTTAAATTAAAATAGAAGATTAAATATCTCCATAAAAATAAAATATCAAACATTTTTATTTATTTTTTAATTAGTGAATTATTGTTTCGACAATAAAAAATTAGTTGAAAAAAAAGAGAAAATTATTATTGGTTTTTTCTTAAATTAAATCTTGAATTACTATATTGTCCCTACAAAAATTAATAAAATAAGTAAAATTGTGGTTTTTTTTGTCTTAAATATTTTGGTGTATATTACTAATGCATTCCAACTGGAAAAAAAGTGTGTATATTAGCAAACTTCCTTTTATATATATATATATGTTCGTATGAAAAGTTTTATTTGTTATTTCTGACAAATTATAGGACTAAAAAGAGTAAAATTAGTGACAAAAAAATTATTTATTTTTTATGCATTTTCAATGTCAATATTTTTACATTATTTAATCATAAGTTATTTGAAGTGTGATATTTAAACTAATTATTATAAAAATCAAAATATTTACTATACGTATTATACTCAACAATTTATAATATAAATTCAATTTCTTTAAGAATCATTTTAAATCTTCTTATAACATACTAGTTCTCATAATAATAATTAAATAAAAAATCAAATACTTTATAAGTTTTGAATATATTTATCTTTTATTTATTTATTTTTGATAACAACATCGGAGAAATTATTAAGAGAAATAGAGAATGTCGTTAGTTAGAATCCCTCGTAATGAAGTTAGAATTATAAATCTGTTTTTATTATATATTATTTCATATCGATAATCATCAATAAGAATTTAACTTATATGTATTGTAAGTACAAAACATTTATATACAAACATTCAACATGAATTTATCTTATTACTACATCATATTAATTAATAAATAAAATGGTGTGATAAAATGATTAAATTGTATTGAATATTTGTCTCAAAAACTTTTCAACTAACCAAGCATATAAGTTGAATTCTATGAGTAATATTTCTTCAAATACTTGTCATATAACTCTTGATACTCTTATCTATTTATTTATTCTTTTTGTCTTTTATTCACCAATATTAATAATGCATAATTTTTTATACGAGTTACGCGAGTTGCACATTACCTGCTGCAATAATTATTATATACGTGTAATTGGAATTGCTTTATTCTAACATGTAACTACAACTTGATGGCTCTATTTGTGGGGTCTTGAACTTATGGCTTTTGGTTGTGCTTTAATGGCCTCCATTAATCTATATTCTATACTACAAGAATAGAAAGTTGTACTCATATATACCTCAAACGAATGGCATCATCTTTGTCTGTTATGGAATTGGCGCAGCAACGATTAGTTGTTACTACTTGTTACATGAAAGTATTGGCCTTTGTAATGCATTTCTAGTACTTTCTCATTGCACCTTTTGTAAATATAGTTTTAGGGTTTAACTTTGGAGTTTTCACTTCCATGGAAAAAAATTTATTTAGCTGGCCGTTCCCCGATTTGATTTGAAAACAACGGGAAGAGAAAATAAAGGGTAAGATAGGATGTAGTGGATGAAGTGGCACTTCTACTTCCATGTCAACTTCAGATCCCTCTTTTTATTAAATTTTAATGTTATTTTTTCTAAGTAATAATAAAGTGTTTAACATGACTTGTCTCCATATCAGAAAGAAATTGTCAAACCGTCCAATTCTAAAGAATCTTCTTATCTGCAAGTGCATATCTCTGGGAAGTAATATAACCCGAAAAGACGGTCTCTTTGCCTCATTTTTTGGCACCATTCCATTCATACGATATCTATCTAAAAATAATAATGATAATAACAATTCAAGTACCTATAAAATAATCAGTTTTTATGTAGTGTTGATAAATAAAGACCTACATCATCAAATAATACAAGCAATCAACTCGAGGAAAAAAAAATCAAAGCTTATATCATCTGCGAGGAATAAGGGCGGTGCATCACCTCTTCTTATTTTTCCAATCTCTGAATTTTATTTAAAAAAAATACACTTTGTTCATATAATTATATGATGACGAGAAAGATAGAGAGATGACTGAAAAATTTAAGAAATAATACAAGTAGTTCAACCATTTTTAAAACTATTTTTACTTTATTTCTTTTCCTCCATACATCCTGACTTATTTTCATCCACCGTACCAAACGACAACTTAAATATATAGCAACCCAAAAGTTGATTCATAAAGTATTTGTTAATTAATTTTTTTTTTGTACAATTGAAGTATATAGTTGTTCTTTTTTATTTTAGGAGAGTATTTTTGAAAAATGGGAATACTAAAAAAATAAAATAAATGAGATAAAAAAATTATATATCATTTCTTTTAACCCAACACATTCTAAACTCTTCAGTTGACCTCAAACTCATTGTGGGTCAAGCTTAAACTCCAAATTAAGTATTTTGGGTGTGTTTGGTTGAGGGGAAAAGGAGAGAAATAGAGAAAACATTGTGAGGTCTCACACCTCTTACACTATACTTTAATTTTAATTTTTTTCTTCTATTTTTTATTTTTTTTATTTTCATTTTCCAAAACAAACACATCCTTAAGTATAGAATTGACCTTAAGCCCATCCAGGACCAAACTTAAACTCTAGACTAAACACTTTACTCTTTTATCGAATTTAAGTTTATTGCGGGCCAAGGTCAGAATCTAGACTGGTCACTTAGCTCTTCAGTTGATCTTATATCCATCACGACCCACCCAAATTCTTAGTTGGGTAGTTAAGCCCAATTTGCAACAATCATGAGCTGGACTTAGCCATCAGACACTAACCATGCCATAAACTACAAGATACACAACTAGACGCATAGTTTGCTATTGATTGGTAGAAGTATTAGCCCCAACAATAAGAGAATAAAACCATTTGCCTAATCTCTGGCTAAGATCTTTGGATTTGATCCCCCAATCTTTGACTAAGACGATTTGGCCAAAGGATAAAAACTCTAATCTGGTTGCTACTAAACAAATTGCTTCAATCACAAGTTAGCCTTTAGGCTAAAATTTGACTGAAACAATGTAGTATGATTTTCCAAAAAATCTCGCTGGGTTTAAGAAAAGTTATTCAAAGTAATTTAACATTCAAAAAATCGTTGTTAAGTCACTTGCATTATCCTAACAAAGATCCAAAAAGCACCCACTTGGCTGCTTTACTTTTTACTAACAAGAAGACATACTTTTTTATTCCAAACACAAATGATTCTGTGTAGAGATGCTAAAATACAGTTATTGATTAGAAATGGTTGGGGAGCCCAACTTCGAAAACTTATTTAGTTGACTGTTTTTTGTTTTTATATTCTCTCTTTAAAAGTAAAGGGATTTAAGGGTTCACAATTGGGTCTAGCCTTTTTAACCATAAAATTTAGGTTTAATTGCATTTTTTTTCTTCGGATTTCCCCTCTCAATCATCACAAATTTTGCCCCTACATAGGAAAACTGCCACAAAATTAGGAACAAAATTCGTAACGATGTGAAACTTTAGAGGGAAAAAAAATATAATTAAGCCTAAAATTTACTTGTCTACCAAATAAAAGTATAGTGCCACAATAAGGTGCTTTATCAGATGCCATCATTAGTCATTGTAACGCAGTTGGGGCATACAGTTTTGAAAGTATAAGAACTTTATTAATATTGTCCAAACAGTAATTTTATTTCGTGTATGTTGCCATGGATTTTGCCTTTTAGTGTGTAACAACTAATAAACCATTGAGGAAGATGTGTGAGAATCCGTAGATGTTATTATCGTCCGATCATTAGGACTTTAAATATTACTACTATATAAACTAGTTTGTCTGCAAACTAACGTGATGCAAACAGGAAAACCCAACGGAATTTACCGTCTTGGGTATGATTCATGTAAAATTGTAAACTCTCCCTGAGGCTCGTGTTGTTCGCTTAAGTATGGAAAACAAGACAATCTCTTATTCCTCTGAATATTAGTTCACCAAAAAAAGAGTCCCAACTGCACCATTTTTCCATACATGGAACGAATTGGGTACATTAAGTGACAATTCAATTGAAGAAAAATACATCTTTGTATTTACAATTGACAAGATTACATTGGGTATATAGAATGAACCAAAAGGCAGGGAGCGATAGATCAAGGAAACACTGTACTTGCTCTAAGAAACAGAACCCGCAAGCTAGTTAATTTGCATGTATACTGTTAACCACGCCGTGTAACTAAAATCATATTTTCTATTCGTTACTCTAAGGGTAAAAGACGTTAAGGAATTATTAAATAAATATCCTTAGGCCAATGGTTAGTAAAATTGAATCGAAATAAAATTATAATTTCCTTTCTATATTAGGGTATGCAGCGGTGATGTAACCCAAAATTCAGAAGAACTTTCAGCACAGCCACCAATGTGAAAAGAAGAGTTGCAAGCTCAATACCTTAGTAAACCAAAACCATATCATCCCTCACGGCTTGTGCAGCCATTGCTTCCAATTTCTTCCATGTTAACTCCCTCTTCTCTTCCAACTCTCTAGCCCTGGCTGCCTTCTCTAAGTACTATCTTTGACACTCTTCAAACAATTCAGCATCCATCTCCAGAAACATCTTCCTCACATTGGCCGTTAGCCCATGCACTGCTCGGTTCCAATGGCTCTTCATGTTATTTTCCAAAGCTTCAAAGATTACTGGCAATATAACATTTCGATTCTGGGCTACTATACTTATAATCTGCTCATTGTTCCACAAGTAAGGTGCTTGTTCAGCAACCTGTCATGGATAAAAAAATTGTCAGATAGAGCAATCGAGATAGAATAAAGAAATACTACATTTTCCTTTACTACCACCAAAGGACGGGATTTACATTTATCAAAGATTGATATTACATAATATAGAATAAAATCTGACCACCACAACCCATAACCAGTTAAACAAGATCCAAATTCGAAAGGCCCTAGACATAATTTTCCAAGGGGCAGTAACTGAGGGAACCAATCATCATACATATTAAAAGCTTAGATAGCACTATCTGAAATAGCATCCCCATGAGTGAGATAGAGGACTTGAAATCTCAGCCAAATTGAAGCAAGAAATAGCAGACAAACTAAGGTACTTCATAGAAGCTTAGTATTTCCCGACAAACAAAGAAAACATGTTCATAATATTGCAGCCCATGTCATACATTTGCTAAATTATAATCGGCGTATGTTTACATGTGATTTTCAACAACAAAGAACTCTCAAACATAGAAATGTAACAGCCCATCATAAGCTTTTAAGCCTCAAATCCACAATGGGATTGGAACTGAACTTAGCATACTAACTTTCTGCAATAAGACTAAAGAGTTCTCTCAATCCATCTTTTTACTCTGATACTATGCATGTTGAGATTTCACACCCACTAGAGATATTATGACCAATGTAGTTCTTATAAGGTTTGGACAGTCTTTACCTTTCAAGCCGGTTTTGTGGGAGATGAATTAAGCCCTAAGCCCAAATTCTAAAATGATATTAGTGTCTATCTCAAATCCAATGTTGGGTCACCCCGTATTTGTTTAAATTCAAGATGATGCCAACTCCTGGGCGTGAGGAGTGTGTTGAGATCCCACGCCAGCTAGAGGCATGACAACATAGTCCTTATAAGGCTTGGACAATCCTTGCATAACAGGCCAGTTTTGTGGGAAAAAATAGGCTCAAAGCCCAAATTCTAAGACATACTATATCCTAGCCTCCCCTTGTCACTTTTCATGCTATAAATGTATGACTATTTCCACTTTTTGGCCCCAATTTTTCCTCGACTTCAAATGTAAATCCAAATGGAAGCAATCACCAACTGATATTTTTTATGAGAAGTAACATCTCAAATGAAGTTCTGCTTTCCTAAGCTAATAGTAAGAATAGTGATCGTGATTATGCCCAGACATGCAACAGAAAAAAAAATGATACAAAATTTGAATATTTCTCCATCTATGCTAGGGTTGTTAAAGTAAACAAACATGTTAAGTTTCCTAGCCAAAGTTTCAGAAGGAAAGGAAAAGGACAGCAGGCAGTGATAATTATCCCAACATCCAAGCAACCATATAAAACCCCACTCAAGTATATGTTGTCCAACAAAAGTAGAAAAGATGAATATAATCCACAAGAACTTACCAGTTTAGAGTACAAGTAATCTCAACAAAAGAAAACGTTTTTCTGAAGCCAAGAATATCACCTCCATATATGCAAGGCACAAACCATCACTACAAGTTACATATGCAAAGTTAAGCTCAATTGATAGAAACAAGTTAGCTGAATGTGGTAAACAGACAAACCTGAAAGGGAGGAATGTTAAGGCAGCGTCCAATCTGCCTGAAAAGAGAGACTATGCACCTTACAAACTCAGGATATTGAATTGCCTCAATAACCTCTTCCAATTCTCCAAGAAAAAGCACTTCCTTATGGCAATTCGTGACAGGCCAGTACTTCAACATCCCCTTGATCACAGGGTCAGCCAGCCTGTTGTCTTTCTCAACAAACTGAACGACGCAAGAAGAGAGTTGTTGGTGATAAGAGGAAAAAGTTTTGGGCTTGCTAAGTGGTATAAGAGTCCGAATCAAAAACAGCTTGTGCTTCTCTTTCATTGGCAATGCAAAACCTTTGATAATAATTCCCAGAATCTCCAGCAATTCGGCAATACCATTATGCCTCTGCGTTTCAAGTATAAACCGATAGAACACATTGTTGATGGCTGTCCTTATGAAGGGCCTGTGCAGCATGAACTTGCCATAAATGCGGTGAAGAATGGTCTTCAAATACTAGCGCTCGCGCTGGTCCTCGGAATCAAATAACTCAATGAGCTTCAACACAAAGACATGGCCAATGTAGCGCTGGGAAGTCTTTCTATCAGTCTCGGGTGACACAATGTAACGCAAAAGGATTTCATACACAAGCTGCAAATGCAGCCACGACGGTTCCAAATATTTATCATCGTCTTCGGGATCCACATTCTGTGTGATGCGAGATGATGGAGGGAAACAACGGAAAATGTTAACGGACACCATGTTGATCAAGTGTTCTTGATATTCGCTAAATCAGAAGGAGCCTGATTGGATGATTTCGATGAGCTCCTCAAGTGTTTGGCGCTTGGTTTCCTTCTCGTAAACGGACTTGAGAATGTCTGAGAAATCGCACAAGAAGCAACGCACTTGGATTTTGCGGAGAAACAGCGCCGGGCGTTCCGAATCGTAGACGTCTCGCAGTGGCGGCAGTGACTCGATTACGGTGGGGTTGGGAAGCAGCGCCGACGGTGGAGAGTTTTGCGAGTCCAAATTGACGGTGGTGACGAGAGCGGTGGTGGCGGAACGAGAGGCGTGTTTAACGACTACTTCGTAGAATTGTTGTCCGTTTCGGGGAATTCGAAATTGGAGCATTTCTTTCGGGCGAGCTTGATAATCTCGTTGAACATTTTGGGGAAATTGTTACGTCACCGGAATTTGGAATGAATCTGGCAACGATAAAAAAAAGCCCTTGAAATTGGGAGAGCGAACGAAATTGGAATTGACCGACGAACCCGTAGCAGCCCTAATGGTGCGGCTTCAGGGATGGATTGGGGGAAACGGCGAACCATGTAGCACGTAATAAACCACAAAGAACCGGAAAATGACTCGCGTCCAAGGCGTCCTTCACTGACATCAATGAATATACGGTCAGAAAGAACAGAAGGTGCAAAATTGTAAAGCGGAAAAATTAGGTGTTTCGGACGCGCCAAAATTCGAGGGCAGGCATATGGAATATTATTATATTTATTATGCAATGTGGCTAAAATGGGTATCAACTATCAAGGCCAAAATTTACTACCCAAAAGAATAGATAAGAGCCTGAAAATGATTTTGTTTGAGATAAACTGTGAAATAAAATCAATATTTGTGTTATATATCATGCTCAAAAAATTCATTTAGTATTCTTTAGATTCATGAAGTCAAAATTTTAAAGTTATTTTTTAATTGAAGTTATAAAACACCACAATGCTAAAAATGAACGCACGTCACGGCTTATTTAAAACATCAAGTTTGTTTTATTTTTTTGTTTAGAGTATTTTTAGAAGTTGCAAAATACACGCCTTTCTACATGAACTTTCTATTCTCATGGATGTCGATGTGAATCCTTCGTGCGTCAATCTTTACTGTTTGATGAATAATCATTCTCAAGGAGATTTCTTGATGCCTAGAACACTACTTGAATGCCTGTAATTAGGTGAAATTACTTAACGATTCAGGCCATTACATTTACAGTAATCCTATACGTATGTCTTTGCTAATAATTCCAACATGTCATTGATGTCATAGTAGTATTGGAGACACCTAGTTCTACCACTTTAATCACCACAAAAAAAATATATACATATACATACATATATATATATATACACACACACACATATTTTATGAACTTTCTAAACAGCATTCGCATTTAAACATTCAATACACCCATTAGCATGGATGAAAAAATATTGGTAATTTCATTTTGTAAGAATTTAAATTTTTATTATATTTCAGCATTCAACAAACATCATAACATTTATAATAATTAAAATGTGCAGGCATGCCATAAAGGTTAATATCGTACTTCTATTTTTTTTTTTTTTTTTACATTGGGGCAAGAAACCAAAACAGTGAAAATACCCTGAAGACCACATGAAAAAATCTGTTAAGGAATGGACATTGAGAAGCTAACCTTGGCTAACTTATCCGCCACTTGATTCCCATTGCAAATGATCTGAGCTTAAATAATGCTTGGAAGAACTTTATTCCCACATGTAAGTGCACACCACTCAACAAGTCAGAATCTAATCTGACTTGCATCAAGATACTAAGTCAAAAAACAAACTCAATAACTTAGGTTTATTGAATCCTGTTTTAAAAAGCCGCCATTAGTTAAAATGTTCTGGGCATCGGAAATTACCAATTTACCATTGTCGACTCTTCCTGCAATTCTATGACTATTTATATTCCAACATAAATAAAAGATATTCTTAGCACCGATCAAGAAATTAACAGAATAGGAAAGCACTGCAAACCATACAATCACAGATTCGAAATTGTAACACGACACTGCATATTACTTAACATTCATGCATAACACGGAAGAAAGGATTAGTCATTCATCGGATCTGTTTAGAACAATTTAAAAACCAAGTCTCAGCACAGATTTATACGGATTTACAAAGAGAAAAATGGTTTGCCATTAGTTACAAAATGCCCGAACTCAATTCTTCCCTTCTTTGGCCCATCTAGCACGTTCAAGAAACCAATTACCATCCACCTTTGTCACCCCCGTCATTTTTCTTGCCCCATGAACCTGCTGCACCGACATATAATGATAGTCACAAGTTTATGAATTAAGGTGAGAATAAATCTCGCATATGTAAATCTATATTGATAAAACATTAGATTAACTATGTTGTGATTTGAAGGTTAGCTTATAATCAATAATGATTCTGAACTGGAAATTAAAATCATTAATTTGCATAGTAACTTAATTTTCTTTTGAACACTACCACTATTTTAATAATAAAACAAAAGAGAAAGGATAATCCGATATACTTCTATTCGGTTATCATTATTTCTTTCTTACCGTCTGCTGATTCTTTCCAACTAGATGCTTGACCCTTGTCTGCAGCACTTGATTGACCCCAGTCCTTAGAAGTATCGTTTGAACTAGATCCCTTGTTCCACCCACCACCCTGGATATTGGTCTCTTCAGTTGTAGATTTTTTCCAGCTAGCCTCTGCAGTCTGCGATGACCCATTGTTTTTCCAATTATTGTTACCTCCACTTGCTGAACTCCAGCTCTGCTTATTTCCAGCTTGGTTCCAGCTTGGATGCTCCTTATCTGCATTTCCCTGGTTCCAAGCCTGAGATCCATTATCATTAGCTCCACTTGCTGAACTACAGCTCTGATTACTTCCACTTCCTTGGTTCCAGCTAGGATGCTCCTTATCTGCATTTCCCTGGCTCCAGCTCTGCCTATCTTTGTCACCAGTATCCTGGTTCCAAGCCTGAGATCCATTACTATTCTTCCATCCACCATTATCTGCCCCCTTCTTCCAGTCAGAGAGCCCATCCTCACCAAAACCCCTTCTGTTGTTCCAACCACCAGAGTGATCGTTCCTTCCCCTGCCTCGGCCTCCACGTCCTCCTTCTAATCCCCACCTACCACCAAAACCTTCCCTGTCTGATCTACGTCTACCACCAAAGCCTCCATGCTCCCCTCGTCCACCGAAACCGCCACGCTCTCCCCGGCCACCAAACCCATCACGTTCTCCTCTACCCCGAAAACCTCTACCTCTAAAACCACCTCTGTCGGAGCCACCTCTACCCCGGTAACCACCTCTCCAGTTCCCACCACCTACTCCATTGGAATTTTCATTTGAACCTTCATTTACACCATCAACGCTTGAGGCATTTGCTGTGTTCCAGCTGCTATTGCTTCTCCAAGTGGTGTTTTGATTAGCATCACCAGATCCAGAATTCCAATTACTTTTGTTGCCCCAGTTAGAATCTTTATTTCCAGGATCCCCAGAACTCCAATTAGAATTCTTGTTTTCATTCCCAGCACTCCAAGAGGATTTGTTAGAGTTCCAATTGCTATTGGTAGGATCAGAAGCCTGGTTACCACTGTTCCCAGAGTTCCAATTGCTTTTCTTGCCCTGATTGGAATCTTGATTTCCAGGATCACTATGCCCAGAACTCCAGCTGGAATTCTTGTTTTCATTTCCAGTACCCCATGAAGATTTGTTATTGACATTGTTTCCCAAGTTGGAATTTTCATTGGAATTACCAGATCCAGAATTCCAATTGCTACTTTTCGGATCAGAAGCCAGGTTTCCACTGTTTCCAGAGTTCCAATTGCTTTTCTTGTCCAAGTTGGAATCTTGATTTCCAGGCTCAGTATGCCTAGAACTCCTGTGAGAACTCTGGTTCTCATTCCCACTCCTAGATCCAGAGTTCCAATTGCTTTTCTGACCCCAATCGTTACCCTGATTTCCACTGGAATCACCAGATACATCGCATGAACCAAATTTCTTGTTGCCCCAATTAGAACCTTCTTGGATGTGCTCACTCAGCCCCCCTTTCCAACCAGAATCTTGACTGAAATCTGTAGCCGAACCACCTGAAGCTTTTCCTGCATTCCACCCACCTTGATCATTACCTTTTTCCACTTTATCATTTGATGAAGAGACTTGAGCATTCCAATTTTTTTTTGTTTCCCACCCAGATGACTCACTCCCATCCTTATTTGGTTTGTTTTTCCACCCAGCATCCTGATTAGCATCAATATCTGAAGTACCAGCAGGGTTCCCAACTTCTTTCACTCCAGTTGATCCAGACTTCCAGCAACTCCAAGAATTCAAGTTTCCTTCATCCGATCCACTTTTAAACCCATTGCCACCACCCCATCCAGCGGATGAAGTTTCATTTGACTTTTGGATACTGTTCCAACCAGAAGACTCCCCTTCAGAAGCCTTTTGGGTTGCATTCCAATTGCTATTCTGATTGCCATCACCCACACTTCCAGTTTTTTGCTCTGCCTGACCCCAGCTCCCTCCACCAGACTGATCAGCATTAGAAGCAATTCCAGTCTTCTCCACTGCAGCACCCCATGAGGAGTTCTTATTAGAATTGCTTTTAGTTTCCCAAGCAGAATCTTCTGCACCTACACATTACAACAGCAATGAGGAAAATGATGAACAAATAGTTAGAAGCAAAGACATGCTAAACATATATGCAGTTATGCACTACAACTTTACCCTTGGAACTGAAGGGATTTGAGGTAGATTCTGTATTCTGCAAAAACAAAAATACGTCTACATGTTAAATTAAAATGCAGTAAAATCATAAATATAAAAAGCAACTGGGTGTAAACAGATAAATATTATACCAAGGGTGGTTAGACCATGCACAGGAACAAAAGAGGGTAATAGGACATATGGGATTGGAGAAAGACACACACATAAAGGGTGTTATGCAATACATACCAATAAGCTTGGAGCAGAATGATTAGACTCTGCATCCCTGCAAAATGTTATCACAAGACGAAAAAGTCAAAAAAAAAGTAACTATGTTTTGAGTTGAGATTAAAAACTAATCACTAATAAGAAAGAAAAGACTGGGTATTTGCAATTTTAAATCATCCGGGCAATGTTTTAAAAACAATAATAATATGGATGATGTAAATACAATAACACTATAATTCCTTGATATATCAATTAGATACGGTTTTTTAAAATGGCAATGCTCCATATCAGAGGAACATTTAAAAAATGAAATGGCATATAAAGATTCATAACACATCTACATAACTTGGTTATGCTTTCTCAGTTTTATTACTTAATAGCCATACTTGCATATGTCAATTCAACATTATTCATAATTATTTGGCATAATTATGTTTTTATTGCATTGTCATCTGTGGCATACTATTGTCTGCATCAATGCTCCATAGCCATGACTTATCCCTTCCCACTTATCACAAATTTCAAGATTACTGGACAATATCTGGACATTACTAGAATCATCGTTTTGATGACTAAACCCATCATGCAAAATTAGCCAGGATACATGTTAGTTGAATATAATATTGACTATAAAGCAGATGAAAATCAAGTACATTTAACTAATATCACTATGAAATATACCTTTCTGATGACACCCCTCCAGCATTCCATCCACCACCCCCAGTGGATGACGCCCCTCCAGCATTCCATCCACCACCCCCAGCTGATGATGCCCCTCCAGCATTCCATCCACCACCCCCAGCTGATGACGCCCCTCCAGCATTCCATCCACCACCCCCAGCTGATGATGCCCCTCCAG
>CM023960.1:22357007-22395528 GCA_013407115.1 Glycine latifolia
TATTCCATCCACCACCCCCAGTGGATGATGCCCCTCCAGCATTCCATCCACCACTACCAGAAGACGTTCCAACTCCATTCAGCCAACCTTTACAATTGACAGGATTCATGTGTAAATAAAAAAACAAGACCAAACAGTACAGGAAAGGTAATTAGCACACAAGTTAATTGATCCTGTGATACATTTAAAGGGGAATTTTTTTCTTGTTAAAGGATAACAGGATAAGAAGACAAAAGACTAGAGAATAAGGGATTCCCACCTCCAGAGCTTCCTTCAGTACCCAGCATATCAAATGGCTTAGATGAACTTGAATCTGGATCACCACTAATATAAAAAACCTTGGGAAACTCAGGACAATATTCGCAGGTGCAATCAAAGTAATATCGATAAGAAGTGTTGTGACATGCAAAGTTATTGTCAATGACAGAAATACCTTGATGAAATGGCAGTACTCTTCCCCTGAACCTCAGAAAGATGCTCACATTTAACTGTGAAAACATTTTTGTAGAAATTGTTCTAAATAATGATGTAATATATCAAGAAACAATACTCAAGAGTTGACCATCATAAACAAACCTGTAAGAACCTTCTGCTGAGAATCTAGTTTCACAGTAACATCAGCACGACGCAAGGCAATGACTCGGCAAATGTATCCCTTCAAAGGACCTATCCTAATTCTCAACGTCTGACCAATAGTAAACATGTTATTGTTGTCCCCACGGTTAACTGCATGCACAATTATCAAATTGAAAAAAAATAAGAAACATGCATATCCACAGCTAAAACACTTGTCAAGGAGGCATGTATCTTTACAGACATTCACGTTTACTTTCTCTTGCTTGCCATGGTTTTTTGGGTGACAAGGGAGATCTTGGTGATGATGGTTGGTCTTCAAAGACTAAAGGACCCGGTTCACTATCCTGAGTATGGAGCAGAATTAAAAACATTAAAAACTCTAATGAAGTCATCAGACAGTTTGTAACAGAGCAGGATACAAGAAAGATTACAAACCTTTCCACTGCAATCACCAACAGCAAGCTTGACCTTCTCACACATATTAGATTTACAAGTTATGTAACCTCCATTTTCTTCCTCATTTCCATCATATAAAAAAGATAATCCCTCTATAAATGTGCTTAACAATGCCTTGTTTACCCTGCAAAATGACATAATAGAAGTATCATGTGAGGCATGAAAATTCCAAATATACCACAACTAGAAATCTTGCAGTTCAGAAATATGAATCAGACCTTAGTTGGACCCTCCAGCACCCTGACAGTATCATTAACCAATATAGTCCTACTGTGCTGATCTAGGGCAGTAAGTTTCAAATCAAATAGCCCACTCTTTATTTCATGTCGATCAACAGATACAGCATCAGGTCCATCTGAACCCTCTTTTAGAATCTATAATAGAAAGGGAAATTAGTAAAGAACTTACCAAAAATAACAGGTACTCAAAAGCAAAAGTTTGGAACAAATAAATAGCATAGAATGAATGCTATACCTTGTAGATATCATCTTTATCGATGCCTACTATTACACCAAAGTCCTTCTTACTGCAATGACAAAGATTCGTTAGAAAGGAAGAAATGCATTAGAACTTGCAGGTATGTGCATGTGTAAGAACTTGCAGGTATGTGCATGTGCAAGAACTTGCAGGTATGTGCATGTGCAAGAACTTGCAGGTATGAGCATGTGCAAGAACTTGCAGGTATGTGCATGTGCACGCTAGAGAGAGAAATAATTCATACAATGCTGTGAATGTACTGCAATGGCAAAGATTTGACAAGAACGACATGTGTAGGAACGTGCAGGTATGTACATGTGTGTGCAGCTGCATGTCTCATGGGGGTACAAGTGCTCACATGCGTGATAGAGAAAAAATTCAAATAGTACCGAGAATACTAGCTAGGTAAAACAAAAACTTACCCAAAACATACTAAATCATAAAGTTCAAAACCATTTCCCACACCAGAACCTGAGGAACTCTCTCCTTTCCCACCACCTCCCTTATCAGGTCTTATAACCCGTTTTTTCTTCTTGTCACCATAAAGCTGAGAGAGCCACTCTAAATCATTTGATTCATTGTTTTCAGAAGGCGCAAACTTCAACAGTTCATCTTCTGTTGGCACAACACCCCATAAACTTAATGAATCTGGAGATACTTTCTTGTATACATACCCATCCTTGAGCATCAAGCCATCAAGAACCTCAAAAACCTTGCCAGTATCACGGTCACGTTTGATTTGGATGAGTGGTCGGAACTCCCTACAGAGTTATTGAAATATAACATCAGAAAAATGATCCAGCAAAAAATTAACAAGATATGAGAATATGTATTATTACTCAAGTTCATTTGAGCTGATTAATCTTGGTGCTGGTACAGCCATTTTTTTGGCGACTATATCCCCCACCCTGTAATATGAGTGAAGAGACGCATTAAAAATTATTTCTTATATATCTTGTACATAGCCATGGGATAAGAACAATAAAAAACAAAGACAGTCCACAAAATAGGACTTTGCTCACTCTATGGCTTTGTTTGGATTGCAAGTAAATAAAGAGAAAAGAAATAGGAAAGATAAAAATAAAGGAGAAATAGAGTAGAGAAAATGTGTTTTTTAAACGGACAGTGGTAAGGAAAGAGGTGAAAATAAGAGAAAATCATGTGGACACAGGTCTCATTACAAATTTGGCAGCCAAGGCTTGTAGATCAATTCTCGGAATAAGCTTTACTGTAACTTTTTTCCGGGTATTGTTCACAGACACAACCTGGAAAAACATAATAATAGATAAAAGGAATAAGCGTTGTATATAAAAACAAAACACAAAAAAACGTTACTTGTACAATCATGCAGTACCTGTGCTAGATCCCCCTTGTAGTTACCACCTTTTATTCGAGCCCACATGCCCTCAGAAATTTCAGGGGTTCTACTTCTAACAGAGAACAGATTATAAACCTCACTATTTGGTACAGGTGCCACTCGAGTAACATAGATTCCGGGAATCCCTTGGCATGCCTGAAACCGTGCATTAGTAACAAATGTAAATAGATTTGGCTAGTGGTAGAAAAGTTTCACTGGAAAATGCTATCAAGCCAGTATTAGAAAATACCCAGTACTGAGGTTACCTCATTTATATCATACTGTTTTTGGGCTTCAATGTACACAAATCCTTTCATATGATCTACAGCAAATGCAGATTTTATCTTTAATTTAGTACCCAATGAATACAAGTCAGCAAACTTCTGCATCAGACAAAGAGCTGAAAGCCTCTCCCGGCCAACCTGCAGCAAAAAAAAAAAAAAAAAAATCCTTAGCAAAGCATAAACAAAAGAAGCACCCTAAATAAAATTGAAGGCAACACCAGGAATTTAAGTTAACAAAATCACTAAATCCATGTTTCAGGCATCATACAGTGCATTTAACTTTCCAAATACTTGGCATTAATTCATCGACACCCTCGTGTATGGAACTTGGGTCCATCCCTTTATCATCACCAAACTCATCAGAAAATCTGATAAACCTAGATGGATCTTTGTAGCGCTCCTCCAAAATTCTATCCCACTCTTCTTCATCCATCATTTCCTCTTTAGGGACGACACGTGGGAGGCTACTCTGGCCCTTATCTGGCATGTCCATCCTTCTTGGCGCGGCATTTAATTCGTCGTCAGAAAAATCTGCTCATAAAAATTTCAAAAACGATAAGGAATGTGTATGATGCCACAGGAAATTCTAGAGATGAAAGATGAAATCGAAAGCCATAAAACCGTACAGAACTCAAGCATTTTCAAATCTCAATAAGGTAGCCCCAAAAAACAGTTCTCAAGCAGACCGAAACGCAGATATGTTGAGGAAACCCTAACAATTTTCGCGGAGAGCAATAATAAACGAAGAAATGTAAAAGCAGATTACAGAGCGCGGGAAGGGAAATTGATTGTATACCGAAATCGCTGTCGTCGTCGCTGAAATCGCTGAAGTCGCTCTCTTCAACGTCAGCGGCGTCTTCGAAGAACTGAAGGACACCTCGGTTGTTTCTCTTGCGGCCGCCGCCGGTCTTGTCATCGTCGAAGACGCCCTTGCGCTTGCCGGCAGAACCTTTTCCGGTGACCTCCTTGCCTTTTCCTTTGCCCTTGTTCGTCATTTCCACAGAGAATGCAATGAGACCAACGCCAATTGCATGCTCAGAGTCAGAGAAATGAAGAGAGGAAGAAGTGTGTGAGTGGAGTGTGTGTAACTGTGAAGTGCGAAGAGCGAGGAGTCAGAAATGAATTTTACGTAGAAAATTTGAGGGATCAAGATCCTCTACAATTTTGACAAAAGCTAAATGAGATATGGGTGGTTCCTTTATTTTTAGCATTTGGTGATTTTAAAGTAAAGGGACAGAAAATTTGGATGAACGGTGAGATTAGCGACAAGACAGGGTATAGCTCTATTTTAATATGCAGGATATCAATCTCCGAAATTGAGTCTGCCACCGTAGCATGTAGCTACAGTTATATAGCTTCCGAACGAATTGGCCCGGCCCAAAAAATCAGCCTGTGTTCGTAAACAAATAACATTTTGTAGAAAATCAGCATTTTTAGTTTTTTGATAAAAAAGAGAGAGAGAGAGAGAAATATTGCATAAAATATTGGAACTGCACTTGCTAGTCAAGCAATCAGAATAGAAAATAAGAAAAATAAAATCAATTATAATGTTGTAGTGAAAGAGTAAAATAGGAAAAAAAAAGTATAACACAAAATAAGTTATTACTTTTATTATTGTTATAAAATAAGTCATCAAAAGTAATGACATTTGTATGCCTAAATGCATAGATCTCATCAATATATTAAATTAATGATTAATGACATTAAATGCTACACATTAATAAAAACATCAAAATTTCATATTAATTAATACATCAATTGATTAATTTTGTATCATAACTAATTAATTGATTAATATAATTATTTAATATATATTTTATTTTTTAAAAAATATGGTCTACAAATTATTTTTTATGAAATCATAACTAATTAACAAGATTATGTCACCTGGGTTATCGTTTAGTCTGCAACTAAGCATACTTACCTATATAGGTGACGGATTCTACTGTGCAAGAGAATAGTAGGTCTTGCACCATGCGTGAGAAACAATAAGCGTTAGATTTTCTTATGTTAGTATCTGATGGCGGGATTTCGATAAGTATACTACGTTCGCATGTGTCTAAAGCAAGACTTTTCTATCTACTATCTGTCTAGTCTAGATAATAAAACAATGTACACGAAATTAGCTCAATAGCCTCCTTTATTTATACCAGAAACTAGCTAATTGCATCCCGCTTATGATAGGTACACCCCAATATTCATTTTTAAATCTTAAATAAACATTATATTTTTTCTTTCATATCTCTCATACATTTTCTCTTTATCAGTATTACTGTATGTAAATACGAGTATTACTAGTTGTAAATAAATAAAATAACTTGGCATCTTTTCAATATAATAAAACAATGTACACTGTAAATTGACTCAATGGTCTCCTTTATTTTGACAGCTGTTTAAGATGGATTAGTTTAGGCTTCTGAAAAAACTTGTTAATAGCACCCCTTCCCTTTTTAAAATCTTAAATATTCATTATATCTTCTTTTTTTTAAGTACACACACGAGTAGAGTATCGTACATTCGTACTAGTTATAAAATAAAACAAGTTGGCATTTAGTTACTCCACGTGATTGCCCTTAGTCCAAAAAGGTGAATGGATTAAAAAAAAATCCTAAAATTAAAGTTGAGACCTTCTTCGTTTTGTTCATCACCATCTCTGGTTAGTTTTGAACTGCTCAAATGGGACACTTACAACATGTGGAGAACATGCCCCTGCTTTATCATTATCCAACACAACAATTTTGCCATTCAATTATCCTTTCAAATTTTGGAATTTTGCCTAAAAACAAAACCATTATGTTAGAGGAACTTTAGAAACATTGTTACTCATTTTTGTATTTACAGCAGAAGATAAGTTTTGTTTAATTTTGTTTCTGTTAGTAATAGCTTTAGAAGATAAGATGGTTTAGTTTTATTTTTGTTAGTAACAGCAAGATAAGGTGGTTGTTAGATGTTGTGTATTTTTTGGAATTCAAAATGGTTGTTGTTACAAGACAGTAGCTAGTAGCTTAGTTTTTGAATTGTATTTAACAGAACGTGGATGCACAGAAACAGGAGAGATTGGAATAATACGAATTACATTTCTTTTATGGTATCAGAAGTACTTTCTAATACACACTTCCGCAAGTTTCCATTCTAAGTCTTAGTGCACAAGCTATGTCCATCATGTCAACTTAGAATAGTGAGGGTTCTAATAAGCTGAAGGTCTCGGATCCCATGTCTCTGTTTTACCTGGCAGGGTCTAATCATCCTGGGGTGTTGCTGACTACAATGATGTTAAAAGGGGAGGCAAACTATGAGAATTGGGCTAAGGTCATGAAAAATGCACTGAAGGCTAAAAACAAATTGGGGTTCGTAATTGGATCCTTGAAGAAGCCTGATGAGAAGGATTTGGAGGAGTGGTTTGCGTGGGAAAGAAACAATTCCATGATCAATGGATGGATTCATAACACCATTGATCCGCAATTGCAACCATTCATCAAGTGCTTCGATGAGGCTAAGGAATTGTGGGATGATTTGAAGGAACGTTACACTGTGGCAAACATCCCTCGTATCTATCAGCTGAAAACAAGTCTGTGCAATATTAAGCAACAAGGCAGTAGTGTGGGGGCCTATTATACCAAGCTACGTGCAGTTTGGGATGAGCTTGAAGGTAGCACAACTTACAAGCCCTGTGCGTGTGGTGATAATTGTTCCTATGCAAAAGAGTTGGAACTGGAAAAAGAAAATGACAAGGTGTATACCTTCCTAATGGGGCTCGACAATGCCACGTTTGGTACACTATGTACTCAGATCCTCAATAGTCATGTTTTTCCTAATCTGAACAAGTGCTACTCCACGGTGTCTTCAGAGGAAACACATCGAGGAATGGCTCGCATGCAACATGCCAACCTGATGTCCTTGGGTGTGCTATTCAAACATCTTCTCCTGCGGCATCTGAAAGGCTGGGTAACAGGGCTCCTTGTTGTCATTGCGGTAAGACTAATCATGAATCTTCCAAGTGCTGGTAGATTTTTGGTTATCCATCTAACCGAGGGGGTGATTGAGGCCGCGGGCGTGGCAGGACAGGAGTAAGCCGAGGAGGAGGTTACCATAATAATCATCAAGCTAACAATAGCGCTTATGCTGTTGCTGCCGAGGAACCTTCCACTCAGGAGGTGCAAGCTGGAGCCTATTTTGTTCTTACCCCTACCGTTGTTAACAGACTTATGTCTTTGGCTGACAATTCCAATTTTAATTCGTCTACTGCAAAATTGACTGGTAATGGTGTTCTTTATAATTGGTTAATTGATAGCGGTGCATCCCGCCATATGACTGGAAACCTTAACATGTTGCTCAATGTTGAGCCAATCAACCCACTTGCTGTGGGATTACCTAATGGAACAATTGCATATGCTGAGAAACAAGGAGATGTGTCGCTTGATCCAAATTTATTTTTGTCTAATGTGCTATTTGTTGCTCAGTTGAAATGCAATTTGATCTCTGTCTCATAGCTTGCCCAATAGAAGAATGTTGATATCATTTTTACTAATAATGGTTGTGTATTGCAGGACTGCAAGCTGAAGATGGAGATTGGACTGGGTGGTCTCGCAGAGGGGGTGTATGTGTACAAGTCGAGTCATGAACGAGCCATGGCAGTTCAAACATTCGAGTCTGTGGAACTTTGGCATCGACGGTTGGGACATGCACCAGCAGACGTGATTTTTCAGATTCCTAATTTAGCTAGATGTCCATTTGCTTCATTTGATAATAAGGCTTGTGACATTTGTTTTAGAGCCAAGCAAACTCGCTCTTATTTTTGTGTTAGTGATCACCGCAGTAATGATTGTTTTGAATTAATACATTGTGATGTGTGTGGTCCTTATCGTTCATCTTCTTCTTGTGGAGCTCATTATTTCTTAACCATAGTTGATGATTATAGTCGTGGAGTTTGGGTGTGGCTCATGAGGGAGAAGAGCGAAACGTTTACTAATCTTCACAAATTTATAATTATGGTACGTACCCAATTTGGTAAAAATGTGAAGATCTTACGCACTGATAATGGAACTGAATTTAATTCACAAAAGTTGAAGGATTATTTAGGTGATAATGGCATAATACAGCAAACCACATGTGTTTATACACCGCAACAAAATGGGAGAGTGGAAAGAAAACATGGGCACATTCTTAATGTCTCAAGGGCACTTTTATTCCAAGCTAACTTGCCTATTGAATTTTGGGGTGAGAGTGTCATGACCGCAGCTTATCTCATAAATCGTACACCTTCAAAAGTTCTTCGGGGAAAGACTCCACATGAAATTCTCCATAAAAATGCTGCTAATTGTTCTTCTTTAAAGGTGTTTGGGTGTCTTTGTTATGCTTCAGTACAACCAAAACCTTTAGATAAATTTAGTGAACGGTCTAGACGTTGTATGTTTGTTGGATATCCTCATGGACAGAAAGGATGGCGGCTATTTGATTTGGAAACTTAAGAATATTTTGTGTCCCGTGATGTTCATTTTTGTGAAACTGAATTTCCATTTGCAGCTAAGGCAAATGTTGAAAATGCACTGCAGCCAACTCAACAAATAATGTCACGGTCTTGTCCTCATATGGAACCTGAGCTTCTTTCCCTAAAAGAAAATAATGTTCCTATAAATGAAGATACCGAAACAGAGAATATTATGATTGGTGAAAATATTGACAGGGGGAGTAATGAACAAGGTGCTGCATCAGAACAGCATGCAGCTGCAGCACCAGAACAACAGACCGCAACACCAGAACACCATGTTGCAACACTAGAACAGCATGATACAGCTCCACCAGAACAGCAGATTGCTGCATCACCAGAAATCAGACGTTCTCAATGAATTTGCAAACCTCCAAGCTCTCTTGCTCCATATGAGTGCTACATGGCTTCAACACATACACCTTCCTCCAGTGATCCCTTTCCTTCTTCCGTCTCAGGTACGCGGTATCCTTTAGCAAATTATGTTTCTATGTCTAAATTTTCTAAAAATTACCAAGCATTTGCTGCAGCAATTGATGCTCAGCTGGAGCCATGATCCTTCAAAGAAGCCATGAAAAATAAAGATTGGATTAATGCTATGAAAAAGGAAATTGATGCACTGGAGGAAAACAATACTGGAGAATAACCACTTTGCCCGTGGGAAAGCATGCTCTTCCTTGCCAGTGGATATATAAGATTAAATACCACGCAGATGGCAGGGTAGAAAGATACAAGGCACGTCTAGTAATTGCTGGAAATAGACAGGTGCCAGGTGAAGATTACAACGAAACCTTTGCTCCGGTTGCGAAAATGGTAAGTGTGAGAACTTTGTTGGCTGTGGCGGCGGCTAAAAATTGGGAATTGCATCAAATGGATGTCCACAATGCGTTTCTTAATGGAGACCTTGATGAAGAAGTTTACATGAGACTTCCTCCTGGGTTTAATTCAAGCAAATCAAATCAAGTGTGCAAGTTACAGAAGTCATTGTATGGTTTGCGCCAGTCACCACGTAATTGGTTTTCTAAGCTGACTTCTTCCCTCAAAGCTTATGGTTTTGTACAATCCAATGCTGATTACACTCTTTTCACGCTTAATCGTGGTTCGATGTTCTTGGCTTTGTTGGTGTATGTGGACGATATTGTGTTAGCAGGCAATGACCCAAAGGCGTGTTCTGACGTCAAAGTTTATCTCAATAATTGTTTTAAGATTAAGGATTTGGGACCCTTGCGGTATTTCCTTGGCATTGAGATAGCACGCAACAAAGAAGGACTATTTTTATGTCAACGTAAATATGCATTGGATATTCTCAAGGAAATGGGGTTATTGGATTGTAAGCCAGCTTGTATTCCGATTGAACAAAATCATAGATTGGCACTTGATGAAGGTCCAGATTTTGGCGATCCAGTTCGATACAAACGAATAGTGGGTAAGCTAGTTTATCTTACAATTACACGACCTGATCTGTGTTATGTGGTACATGTGTTATCTCAATTTCTGCAAGCTCCAAAAGAAGGTCACTATGAGGCTGCTTTAAGAGTATTGAGGTATATCAAGTTGAGTCCAGGTCAGGGAATTTTACTTCCAAGCTCAAGTGATTTAAAGATTTATGCATATTGTGATTCAGATTGGGCGACTTGTCCTCTGACTCGAAGGTTCGTGACTGGTTTCATTATTAAGTTAGGTAATTCTCCAATTTCATGGAAGACAAAAAAACAAGTAACAGTCTCACGTTCATCAGCAGAAGCGGAGTATAGGTCCATGGCTGCTACAACTGCAGAGCTAGTTTGGCTTAAATCATTTCTTACGTCTCTTGGAGTTTCTCAACGTGAACCTATGGATTTGTTCTGCGATAATCAAGCAGCCATACACATTGCTGCTAATCCTGTGTTTCATGAGCGTACAAAACATATTGAGCTAGATTGTCATTTTGTGCGTGATCATGTTATGGCTTCAACAATCCGCATGGCTTATATCAGATCACAATCTCAGCTTGCTGATATGTTCACCAAGGCTTTGGGCAAAGCAGCTTTTCATGTTTTTCTTCCCAAGTTGGGCATTTCCTATCCTCATGCTCCAACTTGAGGGGGAGTGTTAGAGGGACTTTAGGAACATTGTTACTCTTTTTGTATTTGCAGCATAAGATTTGTTTAATTTTGTTTCTGTTAGTAACAGCTTTAGAAGATAAGATGGTTTAGTTTTATTTCTGTTAGTAACAGCAAGATAAGGTGGTTGTTAGATGTTGTGTATTTTTTGGAATTCAAAATGGTTGTTGTTACAAGACAGTAGCTAGTAGCTTAGTTTTTGAATTGTATTTAACAGAACATGGATGCACAGAAACAGGAGAGATTGGAATAATACGAATTACATTTCTTTTACATTTATTGAATCTATTGAGTTATTCCGACTTCAACACCGTTGTCAACTACAACGTTGGAGATGCAAAAAACACACCTTTAGAATGACATCAACAATTGTTTCGGGTTACCATCAACGATCCAGAGCAACATCCATTAAACTAACAGTTAGAACAACAAAACATTTTTTCCCGGCAACATCGCCACTACACTCCACTAACAACAATATGCTAATGTTGTATTTTACTCACACAAACAAATAGATTCAGATACAGCGGGGATGTGACACAATCAGAACGATGCCCTTCGCAATCTGATTTTTTATCAACACCAAGGAACCGTAATGAACGTTAATGCATATGAAGTTCCCCAACGGTGCTAGGAATGGGCCACGATAGATGATACCCAACGCAAATAGATTTTCGGCCGTCAACACGGAATCCTAATAAAGATTAACACATACCAAGTTCTCCAGCAGTGTTGCGGTGCTATGAATGGGTAAAAGGCACAACCCAACCCGTCAACAAACAAAGGCACATGGTGTTAACATCTTTTAATTGGTGTGGTTACTGGTTAAAACTGTGGAAAGAAAAAAGGATGGTGAAAGAAAAAGATGGAAGGTTTGCAATGAACACCAGTGAATGAAATTTTCCACTTTTTTTCCTATTTTAATTTCATGAATGTTTAGATAATATTAATCTCATGTTAATTAAGTACAACATTACATGGCAAATATATGTTTATTTAGACAACAATTGACATGATAAAATGACCACTATGTTTGCGACCTATTTTTTTTTATAACAAAACTTCTCCAACGGCAAGAAATAAGAAATCGCAAATTAATAAATATTTCAAAAACTAAAAGCAGCAATATATTTTATTTTTGTAAGAAAAAAAACACCTAAATTACATGGATAAAATAAATATTTTATCTAAAATCAAAGAATACCCAAATCAACAATCACTTTGTTAGCTTTGTACTTGTAAACATTTCTCAATTGGTTTATCTTTCACGTGAGTGAATAGTGCATCACCTCATGAAATGGATATCCTATAGTTGCATGCATGGATGTGGATAATATATACTATTATAATAATCGAAGGTTTCCCCCACCTCCTTGGGTGCATCCCTGTGTCCTAGCCACTGAGGAAGGGTGCTAAACCTTACTCTTGAGCTTTTATCTACTTCTTTTCTCTGATGGTGAGCTTTTATTGCACGAGTGTGGGTTAAAGGATTTGTTGCTCCCTCTCGTAGCCGGTCTCTCTCCTAGTGGACTCCTACTATAGAAATTTTATATTTCCGTGTAGTGTTGATTGGTATGTAATTAAACTTAATATCTAGTGAAACTGCTTGGTCTCTTCTACTCCGAGAACAGATTCATGGTCCCTGTTCTCCGTGTGTGTGGGTTGTTGCAGGTGCCCTTCTTCTCGGGTTTACCTATGTTTTTGTGTTGGTGAATATGGGGAAATCAAAGAAGAAGGGTGAGAACAAGCAAGGAGTTGTGAAAACTCCAGTATGGGTTGAAGAAGAGATACAGAAGGTTGCGGTAAGCGGTCAAACAGAGGGTGCCCGTAAGGTGCTTGATGAAATGCCCAAGAGAAAACTGCTCCATGATTTTTCAGACAGTGAATCAGTATCCCGTTCTTTGGGTACTAAGGACACTAATTGTGAGCTGGTTAGTGAGGATGAGGAGAAGTTTGCGGTAAGGGCTGAGGAGGAACCTCCATTGAAGGCTAACCAAGCGACTAAAAATTCCACACCGTGGGTAAATTTGTTCAAGGAAAATAGACAGTCATCTAAAGGACTTTGTCTAGAGCCCTTCAATATTGGTGTAGCTGACCATATAGTGTTGGAAAGTGATGATATCCAGCCGCTGGAGGAAGCTTGGGGTTTTTGCTTGATTGGGTACGTGGCTGGCCATTTTCTGGGAAAGAAAGCTCTCTTGGAGTGTTGCAACCGGTGGGGAGTCAGTTACACCTACTCCAACCATGATAGTGGTTGGCTTATCTTCAAGTTTAATTCGGAGGAAGATAGAAACATTGTGCTGTCTAATGGGCCATACTTCATCTTTCAAAGACCTCTCTTGTTGAAGGCCATGCCGGTTTTATTTGATTTTGGGGAAGAGGAGTTATGCAAGTTTCAGGTTTGGGTGAAATTAAGGAATTTGCCTCTGGAGTTATGGAACCCTTTATCCCTTGGTAAGATTCTTTCTAAGGTGGGAACTCCAATCTGCACGGACCATCTTACAACCACTAAGGGGTCTCTCTCTTTTGCTAGAGCCTTGGTGGAAGTGGATGCTTCGGTGGAGTTGACTCGTGATGTGAAAATTAAGTTACCAAAAGGAAGGGACTTTGTGCAACACATAGAGTTTGATAACTTTCCAGCTTATTGCAAACATTGCAAGGTTATTGGCCATAATGAGAAAAACTGCAAAGCTGTGCCAGTTGCGGGCTTGGCCAATTCTCTAGCTGCCTCTAAAAAAATCATAGTTGGGAAACATAAGCTTGGGCCGATGGAGGTTGTGAAAGGAGTTGAGGAGATGGATAAGATTGTCCACCAGCCAGAACAGAGAAACCAAAGGAGTGAATGTGAAGAAAATGTTGAGCAAAGTGAGGATGAAGCTAACATTGAAGGTGCGGAGAAGATGCAAACTAGCTTCCAGCAGGTTTCTTAGGCAAAGGGCTTTTCCCAATCCCAAAAGGACATTCAATCTGGTGATGGAGTTAATAATTCAACACATATTGAATCTGTTGGTGATGAAGATAATGAAGAGGGTTTCATCCGGAAAAAGTGCAGAAATAGATCCAAAGCTAGTTTGAACTCTGCGGGCTGTTGCTAGTATTGATAGACCTATGAAGGGGTTTGGTGGAGGAGATAAAAAGCTTAAATCCAGTTCTGGTGGGGAGGCTTCTTCCTGCAAGAAACAATGATTGTTGCTTCTTGGAACATTAGGGGTTTCCATGCACCCCTCAAGCATCTTGTGATGCATAGAATGTTGAAGGATAAGAAGGTGGATGTGGCTGCTATTTTGGAGACCAAATTGGACTTTTGTTCTCTTAATGGGATCATGAAGAAAAGATTTGGGGCTTGGAGGTTTTCCCATAATTTTGATCAGCACATGGGTGGCAGAATTGTCTTACTTTGGAGACATGACCGTGTGCAATTGGAGGTGATTGAGGTCACAACTCAAGTTATTAATTGTAGAATGCTTTGTAAAGTGACTGGGAATGTTTCTTGGGGATCCTTTGTCTATGGTCTCCACTCTATAGGCACTCGGAAAACCCTTTGGCAATCCTTGGTCAACTTTAGTAATTGTGTGGAGGGTCCGTGGACTGTTTTGGGTGATTTTAATAGTGTTTTGAATCCGGGGGACATGATTAATGGTAGCTCTATTTCGGCCTATGAGATGGAAGATTTTGCTAACTGTTGCTCTACGACTGGTCTTCAGGAGTTGAGAGCTATTGGGCCTGTTTATTCCTAGACCAATGGGAGAGTGTGGAGCAAAATTGATAGAGTATTGTGCAGCCAGTCTTGGTTAGACAATTTCCCTCGCAGTTTTGCAATGGTGGCCGACTTTGAGACAGTATCGGATCATGCTTACCTTATTCTAGACTCTAATCAAGAGGCTTCTAGAGGCAAGCATGCTTTTAGGTTCAACAATGCTATGGTGGAGAGCCCAGAATTCTTGCCTGCAGTTATCTCAGCTTGGTCCATGGAAGTGGAGGGTCATAATATGTTTAAAGTGTGTAAGAAATTGAAGAGCTTGAAGCCAGCCTTGAAGGCCTTGTTCAAGTCTGAGTTCAGTGGCCTATCTAGTCGTATTGTGCATGCTGAGAAGGATTACTTGGAGCTGCTTCTTAAAGCCCAAATGGAGCCGTCTAATGCTAATTTGATGGTCCAAATTGCTGCTGCCAGGGCTCTCTCGGGGCACCTCAGGTTGGCTGAGTCTAGGGTAATTGCCCAGCTCGCAAAAAATAAGTACCTTGTGCACTCAAACATAAGCTCCAGATTTTTCTACTCCCTCATTAATAGGGATAGAACTGCTAGATATATTCCAGCTATTATGAAGGAGGATGGCCACTCTACTCGATCCCAGGAGGAGTTGGGAAGTGTCTTTGTTTAGCATTTTACCTCTCTTTTAGGTGCTTCGGTGCAGATTTCTCCTCCTTCTAGAGAGGTTATTGATAATGGGCCTAGGGTGCCGACTAATATGGTTCCTGGGATGCTTGGACCTGTCACTAATGAATACATTTGGGAGGTGGTGGCTGGTATGGATGGCAATAAAGCTCCCGGACCAGATGGCTACAATGCTTTGTTCTTTAAAAAAGCTTGGCCGATTATTGGGACGGATGTGTGTGAAGTTGTTAAAGAGTTTTTCTCTTCAGGGAAGCTCTTGAGACAGGTTAACCATGCTTTTATTGCCCTTGTTCCTAAGGCTGATAATGCTTCCCGTGTGAACCACTTTCGGCCTATATCTTGCTGTAATTTGATGCACAAGATCATTTCCAAGATTCTGGCCAACAGATTGGTTCCGGTGCTAGATGCTATTATGGATCCTTCTCAAGCTGCTTTTGTGAAGTCTAGGAGTATGGCCGAGAATGTGTTCCTTGTTCAAGAGCTTATTAGGAAGTATCCGAGGAAGAGGGTGTCTCCAAGATGCATGTTCAAGATTGATCTTCATAAGGCATATGACTCGATCTCTTGGGAATTTCTTGGATGGATGCTTGAGGAGCTGGGGTTCCCCTCCACTTTTAATAAGTGGGTGATGGAGTGTGTCACCACTACTTCCTTTAGTGTGTCCATCAACGGTTCTATCTTTGGGCACTTTAAAGGGAAGCGGGGCTTGAGGCAAGGAGACCCCTTATCTCCTTACTTGTTTGTGATTTGCATGTAATACTTTTCTAGGGAGTTGAAGCAGCTTCGGTCCAGTAGGATGTTTAACTACCATCCAGCTTGTGCGGTTCATCATATCACTCATCTGGCCTTTGCAGATGACATCATGCTTTTTTCTAGAGGTGACTTCCTATCCGTGGCAGCCTTGTACAGCAAGGTACAAAATTTCTGTAATGTCTCTGGCTTGACTGTGAGTGTTGGCAAATCTGCTATGTTTTCGGCTAGCATGGATCCCCAAGTGTTATTCGATATTAGAGAGCTCACTGGGTTTGAGATGAGGGCCGTTCCCATTAGATATTTGGGCATTCCTCTTATGGCCTCCCGATTGAATGTTTGCCATTACTCTCCTTTGCTCAACCGTATTGGTGGTCTGATCCAAAGTTGGTTGGCCAAGACTCTGTCCTTTGCTGGGAGGTTGGAGCTCATCCGGGGTGTGGTGGGAGGCATTGTGAATTTTTGGATGGCCATGTTTCCCCTTTCGGTTTCAGTCATAGACCAGATTAATGCTTTGTGTAGGAGCTTTCTTTGGGGGAAAGCTGATGGTGGCAGGCATAAGCCCATGGTTGCTTGGCGGGTTGTGTGCACTCCTAAGGAGGAGGGGGGGCTCGAAGTCTGAGGATTTGGAACCATGCTCTTCTGGTCCGGGCTCTCTGGGACATATCTAGGGACAAAGACTCTTTATGGATCAAATGGGTGCATCACTTCTACTTGAGAGGGGCAGATGTGTGGAGTTACTCTCCTGCTAAGAGTGACTCAACTCTCATTAAGAGACTATTTAGCATTCAGGACCTTATTTGTGACAAGGTGGGGCATGTTGATGCAGCTCATATGTTTGATGATTGGCTCATTGGTGGCAGCCTGGATGCTTCTCGAGCTTACTCCTTTTTTAAGCCTGTCCGGCCTAGAATCTTTTGGGCCAAGGTGGTCTGGAATGCTGGCATTCCCCCCAAAGATTCCTTCATTCTTTGGCTGGCTGCTCACAGAAAATGCTTGACCTTGGATAGAGCTCCTTTTCTAGGCAAGGGAGATATTTGCCCGTTCTGCAAGGCTGATAAGGAGACTAATGATAATTTTTTTTTTAAGTGCAGGACCTTGATTCGGGTATGGGCTGGAGTTAGGGACCGAATTCACTTTCTGAAAAGGAACATATCCCTCCATGCACCATCAATAGCTTGACTCACCACAGGGCTACCTCGGGCAACTCAGGCAAAGTTAGATGTTTGGCCTTGGCTTCCACGGTCTATGTTATTTGGATGACCAGGACTGCTTGTTGTCTGATAACCATGTGTTTTCTTTTCATGATGTTTTAGAAAAGATTAAATTCAGAATTATGAGACTTGTTCACCTAATACACTTGTATTAACAAATGTTAGTGTTTTGTGTAGCTAGGCTTTTTGTATCTAGCACATTTCATTTACTTCTTTTGGTAAGTGTATTAGTTTTTGAGCATTGTTGTTTTTGCGGGGTATGCCCTTGCTAGTTGTATGTATATTTGGAAATATATAAAATTTTACATATTTTTTTAAAAAAAAATAAAATAAAATAAAAAAATAGTATAACATCTTATTTTACTCTCTAAAAGACAGATTCTTTATCAATTTAATCTGTAACACATGATATCTCATTTTTTTAATCGACAATCCATTTAAATATGTCACTCTTTGCCATGCAGATCTAAATGCCAAAACTAAGCGTATAACCAACCAGTCAGCGGGGCATGGAAATATTACACATTGAAGAAAGTGCTAGCTGTACGTATTTATTTATACGCATCCAACATTGTTTACTAGTATATACTTTTAACTTCAATTCCCCGAAGTTATCAGTAAAAGACGTGAAGGGAAAATAAAACAGTGGTCCCAACTATATATATTTTCTATTTTTTTGTATATATATCATGAACCACAAAAAATAAAATTGACTAACTTTTATTTGGTTTCCAGCAATCGATGTCGTAGTGGCTGGGGAAATAGATCCCTATCTAGCTAATTCAAGTCTTACCCTACACCAATTACGTGCCAATAACTTTGTTAGCTTCTTGTTCTAATTTCTGGCCGCGGTTTTGGACCACCGTCATCTCAGTGGTAGCAGTGGTGGCTTCCTCGGCTTGCTCCCGGTACCTCTTGTATATATCCCCTTTGTAGAACTTAATTGTCCTAGCCACCAAAATCAGTGAAATTAAGGCCCCAAAAAAGGTGGCTGCAGTGATAATAATGAAGGACAAGTTGAAACAACTGGACCCAACACAAGTCAATTCAGTGTCACTATTTCTTGAGATCCCCGCCGCTGCTAATTGCTTCAGAGCTTCTTTGTCATACAAGTGCCCAGTTACCCTCACGTTAAGCACATAAAGCCCAATCGGGCTCGCTGCACCGCCAAAGTTGTACAACGTTGAATAGTACTTGAGCCCGAACAGCTCCGAGATTATGGCGAACACCAAGGGCCATTGCGCGCCGAAGCAGAACCCTATGATCACCGATGCCACGTAGAGTCCGTTGGGCACATCGAAGGCTATCAGAAGGTGACCGACACAGGATAAGAGAAGGGTTAGCGTGAGCATGAGTGGTCGAGGGAACTTGTACTTTTGTAGAAAGTGTTCAGAAACAAACCCAGAAAAAACCCGTCCCAGATAATTCCAAATGCTCACTAACGACACAAACGTGCTTATGCTAGCCTTGGGGTACCCTAGCGATGTACCAATCTGACCAAGGTTATCAATTGCGGTCAAAGTTCCCCCAACACCACATGTGCCAGCGAAGAATAGCAGTATCATATCTAAGCTGAATAGGGCTTGAAGTATAGTATAGTCCTCACCTCTAGGAGGTGGACTTAACACTTTTTGCCACCATCTAGTTTCCTCAATCTCTGTTGAAATTGGCGTGTTAGAGGTATTACCATTTGCAGACTCTCCTTCAGCTACTATCTTGACCGGGGAGGGGTCAATGAATGCTAGCTTTTGACTCTCTCTGATCTTATATTGTTCAACAAACACAACAGCAAGAGGAAGAAATAGTAAGAAGAGCACAACCCCAGCACTGACTCCATACTCACTTTGTGAGAAATGTACTTGCTTCTGAACTATGATCATGACCAAAAGAAACCCAGCAAGGCCAAGTGAGATATACAAAAACTTGTAGAAAACACTTAGCTCATTGGGCTGTCGAACGGGTTTCATGTAGCGAATGATTCGAAGGAAAAGGAAGGAAATAGCAGCTGGGAGCCACCCTATGAGCAAAATCAAGGACCTTGAATCGTCGTAGTAAAAAGCAAAGTAGAGTTGCGTTATGATGGCTCCACTGAGGCCCACGTAGCCTTTGAGGATGCCCAGCACAACCCCACGGCTTTCTGGGAAGTTCTTCACGCACGTCACAAGGGAACCGGTGTTGGCGAAGGACTGAGAATTCGAGCCTATGCAGATGTAGAGGCACATGTGCCACACGTGCGGCTTGGGTATTCTTTTTGTCACCGCCAGCCATATCATGAAGTAGCCAAAGAAGTTGAGGACGGAACCCAATGCGAGGACCACCCACGGGGGAGTGATCTCGTTGATGAGGCCCGAGAGGACGCCGACATTGCCGCCCAAGTCTTTGAAGAAACTAAGGAGGTTTAAGGTCGTTTGGTCGTAGGCCAGGGCGGATTTGATGTCGCCGGAGTAGAGGCTGAACATGTAGGTGGCGCCGGCGGCGGCCATGATTAGAAAGGAGGCGAACACCACGAACCACCGTCCGGTGATGACTTGGACCATGAGCCCATTCGTGTCCACCATGCTTCCGATGGAAGCGGCCATGCTAATTTGTCAGCAACGGAGTTCTTGTTGCAGGTTTTGAAGATGTGAGAGCAAATCCTGGTCAATATATAGATTAGTTCAGTGAAAAGAAAGAGAATAGAGAAGAAATGACGGATAGGTTGGATTCATTTTTCTTAAATAAAAATTAACAATAATAATAAATAATATTTTTTATAATTATATATAAAAATAATAACAATAAATAAATCACTCATAATTTTATATATTTTTTATATATTATAAATCTCATTATATTGATATATTTTTCTCTTTCTTTTTAAGTGTTAAATAAATGTATATATAGATTGCCTTATGGGGATAGATTCGGTATCGAGAAGAGAGAGAGAGAGGATAAACGACAAGACATATGACGGAGATCTAAGAGTAGCACATGTTAAATTGTTATTTGAAGTGCGGCAAAGGTTGCATTTGTTTAGGAAATGGTTCATTAAAAAGGAAATAATTTTTTTTACTTCTGGTCATGTCCAAAATATCTTTAGTCGTATAAAACAAAACATGGATAATTCATGGACACATGCTGCTAACATCAATGCATATAAATTATGTGAAATTTAATTAACTTAATTTATTAAAATAATAAAAATTGAGACAATTTTTTTATCGAAGTGTAATTGATGTTATTGATATATTTTAGAAGTAAAATTTAATTATTATTTAAGAAAATGATTTAAGATTATATTTATAATAATAATAAATTTGTTAATAAATATATAATTATTAATTACGAGATATTTTTTATAATTTATTATGTTAGTATTTATCTTATTCTATTTGTATTTATCTTTTATGTATAAATAAACCAGTCATGAGATGTATTCCACTTGACGACGCGTAAGTCAACGCAACGGGTGACCAACTAATTTCGGCTACCCTTTCAGTTTTCCAGTGTATCCGCAAGTGTATTGGGAATTTGGGATCCACACGGACACAGCTTATAAAAGTCATCAAAATTGTTTTTTTTTCAATTTTATGAATTTTATTTCCTAAATTTAATTTTTATAATTTAAATTTTGTGAATATAAGTCAATCATCAACTCTGTGTGAAATTGATAATAGAGATGATGATTTAGCACACTGACGTGATTTAAGAAAATGAAAGTGTTCATTAGTTTAATTTAACTCAACTAACTCAGTTACGCAAGCTAAATCAATTAAGTTGATTCAATTTTTTTCGTTGATTCAATTTGACCCAAATCAAACTAATAATTGCGACTTCTATTGATTTAGGTATCAAATTTATGTTTGACAACTTGATTACCCGAACACCTAACTTAGGCATCTACTTATTTTTTTATTCTTTTTATACTAGAAACACTAAACTTAAAATTTAAATATTATTAGATTTGATTATTTTGCCATGATAGAAGTGTTATATATATATATATATATATATATATATATGTAATGTTACTCTTTATTTATTTATTGAAGTTCTAAACCAAGCCTATGAACGCTCCTATTGCCATTGCAGAATGTGAGATCAGCTTAATGCTAACGCCCAGGGGTAATTCAAGTGAACAGAATTTATTCTCTTCGGTGCATGATGGTAATTGAATGTTTGCACAAACCAAATTGTCTTTTCTTCTTCTTTTTTTTTCCTTCTTTTTGTCTTTTAATATGTCATGCACATCTTGACCCCATATATATTGGGGTTTGATGAAATAATATTTTTAATAAATGTTAAATTTTATCAAACTTTCCATTGTTTTAAAATTCCAATAAAATATAACAATTTTAAAAATTCATGTTATTTAAAAAAATAATTAATATGTTATTATTTTACTTTGTTTTAATGTATAATATATTTTTAGTATATAAGTAAATGCTTCATATGACTGATAAACGTTGGAATCATGAATGTTAAATTTAATATAATAATACAAATATTTAATTGATAAATTAAATAATAAAAAAACTGTTAAAATATAATTTCATTAAATCTACCTCCTCGTATCATTTGACACTTCGACATGACTCTAATTCACACACATATTCCCCGTGACCCTAATGGCTATTGGGGTCATATTTGCCTTTTGAGAGTTATGTATGTCTAAGTTGGTTTTTATTTAAGAGCGAATTTGTATTAAAAAAAATTAAATTCGACCGGCTGCTTAAAAATAAATAAAAATGTTTTTTTACAGGTAAAGAAAAATGTTAACAAGCAAGAATTTGTCATAATAATCCAGTATGCTCATTGCTTAAAAAAAATACAGTATGTTCTTGAACTCTTGAACGAGTGAGTAATTGCTTTGTAAGAGACAAATATTTATTTTATATAATTAAAATTTATAATAAATAAATATTGTAAATTAAGAATTATATTATAAATAAGTATTTTAATATACAAATTGTGTTTTGAATTTATAATAAATAATTTAAATTTTGATAATAGATAATTTTAAATTTTTGATAATTTCTTTAAAAAATAAATTTAATTAATTATAAAAATAGTTATAAAAAATAATTTATTAAAAGTGATAAAAGGTTATAAAGATCAAATATATAGTTAAAGATAAAAGAATGATAATTTTAATTGCATGATATATAAAAAAAGTTGACTGATTGGACTGATAGTGTGTGAAATGTACATTCAACAAAGAGAACAAAAATATTAAGAACGTCTAAACAAGATAATGAAGAAAATGAATTAGATATCACATATCTGAAGCGGAAAGGGAGAGAAAGGATGAGAGCAAAAGCTAATATGGGTTATCACGAGAGAGTAAAAATGATCGAGAAAGAGAAGGAGAATGGGAGATAATCACAGTAAAATTAGTTAAGAATCGGTCAAACATACTTAAAATTGGGTAGGAAACAATGAAAAAATTCTATTTGACTTTAATCAAAAGTTTAATTTTGATTTGAATTTAATATTTTATTTAAATTGAATCAAATTGAAATATATTTTTAATTTATATTTAATTCGAATAACTTATTTATCTAAAAATTGAACCTGCACCACTAATATATGATATGATTGCTACGGAACCATCCCTTATAGGATTTCTTTTTGTCTGCTTAATTTGTCTTTTTTCTAATCAAGTACTGATCAACTATTTCTGTCACCAACATGGCTTAGACAATTTGGCAGATATCCAATCATACAGATAATTTACCAAGAGTTTTTTTTGTGTGAATTGTTGACAACTTGTTTGCCTTACATCTATGACTTTTTGTTTCTAAAGAGAAGTAATTGTATCAGTAAACGAGAATAGTGTGAGAAATAATATGAAAAAGTAGCGTTAAACCATATAAAATATGTTTTTCATAAAGAGGAAAGTATATTTGCATTTTACAATATTTTTAACATGTTTTTTAGTTATTAGATTTTTTATATTATAAAAAAGAATTTTATATACAATTTATTGTTTCTTAATAGGGTCAATATTTTCTAACAATAAAAATACTAAAAATAAAATATTTAAGAGAATATATTTTTGTATGTTTATCATAAAAAAATTCTCTGTATTTCACATATATATTTCAAAATTTGTGCATATACTTTTGAAATCTGAATCTTTTTCGTAAAATACATGAGTTGTATTTTCGTAAAATAGTTTTCATTTTATTTTTTAAAATTTGTTTAGAAAAAAATATATTATTAGTTCACAGTAGTACAATGCTGTTACTGATAATTGAAATACTATTTTGACTCAAGAGTCAAGAGGTAGCCGCAGCCCATCATTAACAAACAATTTTATTTTGTTTTACTTTTTAATTACAAAATAGTCACCTTATTTTCAATGTACAAATTGAAAATAAGATGTGAGTTTTTCAAAAAAATAAAAATAGAAAACAAAATTAAAAGTAAACGGTCCCTTAAGTTTTACCTCAAACAATTTGAAATTTATGGTATGAATTTAATCTATTTAGTTAATATACATTCTTTTATAAGACTTAACAAAATTAAAACAGAAAACAAAATTGTAAGTAAACGACCCTTTGTCTTAACTCTTTTTAGAGTATATAAAATTAAAAAATATCCAATTTTTTTAATGATATCCAAATTCAATTTTATATATGTTTGTCCATCCCATTACCTTCAGTGAGACAAAAAAAGTATAAGTTTTGTTCTAATTGTCTTTTTAAAATAAAATATACCTAATATTAAAAAGCATGTGACCACAATATACATCGTTATCTTAAACACGATCAACATTTCATATTAAGCTTAGACTAGACTTTCAAGCTAGCTGATCAAAGTCTTGGTCCATTTGCAAATCTGAGATTCTATATAAATCAAGAAACATATATTCTATACATAGCAGTGGGCCAGCCTTAAAGAAGATAAACACTTCTCGTATTGTGAATTAGGTGCAATCTTGCATAAAACTACATCAACTATTGCAATAACACGGCAATCATGTTTCTATTATTTTATTTTACTCGTTCTAGAATAAACACGAAAAAAGGGAACGTCGTTTTGTGTGACAAGGAAAATGAAAAGTATACATCAAGGCAAAGAAAATGCAACAAAAACATAATGTTACACACCCATTACATTGTATATCATGTATGACCACTGTAGCATTGTCACGTAAAATTTAGAAAAGAATGAAGAGTTGAGATGGGAGGAAATCACAAAAAGGATAAGAGAGATTTTCGTCAAAAGTTCTATATATTTTCTGATTATTCAACTTCAATAAATAAAGATGAATAGAATTCAAATTCAAATGCACCAAAGATAGATTCTAATCCTAACAGAATTCAAATGCAATAAAGATAAACTCTTATCGTAATCTAAACTAACAAAACTAAATTCTAATTATGATAAGTCTAAATGGCAAGATAAGATAAACTAACTAAAACATAATCCTAATTCTAATTGATTAGCCCATCTGGTAGTCTTTGAAGTGCATGGGTGTTTTGGTGTCCCTTTTGGGCCTTGTGTATGTTTGGGCTGCAACATCTGAGAGCCCATCAAAGAGAACATTGTCCACAAGGTTCTAGAGACTTCTAGGATAATCGTCTTAGCATTTGTAGAGTCATAAGCATGTGAGTCCAAACATGGTAACGGTGAGGCAGTGTTGCTTTGAACCGTAGCCATTTCCTCATTTCTGGTGTATCCTAAGAGTGTGGGTTGGGTAAACTGCCAACGTCGCCGGTAGTAAGTGTGACTTCAGCCTCATCCTCCCATGTTGCATTTTCCGGTGGGAGGTCTGACCATTGGACCAAAACTTGTGGGATGCTACGCCCGCGACGCTAGACTGACCTGCGAGAAATGATTGCTACAAGCGTGTGTATCAAGTGTGTCTCATTGGAACGAGGGAGGTTGTGGATCTTATAAGTCTAAGCAGCATGAAATGGGCGAAGGAGTGAGATATGAAATACTGGATGAATGCTAATTCTCAATGACAGGCAGAGGCGGTAAGCAACGGGGCCAACCTTCTTTAGTACTTCAAATGGACCAAAAAAATGAGGAGCAAGTTTTTGTGATGAGCATCGAGCAACAGACAACTGACGGTAAGGACGTAGGCGTAGCAGAATCATGTCACGATCGTTAAAGGTAAAATCTTTTCTCTTTTGATCATCTTGGTTTTTCATATGAGTTTGTGCCTTTTGTAAGTTTTCTGTTAATAACTGGAGTATATGGGATCTGCTGGATAACTCTGAATTGATAGCTTCAATGGAGGTTACGCCCATGGAGTACGTCAACAAGCAAGGTGGGGTTCAGCCAAATGTTGCTTGAAAAGGAGATGTTCCAATGGATCGATGAAAAGTTGTGTTATAGTGGTATTCAGCCCAAGGTAAGAATCGTATCCAGTCTTTTGGATTTTCTAAAACAAATGAACGAAGGTATTGTTCTAATGTTCTGTTAACACATTCTGTTTGTCCATCTATCTCTGGGTGGTACGATGAACTGTAACTCAATGTTGTGCCATGTAGCTGAAAAAGTGTCTTCCAGAAAGAACCAAGGAAGATAGCGTCTCGGTCAAAGACGATGGATTTTGGTGGACCATGTGGATTTGGTGGAAACCAGATCGTAGATCTAATTTTGAGAAAAATTTTGACCTATATAACTCATATAGCCATTCATCAATGGTCGACATTGGAAAATGGTCGTGCACGGTGATTGCATTTAAGGCACGATAATCGACACAAAATCTCCAAGTGCCATCCTTCTTTTTAATTTGGAGTACCGGGGAGCTATAAGCTGATTAACTAGGTTTAATAAACCCGAAATGGAGAAGTTCTTTTACAATCTTTTCTATTTCATTTTTCTGGAAGTTAGGGTAACGGTATGGTTTTACTTGCATAGGTTTGGAATTGGGGTGGAGGTGGATTTTATGGTTAGTAGGGAGATCCAGAGGTAGGGAAGTGGGAGTCACAAAGATATATGGAAATTCATTTAATAGTGTTTGGATTGCTGGTAAAGGGTGTGCGTCTGGAGGAATTTGGGTTTGAGTAGGTGGTAGTGGAGTAGAAAGGCACATAAAACCAGCAAATATTAATTCAGCAGCAACCATTCGGTTTAATTGAGAAGATGATATCGTGTTAAGTTGGTGTTGGTTTTCCCCTTGAAGAGTAATTGGAGTGTTGGCAGTTTGGAAAGATATTGTGAGCTGAGAGTAATCAGCTACTATTGGTCCTAGGGTGGAAAGCCATTGTACACCAAAAAATATGTATGTTCCTTTTAAGTCGAGGACATAAAGATCAACGGTAAATGTTTTGGACTGTAGGGATGATAATGGAATAGAATAGCAAGCAGCAATACATGATAGGTTTTTTCCATTTCCGACTTAAACCCCAAAAGGGTTAATGTTCTGCATTACGAGAGAGAGAGATGGGTAGCCATTCTCGCTGTAATGAAATTATGGGTGCTGCCACTATCGATTAAGACTTGGACAAGTTTACTAGTGATAGAACCTGTTAGGCGAAAGGAACGTGTTGATTGATGACCAAACAGTGTGTAATGCCCTGAAATTTCAATAAATTGAAAATAGATGTTTGATGTGATTGTTGTGTTATTTGATTTTTTGATAAGTTTGGATTAGTTGAATGATTGTTGTGTAAACTATCATTGTGCTATTGCTTGGTATAGACGTCAAGTTATGTCTAGTTTGTTTGAGCTGCGTTGAATTGTGTGATTCTGAGTTTAACCTGAAAATTTATTTTAGTAAAATCACCATTTTAGATTGGTTAACCGTTGGATCGCCTTCCACTTTTCAAAGTGGGTTCCTAACCCACATATGAAACTTTTGACCGTTGGGATTGTCAAAATAATATCTGGAGCATGAGAAATTAATTTTCCACTAAAGTAGAAATTCTAGAATCGGGTTAGCTCGCCCAGGCGAATTTTGCAGGCATTTTTGCTCATCTGGGCGAGTGTAGTCAGCGTTATATATGTCCAGCAGCCTCCAAATCACGAAAATTGAGTTTCTCCCTCCTCCAAACAGCTCCCAAGCTTCCCATCACCCTCCTCCACCACCCACAGCCACCAGAGACCACTACGGGCCGCCGTTGCTTACTATGAGATCCTGGCATGGAGAGGAACACTTTAATCGGAGCAGAATCTTTGAAACTCTTCTCGAAGTTTCGGTAGAGAACGGAGCTTCCAAATCCTTATTTCTTAGTTTCCTTAAGGTAATATTGGTTTCCTTTGTCTTCTTCTAGCTAGTTTAAGCTTCTATTAGTGTCTTTTGTGCTTTGGGTACCGTTGTTGGAAGTTTTACTATGGTCATTTCTGTGAAACTAAGATGTTGAAAAAGTCTCCTTTTCATGAAACTGATGTCATTTCTGTGATCCTTGTTGAACCCTGGTCACATTGGTGTTGTCGGAATTTCAAAATGATGTCTTTTAATGTGGACTCCCAAAACACCATTTTAACCTCTTTTTAAATTTGAGTGGGTATTTGACTCTGAATGCTAACGTTAGCCTTGTTTTTGAAATCTATACTAAATTGTCTTCGATTTGGTATATAGAGCTCTGCGTTTAGACGAAAACACGCGTATTAAAGGATCTCCACAACAATACTGTGAGGTTTTAACAAGAGAACTCCTAGTTAGATAAGAGGAGTTTATTATTTTGGCGATAGTTTAGATACCATAGTTGGGGGCCAGGGAGTCCAACTATAAGGATATCTGTCTGTCCCTGCTGTGAGCTGGTTTTCAAGAAAAATTACATTTTTAACAATGGGATGCGATGTATTTATGATTGATGTGTGTTTGTTCTTGTGTGTGCTCGTTTTTAAGAAAAAACTATGTTTTTAACTAATGGGATGCGATGAATTTGTTATTAATAGATAAAACTGTGAATAATATTGTTGTTGTTGTAATTGATTGGATTTTGGGAAAAGTCTTAATTACAGAGGAGATTCTGCCCAAAATTTTATAATATGTTTTCATATTTAATTCTTTATTAAATTTTTAAAATGGGCATAATAGTGTGTTTTATATATTGTAGTCCTCCTCTTTAATTTAGAATTTTCCTAAAGATATCAGTCTTGTAATATGATGGATTGTGACTGTATGAAATTTGGGTTGTCTAAAGACCTGGGGAATGTGAATCTCAAGCATCTGTATTATGTATAGATGTGAAATATGATTGCTTGTGATGTTGTTGATGATATTGAAATTGAGATGCCATTGATGTAGTTGATGATGTTCAAATGAAATAATGTTGATGTAGTTGATAATGTTCAAACGAGATAATGTTGACGTGGTTGATGATGTTGAAATGAGATAATATTAATATGCATGATGATGATATTGAGATGATATGATGTTGAGGTTGATAATGACATTGATGAAAGATAATGTTGGCGTGAACAATGTCATTATGTGTGGATATACATGGATACTCATGGAGGGTGTATGACGGGTTACCCTTGCGAGAAAGGATTTATTCCTAGCCAGGTCATACATTGATGGTGTCCATGGTTGTAGGTTATGTATGTACACATGGGATGCAATGACCGGTTGGTTACCCTTGCGAGGATGGATTTGTTCCTAGCCACAGTCAGTGCATCGACGAGCCCACATTGGTGTGTTACGTATGTACATGGGGGGTGCATGACGGGTTACCCTTGAGAGAAAGACTTTGTTCCTAGTCGAGTTATGCATTGATGATGCCCATGTTTCATACTTCATTTGTATGTGTGGAAATAGAATGAAGGCACGCCTGTACCTGTGGGTTTTAGTGGGCTGAAAACGCAGGTACTAAGGGATCATCAGGTTTGGAATTCCCTAGCGACGCTGACTGATCACCGGGTGGGGGAATGGCCAGTGCAGGACAGGGTTGCCTTAATAGGCGGTGAATCATTTTTCCTGTGAGAGGCTATTTCTAGGATATGGGATCACATTGCATGCTGATAGATGAGTCAGGTGCATGCATCATTCTGAGTATGATTGTTTGAGTTGTGAAATGCATTGGATGATTGTTTTTGTAGAATGTGTAATGGAATGATGGATTTTGTGATAATAATTGTGGTGATTTGGGTAATGTTGTTTCTTTCCCAACTGCTGCTATCTGATGCTTGTTGGTTTTATATAATAAATACACCCTTACATTTGTTGTACCATGTGGTTGGTACCTGTGATGATCACGAACTTTTGTTCGTGAGAGCAAATGAGCAACAGTAGGTGACCTTTGATGGAGATCTTCTTTTTGGTTGGAGTCATCAAGCCGACATGATGACGTTAGATTTCTTTTTGGAGAAAGAGTTATGTTTTGTTAATCAATTCTTTCTTAGTCAGTCTTTGACTTTTTGTTAGATGTATAATTTCAGTTGTGTGTGTGTATATATATATATATATGTAAAACTAAAGAAAGTTTTATCATGTAGATGACATGTACTGATTTAATATATATGTACATATGTGTTTAATTATGTAATTATAATATGTGTATGATAATTGTATTACCGCGAAACATTCACCATCATTTTCATAATTAAATTAATGAAGTTTTCATTAAAAGTTAAATATTGTGTGGTAAGGGTTGATGATATAGTAGCGACAAGGCGGGTGCTGATTTTGGGGAAAGGTTCAGGTCGGGGTAAGTCATCCAGGTCAATGGATAGGGTTTGGTCCTCTATGGAAGCTTCATCTGTGCCCTCTATATATAATAAAACAACCTTCCCTTTACATTTATGGCCAAATACGTATTGCTCATCACAATTGCAACAGAGGTTCTTGTCATGTCTAATTTGCATTTCTGCAGCAATAAGCCTTTTGATTGGTAGGGTGGTTGTGGAATTGCTAGGTTTAGAAGTGGGTTGCAATGGTGATGGTTGGGTGGTGTTTTGGGAAAAAGTTGGTCTAGAATTCCATGGTTTGAATGGCTTAGGATCTGCAAGTTGATCTTCGTATAGTTTTGCTAATCCGAAAGCTTCATGGTGGTCATTGTGTCGGTGGGTTAAAACTGCATGTTTAATGTGGGGTTTTAAGGCAGAGACAAATATACTGCGATGAAGGGTAGGAGATAAACCAGGTACTCTGCAAGCAAGAGACCCGTAAGCTGATTGTTATGCAAGAACTGATCCTGTTTGTTGTAATTTCACATGGGAACCTGTAGTATCATCAAACTCTGAAGGGCCAAACCGATGGTGAAGAGCAGCAACAAAAGAGTCCCAATCGCCAATCGAGAATCAGTCCATCATTAAACATTCCTTGGAACCATCTGGAACCAGGTAAATCTAGGTGAAAAGATGTCATTGTTAAACGGTCTGCCTCTGCAACGTTATTATAATCAAAATAATGAATGGCAGCAAAAATCCAGTCTGTAGGGTCTCCATCTGCAAAACGTCGAAAATCCAATTTTATGGATCTATTTCTAGTCCCATCCGCTGTCTGGCGGGGTCCATTGCCAAGAATTCCATCATTGTTGTGGAATGCTTTTTGGCTTAAGTGAGGCGATTTAGCTCTTGACGAATAAGTGCAAATTGATGATCTTGGCTTTCTTGTAATCAACTTTGGCTTTCCTGACTAAGCAATTCAGCCGCGTTGAAATTTTGTTAAAGTGCGTCTAAACGTTGGGTAACTTCTTTAAGATGTGTATTTTCTGCCATGGAAGGTGAGTATCAAAATGAAAGCACCATAACCAAAATTTAGAAAAGAATGAAGAGTTGAGATGGGAGGAAATCACAGAAAGGAGAAGAGAGATTTTTGAAAAAAGTTCTATGCCTTTTCTGATTATTCAACTTCAATAAATAGAGATTAACAAAATTCAAATTCAAATGCAACAAAGATAAATTCTAATCTTATCAGAATTCAAATGCAACAAGGATAAATTCTAATGCTAACAGAATTCAAATGCACTAAAGATAAATTCTTATCCTAATGTAAACTAACAAAACTGACTTCTAATTATGATAAATTACATGGCAATATAAGATAAACTAACTAAAAGATAATCCTAATTCTTATTGATCAGCCCATTTGATAGTCATTAAAGTGCATGGGTGTTTTGGTGTCCCTCTTTGGGCCTTGTGTATGTTTGGGCTGCAACAACCACATTGTCAATCAATTAATTTCTTGTTTGCACCTTGATCTTCGACAGCATCATACTTTGCCAATAGTCTTACTTCTGAGTTGGCATCACATCTTGTCATCTTTCTCCACCCTCGCCATTTCAGCTTCGTCTGTTACCGTGGCTGTATCCCGGTATCTCTTGTATATGTCACCTTTGTAAAAATTTCTTGTCCTAGCCACCAAGATGAGTGAAACAATGACACGAAATAAAGTTGTAGCTGTGATAATAATAAAAGACAACTTGAAGCAATGGATCCCAATGCAATTCAATTCCTGCCCTTCCTTTCTCTCAAGCCCCAATGCTGCAAGTTGCTTCTTGGCTTCTTTGTCATACAAATGCCCAGTCATCACCACATTAAGCACATATAACCCTAGTGGACTTGCCGCACTTCCAAAGGTATACAAAGTTGCATAATATTTATGTCCAAAAAGCTCGGATATAATGGCAAAAAGTAAAGGCTACTGTGCGCCAAAACAAAACCCAATAATTACCGAAGCCGCATAAAGACCATTTGGCACGTCAAATGCTATCAGAAGGTGACCAACAGATGACAAGAGCATGGTTAGTGTAAGCATGAGAGGACGAGGGAACTTGTACTTTTGTAGATAATGTTCAGAAACAAACCCAGCGAAAACCCTTCCCCGATAATTCCAAATGCTTACTAGGGACACGAAAGTGCTTATGCTTTTCTTTGGGTATCTAAGCGACTTTCCTATCTGACCCAGGTTATCTATTGCGGTCAACGTGCCCCCAGTACCACAGATGCTACATATGAATAGTATCAACATGTCGAGGCTGAATAGCGCCTGAAGTATTGTATAGTCCTCACCTCTTTCTGGTGGACTAAACACATTTTCCCACCACTTGGAAGAAACTGAATTGTTGATACCATTTGTTGCCTCATTCGGTTTCATGACCTTTTCACCCTCATCGGTTACTATTTTCACCGGGGTGGGGTCAACCAAAGCAAGCCTTTTACTCTGCTAGACCTTATATTCTTCTATAGAAACAACAGCAAGTGGGAGGAGGAGCAGAAAGAGCACAATAGCAGCGCTGACACCAAACTCACCCTGAGTGAAGCTGACCCTTTTCTGTATAGTGATCATGACCAAAAGAAACCCAGCAAGGCCAAGAGAGATATAGAGAAACCTGTAGAAAACATTGAGAGGATGCCAACGTTGCTACCCAAGTCCTTGAAGAAACTGAGCAGGTCCAGAGTGGATTGGTCGTATCCGAGGGTGGTTTTGATGTCGCTGGAATAGAGACCGAACATGTAGGTGGCTCCGGCGGCTGCCATGATTAGAAAGGATGCGAACACCACGAACCACCGTCCGGTGATGACTTGGACGCTCAGACTCTTCATGTCTCGCCATCCATCAACACCCCTGATTGCCATGTTTGTGGATATATACCAAGCACTTGCTGCTTGTTAGTACAAAGATGCATGAGTGGAAATTAAAGCGGGGTATATATAGTGTGTTTGACTTGTGAGTATATAAAATTATTTTCTCAACATTTTTTAAGGCAATTTCATTCTCCCCAACTAATTTTTTCGGGTTCTTAAATGTTCTCTCTATTACACGTTACTCTTTGTATATCAAGAGTAACAATATATCCCCAACGTTGGGTCCTTAAGTTAAAGATGGATCAGTTTATTTATTCATTTTTTTAGTATTTTTTTAGTTAACAATATATCTTTTTTAGACAATATATATTAAGTAGTATCAGTTTTGCATGATAAGAATAAACTTGTATTTCAAATCATATAATTAATAATAATAAGAATGAAATATAAAAAAAAATGTTAATCAGTTGTGCAGTAAGGATAAAATCATATTTTACATCATATAATCAAAATGATAAGAATGAAATATAAAAAGAAAATATTAAATTCATGAACCCTATTTAAGCATTAATTGATAAATTTATTTTCAAATGTTAAAAGAATATTTAAAGTTTCAATAACAACATTCATCCATTTGAAATAAGTTTTTAGTTTAAATAATTTTTTTTCTTATTTATTCAATTAAAAAATATTTATATTTTAAATTAACTTATTTGGTTAATATTAAAATTTCTTCCATTAAAAATATATAAATTTTTAAATATAAAAATATAAAATAAAATTCATGGAGATACATTTTTTGCGAAATACAAAATTTTATAAAAACACTGACTTGATACATGTATATAAAAATATAGTATACATGCATCATACAAAATTTTGTGTCATTTTTATAACATTTAACATTTTATTTATATTAATATTGTTATCTATTATATATATGTGTGTATATATATATATATAGATATATATATATATATATATATATATATATATATATATATATATACTAATATATATTTTATTAATATAAATGTAATAGATAAATACATTAAAAATTATAATATATAAAAAATTATAAATTATAACATTAATACTCATATATTATAAAATTAATATTCGTGCAAAATATGAGACACTAAACTAGTATTAATCATTGTCTTGGATTATTTAAGGCAATTCCATGTTCAAGCACGGCATCGAGAATGAATATTCTCATATCGAATTTTCACATGATATGATGATGGGAAGATTTTGTATCTATCTCTTTTTCATAGAAATTTTCTCAATAAGTGAGACTTTATTTTGCGTATATTTAACAAGAAAAAAAAGACCCAAAAATTTTACACAATATAGTAATGTGTAGGGACGGATCCAGAAATCTATTAGAGTGGGGATTGAATTTTTTTTGTAATTTTTAAATATGAAAATTTTAATAAATAATAATTTTTAAAATATTTACAATTTTACACATAATATCAAAATAATTTTTTTATTTTAAATGATAATAATTTTAACTATTATTGTAATAAAAACAAACACACAATTACTTTTACACAAGTTTACACTAATTATCAACTTAAATATTATTGTAATAACAAAAAACATAATTAATTTTTCATAATATTACACTATATAATTTTAATCATCATTATTTTACATCATATAAATTAATTTTATTCAATTTTATACTAATTAATTTTAAAATACATATGTATATACATAAGAGTTACTATGAGAGGGGGACTAGTAAGCCGTCACCTTCCCGCCCCCTCAAGATCCATCACTGGTTATGTGAAAAATTAGCATGAGAGAATATGTTTTTCTTTTATTTATTTTTTAATTTGTCACGTTACATTGGATAAATTTTTTTATGAAGACCCCAATGCTAATGTGTACTTGGAGAGTTGAAATAAAAATAATAAATGTTATATAAAAGAGACTCAAGGAAGTCTCAATTATGAGGGTTTTCTATACATTAGGGTGTTTATAAAATATTATTCTTATGTATCAACTACGAAGACGTGCTTGTTTGCTTGCAATTTTTATTATTGTAATTGAATTTGTTGCATATATAGCTAATACATTTTTCTCATCAATTTAATTGATGTAGCTAGGAGGTTGGAAATTAAAATAATGAGGTAATTTGCAATAGTAGTTAAAGGATCAAACAGGAAACAAAATGAGAAAATAAAATAAAAAAATCAGTTTTATTATTGCAATAGATTATATATAGATTATTTCTCATCTATTTCTTTTTCTCTCCGTATGTAGACTAACGTTTGGGTGTTGCTGGAACATTTTCCTTTTTCGTTCATTACTTTTAATTTGTTTCTACTTTTTTCTTTTACAATATTTTGTTTATACTATTATTATTAAGAAAACTATTCTTTTCACATAGTATATATCCTTTAATTAGAAGAAAAGTCAAAGATAAGACAAAAAAAAGGAAAGAAAAGTGATAGAGATGGAATAGTGAAAATAGAAATAAATAGAGGAGTAAAATGGGTATATCAAAATTTTGGCATAAAAAATCAAGACTATATCATTATGAAATCTCAATATCACCCACACATTGCATGAATTGAAGCACAATCTGTTACAAATTTTGTAGCAGGATTGGATAGTTTTCCAGATATGCAGGGGATAGACGACCTCCAGAGGGTGAGATACCTTATAGTTAAGGAATAACCATATCAAATCCTAAGGATATATATGCAAACAGTTACTACAAATATGCAGCCTTGTGATTCAGTTTTAAATGCATAACCTGTTTCTGATTTTGTCAGGTGTAATCTCTGATTTGTAGGCACAATTCTAGGGATATTTGTAATCCTTCATTATCATCAAAAGTGTATATGTGTATCACTATCACATATCTGATGAATGATAATAATTGAAATCCTACCATCTATTTCTTTTTTATCTCCTATGGCGAGATAGCTTTTTGTATCTTAATTCTATTTATGTCTTTGTTTTTTCGTTCCTCTCTATATATAAAAAAAATAAGAAACAAAAGATCTGACCTGATTAAGTCATACTATAAGGATATTTAAAAGCAAAATGATCTGACTAATACACGGGTTATTGTGAGTAGGGGTGGAAATAGGTCAGGTCAGACTAGGGTTTGATAGGTCTGAGTCTGGCCCACATCATTATCATTAAGCCTGACTTGTTACCTGTTTAAAATAAGTTATTAAGGCCTGAGCCTGGTCTGCATGGCCTGAAAGTCCGTATACAAAACTTGATTAAATAAAAATAAATAATTAAAAATAAAAATAACATAATAGATATATTTCTCTTATAAATTTTAAATTATCAAATATGATCTTATAAGTTATAAATATGTTTCTCTTAATCATTTTATGAGATTTTCAATGTGATTTCAGCCTGACCTTTTTATTTAAACAGACTTTTAAAAAACCCTTTATAATAAACAAGTCAGACTAGATTAAACTTTAAATAGGTCAGGCCAAAGGCCCCTGATAGGCAATCTAACCCGTTTCTACCCCTAGTTGTAAGTTATGCGAATGTGGACTAGGTGAATTTACCCTCATACCCAACTATATGTCAAATAGATGAGAACTATCTATGAATCAATTTTGTTTATTAAATATCCAAACCTTGGTCTTTGTATATATAGAAGAAAAAGTGTTTGTTTTAGATATTAAATTTTGAGTATTTTAAAAATTACTGAACGAAAACTGATAAAGTTGGGGACAAAAACTAAAATTTTAAGGACAAAATACACAATAAAAAATAATTTTATCCTAACTTGACCAGCTCAATTACGACAATTTTTTTTTTAAAAAATCAATTATGTCTTATATAACATGGCCAGCTATGCGAATCCAAGCTTATCATAATTAATTAATATTTTTTTATAAAATTAAATTATTGTAAAATAATTTTTCATTTATTTTAAGTAATAATTCATCTTAAATATTTCATACAAATTAAATTAAACTTTTAGATTGTGAAAGAAATTATTTAGAAATTAGTAATATTTTTTAAACTCTAATTATTTCAGACCAAATAAGCCTCTTACATATGTTAGGTTGAATCAATAATTTATTAGTCCGAATTAACATGAATATTTTTTATTTGATAAACTTCTAGAACAAAAAAATCAGTACCAAAATTTAAGATAAGAAAAGTTTAGATGATGCTTGAAAGAATAAATATATAGGGTATTCTATTTTGTAAATCATACACTGTCCAAACAAAAAATTTAACATGCTCATTAAGTTGTGTATTATAATATATGATATCTATTTCTTTTAGATTTTTATAAAAATACTTGTTGAGTTTATAAATTAATGTAATTGAAGCATGTGATTAAATAATTTTAATTATATCCATAAAAATAATCTTAATTATAAATTTTCTATTAATTAAAACGCATAGTTATAATATGTAAAGTTGATTTTGGCTCTTATTAAAGAAACCAGCTCATAAGCAACAGGGCTGCTATTAATTAAATAAAACAAAGACTTAAATTGATTAATTGACCCTCGAATATTGGGTTCTCTGTTAGTATGGAATCTGTATACGTGCAACGAGATGCGGTCAATCTGAGTTAAGCATAGTATAAAATTCACTGAGAAATAATTATTGGCTAAAAAACTACAAGTGGCCTTCAACAACGATACCATACTGTACGTAATCTATATGAAGATCAAAGTACAAGGATATCCTCAAATTAAATATTAATTAGCGATCACATAATTATTAAAAAAGTTACTGATCTTCATTTTTCATATTTGTTAATATATATTTATTTATATTCTATATTGTGAGTATATTTTAAGATAAGAGTAAAATTATTTTAAAAGTTATATTAATAATAATTTGTTATTAAAAATTATATAAAATTATTTAATATTAATAGTGTATTATCATTAAACTATAAAAAAGTCGAAGATAAAAAAATACACAACAAATTTAAAATATAAAATACATAAATGATAATTGTAATTTTATAATATATAAAAAGTTGACTAGTGCGCCATCGGTAACGTGAACGTTCGATTTTCAATTTGTATATAATCCTTATTCCTTAGTCGATCCTTACCGATGGTTTGGCTGGCAGTTGGTAAGTGAGGGCCACTGTGCATCTACGGCCAACCACCATCACGCATCTCCGACCACCTAATATGAATCAGTTCCTTTTTTATTCTCTCTCATTTTAATTTTATGATTGTTGAGGTCAGCCAAAATGGGTCAAATCCAAGAGGTCCAATAATGACCGATCGGGTTTGGCTTTTTAGGAACATTTTGAAGAAAATCGTAGAATATGCAATGGAATCAAAAGAAATAAAGAATAATGATTACTCAATAAAGGGACATTATGTCAAGGACGATGCTAAGGGATTCTGTCTATAACGATCCAGGTCTGTATTTATAGGTAAGGAATTCCAAGAGGAATGTACGTTTTCTGGACTCTCACTTTTCCTTAGACACAGTGCACACACCCCACGCCTGATTTGGTCCCCTCGTGTGCATTGTGATCACCATCTCAGGAATACTTCACCACCATAAGTACTTCCAGAAAGAGAGTTCAGATCAAATATTAACCATCCAACTCCATTGTTGGACCTCTGTTTCTTACGAACAGAACATTGGCGCCGTCTGTGGGGACGTTAAAATTCGACTCCCACCATGGTAAACACGAGAAGACACACTGATGGAAGACCACCCATGGCCGGGGCACCGCCCTCCGTCTGGGTAGAGGACGTATTTTCAGACACCGCATCCTCTCGGCCACAAAATAACCCTTCGGTCATACCAGAGGATCCACCCCTTCAGGCCGAGGGGGAGCAAGGATCGATTCAGCGCTTCACCGATAACGCGTTGCAATCCATCCTAGCCCGGATTGAGCGACTGGAAAGGAGACATGCCGTTCAACGCCAGGAGGACATGAACAACATCATCGCCCAGCTAGACGAGCGGTGCGCAGGATGGAGGCAGGAAGAAGAGCAGCGAAGGCAGCATACGGAGCAGCACTATT
>CM023960.1:22421582-22578983 GCA_013407115.1 Glycine latifolia
ACTAACTAATTAAAACCTAGGTCCTACATAACTAACTATTTAAAACCTAGGTAATAACCTACGTAACTAACTAAGGAAAATGTATGTCATAAAACCTAAGTCATATTAGAGCAAAACTTACTTGACTGACAAAGCTTCGTTGCAAAAAAAAAACCTCAAACACACTCGAACCTTGAGAGAAGTCAGAGAAACTCAAGCTAGGTAGTTGGAGAGAATGCCCAAATGGTTAAAATGGCTGAAATGGGGTGTTATATAGGGATGCAAGGTCACGTCCTATATGGACGTGTTGCAGGCAAAGTCACGTCCTATATGGACGTGTTTCAAGCAAAGTCACGTCCCATATGGACGTGTTCAATCACGTTCTATGTTGACGTGTTTGGTCGCGTTTTATATACACGTGTTTGGTTGCTATAGTTTTGTAAATATGTTTTGAACTGCAATATTTTCGTAAATATTTTTTAAAACTACAATAATTTGATTTTTTAGCCTCAATATAACCATGAGATGAAAAAAACTAACTAAAAAATAATAATTTTTAATCACATGTCAATTTTTTAATTTGAATAAAAAGAAATATAAATTAAAATAGTATTTCAATTCATTTAAAAAAGTATATAAATTTTTATTAGATAATTATATTTTTCTTTAAAATAAAAAAGAATAGGCTCCTGGTAATTGTAGGTCACGGGTCATTGTCCATCCAATCAATACCCTGAGTCGGCCCTACATGCCCTAAGTGATAAGGTGAATACCACGTGGACCTTTTGTTTACTATTAAAAAGATTAAAAATTGACTGTTATGACAAATGCTATTTTGATTGACATGTTGACTTGATCAACTATTTATTTCTGAATGAAAACTATTGATTGTTTAGCTTTTTTTTTTTGTTCTTCTACAACTATTGATATTTTATAGATTTTATATATTATTAATTATTTTCTTTCACATATATTTTTATTTAACAATTTTTTTTGAAATACTATTCCTATTTAACAATTATGATATGCAGTTTGTGAATAGTCTTAAATATATTTTAAAACAATTTCGATTAAAAGGGAGTGGAACATAAACAATTTAGAGTTGTCAGACATTAACAAGTTCGAGAATACTTCTCTATGGATCCAGCCTGCTTGCTGCTGGCACTTTAAAGTGCAATATTGATGCATATGTTTTAGTCGAATCTGTTTGTTTTTTGTATGGGAGCAAGGAGCATGTCTTCAAAATGCAGGTGTAGAATTTGTAGCTGCAAGGACATCTTTTCACGCTGGAGTTATTATTCCTAGTGCCGAAGCTGAAACAGCATCGTTACTGGCAGCTATTAATAGGATTATTGACATGAGGCTTCACAATGTGATTTTTGAGATAGATTGCAGGCATGTTTTTGTCAGTATCGAGTGCAATGTGCGCATGATATCAGAATTGAGGTATCATCATATCATGTTCACTACATCTAAACAAAAACTGAGTTTTATTAATAGCTCATCCATGAGTTTGATCAGTAGACAAACAAATTTAGTCGTATCTCGAGTTTATGTTAATTTGTCCACAATTTTTTAATACTGTTTTGCTTATTAATGAAATGATATGAACACTTTTGCAGTAAAAAAAAGAAGACATTAACAAACCACTTGCATTAACCTACGTCAAATATTACAATTTTTATTTATTTATTTGATGTTGTGTTCGATCGAACCTGCCTTTTGATGATTTAGAAAGATAACAGTCAACGGCAATCATGCTTCTTTTTATTTTATTTTACCTGTTCCAGAATAAATGCGAAAAAAATTACATTTTTTTAATAAAAATATTATTAAAAACTTTTGACTACATTAAAAAAAATCACAAAATTATAAATAAATATTATTAATATATTTTTATAATATTTATCAAATATTACATATAATTCATATTATTAAAGCCTTTCTATGATATTTTTAAGCTTTAACAACATGAATTATATATAAATATTACAAAAATATATTAATAACATTTATTTATTATTTAATAATATTTTTTTAATGTAATAAAAAACTTTTAATAATATTTTTATGAAGTGTTAGGAAAAACAATATTATTAAAAATAGAGTAATAATCATAAAGACAAAAAAATGAAAAGTATACATCACGGCAAAGAAAATGTAGCAAACTATACTGTTGCATATTACATTGTGTAACATGTATGACCACATTATTAATTAATTAATTTCTTGTTTGAACGTCCATCTAAACAACATCATCTTTTACCATTAGTCCTACTTCTGAGCTGGCACCACATGTTTGGAATCTTTCTCCGCCATTTCAGTTTCTGACTCCGTGGCTGCATTCCTGTATCTCTTGTATATGTCACTTTTGTAAAAGGTTCTTGTCCTAGCCACCAAGATGAGTGAAACAATGGCACCAAAGAAAGTTGCAGCTGTGATAATAATGAATGATAACTTGAAGCAATTGACCCCAACACAATTCAATTCCTGCCCTTCAATTCTTTTAAGCCCCAATGCTGCAAGTTGCTTCTTGGCTTCTTTGTCATACAGATACCCAGTCATCTTCACATTAAGCACATATAGTCCTAGTGGACTAGCTGCGCTTCCAAAATTGTACAAAGTTGCATAATATTTAAGACCAAAAAGCTCGGATATAATGGCAAAAAGTAAAGGCCACTGTGCGCCAAAACAAAACCCAATAATCACCGAAGCCACATAAAGGCCATTCGGCACATCAAACGCAATCAGAAGGTGACCAACACATGACAAGAGCAGAGTCAAAGTAAGCATAAGAGGACGAGGGAACTTGTACTTTTGTAGAAAATGTTCAGAAACAAACCCAGAGAAAACCCTTCCCAGATAATTCCAAATGCTTACTAGGGACACGAAAGTGCTTCTAGTTTTCTTGGGGTACCTAAGCGAGGTTCCTATCTGACCCAGATTATCTATTGCGGTCAACGTGCCTCCAACACCACATATGCAAGTCATGAAAAGTATTAACATGTCGACGCTGAATAGCGCCTGAAGTATTGTATAGTCCTCACCTCTTGCTGGTGGGCTAAACACATTTTGCCACCACTTTGTGTCATCGGAAACTGAATTGTTACCATTATTAGTAGGCTCATTCGGTTTCATGACCTGATCGGTTACTATTTTCACCGGGGAAGGGTCAACCAAAGCGAGCCTTTTACTCTGCCAGACCTTATATTCTTCTATAGAAACAATAGTAAGTGGGAGGAAGAGCAAGAAGAGCATAATAGCAGCGCTGACACCAAACTCACTCTGAGTGAAGTCGACTTTGTTCTGTACAATGATCATGACCATAAGAAAGCCAGCAAGGCCAAGCGAAACATAGAGAAAGTTGTAGAAAACCTTGAGCTCATTAGGCTTCCTAACAGGCTTCATGTAGCGAATGGTTCGAAGGAAAGCAAAGGAAATAGCTGCAGGGAGCCAACCAATGAGTAAAATCAAAGACCTTGTGTCGTCATAGTAAATAGCATGGTAGAGTTGCGTGATGATTGCACCGCTAAGACCAACGTAGCCTTTGAGGATGCCCAACACAGCGCCACGGCTTTCTGGAAAGTTCTTGACACACGTCACAAGGGAACCGGTGTTGGCGAAGGACTGAGAGTTAGCACCTATGCAGATGTAGAGACACATCTGCCACACTTTGGGTTTCGCTATTTTTTTAGTGACGGATAGCCATATCATGAAGTAGCCAAAGAAGTTGAGGATGGCACCAATGGCTAGAACAACCCAGGGTGGAGTCAGCTCATTGATTAGGCCTGAGAGGATGCCAACGTTGCTACCCAAGTCCTTGAAGAAACTGAGCAGGTCCAGAGTGGATTGGTCGTATCCGAGGGTGGTTTTGATGTCGCTGGAATAGAGACCGAACATGTAGGTGGCTCCGGCGGCTGCCATGATTAGAAAGGATGCGAACACCACGAACCACCGTCCGGTGATGACTTGGACGCTCAGACTCTTCATGTCTCGCCATCCATCAACACCCCTGATTGCCATGTTTGTGGATATATACCAAGCACTTGCTGCTTGTTACAAAAATAGCTAGCAGGGGGGGCAGGGGCAGTGTGTACTAGCTAGGTTCAGATGCGTTCAAATTGAAGTCAATCTACATGTGTCTGTGTATGAGGGTATATAACTAAATATATATAGGATAAGGAATAAAGAAAAAGGTTAATGTTGACTTTTCGTTCCAGTTAAAGTAATTAGCAATTAGTAACCTATTACTATAAATTACTATCATAACTGCACCATCACTGGGATTGTCATATCAATTACAAGTTTCCATATTTGTTTGTATCAATTATAGGAGGTTTTGTAGATTATATATGTGTTCCTTATTTTCAGCCTCTTCGCTCTGGTTATATATATTTGTACCTCAGCTTCCGGACGCATTGATATTTTTCCAGCCTGTATCTTTTGTGGTTTCTTTCTTGGTAAAGCATGCTATGTTCCTTTGAGAAAGTAGGAAATGGTTTTACAAAGTACTTGCCACACTCTTAATACACCCCTTCGTTTGAGGAAGGGAGTTAAAGCAATTAGTGATTAGCTAGTAACCTATCAAATAGTTACCATCATAACTGCATCATTACTGGAATTGTCATATTAACAGTCCTGCAGACATCTCATTGGCGTCCTCTATTAACAGTCGTAATATGCTATTAGGATGCCTTTTTTCTACCAATTTTTCCCAAAAAGAATATTTATTTTTGCTCTTAACGAAACCAGCTCATTAGCAACAAGGCAGCTGAGGCATGATCTCAGGAATAGTATTTAAATATATAAATACTACAAATGGTTTTCAACGAGAGCCCATAAATATATGTATTCTATATGAACATCAAGAATATCCTCGGATAATAACTCTGTCTCATTGTATTTAGAGATAAGCAAAGTAGAAAATTCACAAAGAAATAATTAATGGCTAATAAACAAGTTGTTTTCTACAATAGTATAATGTGTGCGTGTTTGTCTCCTTCGTTGTGCGTCTTCAAATTCAATGGACTCATCTGATGTGACAAGGACTTCCTACATGAGTAGAAAGTTTAATTAATTAAATATTAAAATAATAATATTAGAGTAAATTTTGAATATTTGATTAGCCGTGTGTATAATAATGATTGCAAAAAATTACTATGACCATTTTGCTTTCGTAAAGATTGAGACGCACACACTTTGGTGTACATACTAGTAGTACTACTGCATAGGTGTCTTGCCTGCCCTGTTTGTATCCTTTGTCATTCAAAGATTTGTCAACTATCAAATCTTCATAGGCAACGTCTAACGTGGTGTCTCCCACTGTGGACAAGAATTAGTATCCGTTAGATCTATATATATTTTGAGAATGCGTGGGATTACCATAGGCTTACACACACACTAGAACAATTTTCCTTCAATCTCAAATCCCGATCGAGGACCTCATCAATCCCAACCATGCCGACGAGATTTCCATCGTCAACGACGCCACCAGCACTGCCGCCGACATCATACTCCAGCACACCGCTTGGAACTTCTGCGAAGGCGCCGTCGTCCATGGAAGCTTACGGGAAGAAGCACTCAATTTATAGCGTGAAGAAAGATGAGTAAGAACCAGCAACTGTACATTTCTTGATGGCTGTCGCAGATCTGGGGTTGGCTTGTCGATGAAAGGTTTCAGTTTTCGCTCCAGATCTGGGGTTTTTCGTGGATGAAAGTATTTTTGGTACGATTAGTTTTTGGTTGGAATCTCCACTGCTTTGGATCATTGTTTGAGGCTTGCTTCCCATTTTAGATCTCACTTTGGATCTGCGCGCAGTGGTCGGAGAAGAAGAGCGGAAGAAAAGAAGAGGAGATGAAGGCCATCTCCGACTACGGTAGATGGAGGTCGTCTTCGGCGACGGTGATGGTCACGAAGAAGGTTACTGCGTTGAAAAAAAAACCGTTAATAAAAAAATACAAAAATTATAAAAATTATTCTGGTGTATATCTAAAAAACACCTAAATCCAAAGGTCACGGTCACTTATACAGGATAGGAAACTTGCCTAACTTTCCCACCGCAGACGCCACCATCTTCATGCACCTCTCATTCTCAGTCTGGTGGTTTCTCCAAATTCAGCTCATCAACCAATATTAGGTTAAAGATAAACGTGAAAAGTCTAAATTAATACTACCATTCCTTAAAATAGTAGCACTCTTAGTAATTTCCCCCAACAACTAGGAAAAATCTATAGATCTCTGCTCCACCGTAATGATTGTAATTTTCTTAATTAAATACTAGTATAATCATATTCTAATTCTTTTTTTATAGGAAAAATCATATTCTGATTCTAATCTAAATAATTTGACGAACTAACTAATTAAATATAAATAATTAATGTGTTGAAATTAAAATTAAATTATTTGAATAATATATGAATTAACTTTTTGATAAAAATTTTCGATCAACAGATGATTACAAAAAATGTAAACTTGTGGCCCAGCCAGGCGGTATCAAATTGTAGCTTTGAATTCGGCCAAGTGAACAACACTTACCAAGGCCTGAGAACTGGTCCAAGTTGTGTACTATAAAAGAGACCTCTCTTACAAAAGCTTTGAATACCATGCAGATAAAGAAGACTGAATAAAGCTAAAGTCAAAGCCAGTATCAGAATCTCTTTCACCTCAGAATCTAAAATGGAGTGGTGATGGCAATAAGTTGGATGAGGCATTAATCAAACTTAGGTCTAAATATCGAGATTTTTATCAGAATATCCAAATATCGAGATTTCAGTTCAACAACTTCTCAAATGGTTGAGTTTACTTTCTATTGGGGATAGGTAGTTAAGTTGTTGGGAGCTAGGCAGTGACTTTGTGAACCAAAGTCACAGTGAATTTAATATTTGAAGACCATCGGATTAATTTAATGGTCTAAATTTTGTTACTTGTTTTTAAAATATTATTAATTTATTTTTATAATTTAAAATTTTAAAAAATGTTACTAACTATATTGATTAACTAGTAAAAATCTATTTTATTTTAATCAGTAGTCTTAAATATTGTTTAGATTGTAAAAATAAATTTGGCAATTGAAGAATTGGCACAAAAATTTGACGATTTTTTTATACATTTATTTGGTATTTTTTGTTGAAGGTAATCTTACTTGAACTGGTATGAACAGTAAAATATTTTTTAAAAACCACTGGTTAAACTGAAATAGCTGTGTACCAATTAATCTACATGTTTAATAGTATTTTTTTTATGATTTTAAAATATAAAAACCATAAAAATTATGTTAATTATTAAATTAAAAATATATTTTAAACAAATGACAAAATCTAAAATGTTAGATTTAATCTAATATTCTAAAATGAGAGAAAGCTATCGTGACTTTTCCTCCACAAATCACCGAATCCAAATCCTAAATTGTTACTTGTTAGGCAATATGAAAAATTGAAAATTATTTACTTTATTTTATAATAATTGTCATGAAGGAAAAACTAAGTCTAAAAAATAATGATTATTTTAGTTTTTTAATGTAATAGTAATTATTTCTTCACATATATATTCTATAATTAATGATTTTTTTTATTTGTGTAAAATTGATAAGTTTAAATATTATATGGTTTTCTTTTTTTAATGAATTATCTGATTTTCTTGAAAGCATATAAAGTGATTTTATAAGTTGTACATGTATCAGCAGTTTGATTATCATTCTTGACTAGGAAATTAGGATATTATTGGTCAATGGCACTAATTCCCCGGCACATGCAAAAATCTACTTTATTTTCTCTTTCTGGAAATTATTTCAAAGAAGAAAAAAAGCTAGATTTTAGAAGTTATAATTTTAAAAAATCTGGACTTTTAAAGTTTGATCGTCCAATCCACATATACACTTACGCTTCCCGTATTGCCTTTTGGGTTGCCTATGCTATAAAAATAAAAGATTTAATTATTTATTTGATTCATATAGTTATACAAACTTTGTTTTTAAGTTCCAATATTAAAAATATTATCTTTTAGTCCATATGTATATATATATATATATATATATATATATATATATATATATATATATATATATATTATATTTTAATTATTTTAAGTTTCTATGAGATTAAAAATATTATATAAAGGAACTAAAGGGATTAAAATAGCATGTATAAAAATTTGTGCAACAAGAATTAAATAAAAAATTAAATTCAAATCAAAATCACTGAAAAAGTTATAGCCCACTTGAACATCATATCAGTCTAATGTCAATGACAAAATCCAAATGTGGAAAATTTTGAATGGTCGGTCCACCTAGGTTGAAACTTGAATGTTATATGCAATATAATTTGTAAACTAATTGTTCGATAATATTTATGACGTCATCACGGCGAAGAATTTGCTTTCCGATCCATGTTCGATAATATAATATTATTATTTTCGAAAAATAAAATATTGCATTGACATGAAAAACATAAACAAAATCACGATATAAAAACAGCAACTAAAAAAAAAATCATGGATAGCTTAATTTAATAATTTAATAAATTATATTAAAAATATAGTATTTTACATTTAAAAATTTATTTTTTATAAAATAAATTTAATTATATATTACAGGTTGAGTCTCTTTGGATCAGATCAAACTTATGAGTTATCCGTTAAACACCCTTAAGTTGGTGAATAATAACTATTAATTAAGAAAATAAAAATGGAAATTAAAAGAAATATATATACATAACAAATAAATTATGAATTTGTTAAAGTTTTACCTTTTTATCTCAATCAATAATTGTCATTTTGCTTCTTAACTTCCAAAGCATATCTTGAAGTTTATACCAGTGAAATGCTAAAATTGGATTTGTTTTATAAAAAAATTATGATATAACTATTTTTAAAATTATTTTTTGTCTTTTTAAAAAATTTAAAACTATTTCCTTTTGAAAATGTTTAGTATACAACTTTTCTATAAATATACTATAAAAAAAATTATTGCAAAATAAATACAAAATAGGGACTTTACTTACATTCCACATCATGAATCAAGTCTCATATTCATATTATGTGGTTATGTGCATTCAACAAAGACAGCCAGTGGCTGGTCAAACAATGTATCGTGGATACGTTCCCACGCAAACATGGACCGAATTAGTAGTTTGTGGCATATTTAATGCATGAATTATTTTCAGAAGAAATGGATAAGTAAGTAGTACAGGACGCAATTGGCATGTGTAGACAAACCGACAAACAATGGAATTGGTTTTTTATTCAAGTAGCGTTACATACCAAAAGTTTTACTAAGAGCTTATTTATCACGATGTATCCTTACATTTTATTCTTTATCTATAAGTAATATGATGAGCTAGCTCATTCAAATCAGCATGTAAAATAGGAATTCATCATTGTAGCTCTAGATGAAAGGAATACGATACAACAAGTCATCATACAGAGACACACGCTCTCATACACAAGAGGTGGACACATTCAAATTTGTGCGTAAAATATTAGGGTTTTTTTTTATTCGTCAAACTTAAAGTTTAAAGTGGGATGAATTTTAAGAACTCATTTGGATTAAAACATGTTTTTAAGGTTCAACGAATGTCTAAGGGTATATTTATTGATCATCTATTAACAAAATTCTCATATCATCAATGAGATTTGAATTTAAATGTTTGTGGGATGTGAATTTGATTCTTATCAACTGAATAACTTTTGTTGGCACAAGAATTAATTGTTATTGTTTTAGTAATTAGATCGTGGATAAAAAATCTAGTCCAAGAATATTAAGCGTAAAGTGTAAGTTATCTCTAGGTCAAACATTGTTTTTTACAATATTCTCGTAAGAATATATGGTGTGATTCTGTCCGTTTGTCGCGAGTTCTTCGGACACTTATCGTGAGTGACTAAAATCGCTTAAGGGCCAAAGTATCATGAAAAGCGAGATGCTAAACTGAGAAAGACTTTAGGGGTATAGTTATAGATGAAGTCAAGAAAGGCTAATTATTGTTAAGTAATGAAATTCAAATATTTTATTTGAGGGCCTACTTGACTAATTAGTCTGCGCATGCGTTGGGGCTTACCTGTCTGTCGGTTTCCTTAGAGTGAACTTGCATCTCGGAATATCCAAAATGGGAGGGAGAAGTCAAGCCATAACATGATCCCAATATATTCCATGACTAATTCAGCAGGTGATTTTATTTCCACCACTTTTTTCTATTCACACGCGTTTTTTAATTTTTTTTACCACAAATATTTATTTTTTAAAAATAATTTTTGAAATTGTATACTTTAGAAATTGAAAGTGTCAAGATCTTAACCTTTTCAAAAACTAATTTAAAATATAACATTTATGGAGCAGTAAGATTTAAATGAGCACATGTTATTCTATCCTAATAAAAAGGAAGATGGATCTGCTGTGAAGCAAAATGGGGCACTGCGCTCACAAATATGATTTCCAATTATTCCAATAATCAGTGCTTTCAATTGCTAAAGTAAACTATTCTTTTTCCTCCTTATTTAACAGAATTCGGGTTTTTTTTTTTACACTTTTTCTCGTTTCTTTTATCATCGTTATAATATGGTTCTTTATATTAAAAAAGTCAAATATTGATATAAAAAGAAGTCAAATACGACTTATTTCTTTTTAATTAATTTCTATATTCAGTTCTACTTTGCGTAAAGGAATTGGATCGACAATTCTTTGGCCTTTACTTAAAAGTGACGTGTCACATTAGGGTGGAATTAAGTCCGATAATACCCGAAGTTACACCATCAATAATATCTTCTAATATTGATTTTTATTTGGACCAAAAAGCTAATTTTATTAAATTTTAATTCTTTCAGACTTTAACCTCACATGCTATAAATTCTTTTTAAAGATAGTATATATTATTAGTAAAGCGGGTAAGCGGCACTAGAGGTTTGAATGAAATTTTATGTGGCCAAAGAAAAAAAAATTTGACCTACTTCGAATGCTCTTAAATATATGTTTCAACCAAATACTGAAAAGGAATGGTTATACCAAAAAGTGTTGAATCAAGAATTAAGATAGAAAATAATGATGAGTTATACCAATTCTACGTATCTACTTAATTCAATTAACACATGCCCCCCTTGCACCGGTGTACTCTTCCTAGGTAAACATTTATACTTACAAAGAAAAAAGTTTGTGCAGAGATAGCACCACTGTAACACCACAAATTTTGGAATGCAGCGGTAAATAATGCTTACTTGCAATAGGGAAGTTAGTCAAAGCGTCAGGCAAACGAGGGGGAAAATCAACAGGGATTGGCACGATCAAAATAAGGAAACAAACTACGAAATCCATAATCTATGAAACTACAATCTAGCAGTAACAGTTGTCCCAAACTGGATGTCCTACGTAACAAGAACAAGAACTAGGTCTCTAATGTGGCGGATTTCCCATTAACATCATCGGTAGAATTCAGTAGCGATCAAGTGATGGACGAGAACTCCTGCTTGGGCGATCATATGGACCAGGTCTACCCCTATAACTCCTACCTTCATCCCGACCTCCAATTCCAGTTCCATACCTATCAGCACCTCCTCGTGGACCACCATACCGGTCATACCCTCTTTCCTTGCCATAACCATTTTGTGGGTAATCTGAGCCCCCGCCATATCGATCACTTGCAAATCGATCTCCACTGGTTGGATACCTACACAGTTCTGAGTTAATAAATATGGTGACAATGACAAATACATAGAACTCATGGAATATCCAATAGAGGTACTGCTCCATTTTATTAATGAAGAAACAACATATACTACTCAAAGGCACAAATCAGATTAAGTGATCAGATCAAATCTTTATACAATCAGAGTCTTTGTAATTGCCATATTATCAATTAAATGAAGTAAGAAAAAATGTTTTTTTAGAAAAATGGCAAAACCACCACCGGAGCAGTAATTTAATAACAACCACAGACATATGTATACCTGTCACTAGCATAGCGATCGCGGCTGCCATATTTGTAGTCACGGTTGTCAAAACGATCCCTATCTCCATAACGTCCTCCATCATACCGATCATCAACGTATCGATCACGTTCACCACCTAGGCGATCCCCATTTCCACCAGCAGCTCCAAACCTAGGACGTGAAGGAAATGAACTACCACCCCGACCCCGACCACGACCACCTCCTGCCAAAGGACAATCTCGGGCCCAGTGCCCTGGACGCCCACATTTGAAGCAGTCATCCTGTCCTACCCTATCTCCAGCACCATAGCTTCCCCTACCACCTGATGAGTAGCCACCTCTGTAACCTTGGTCTACATCATCACCCCCCATCTTGGGCTGTGCCTTGTTGACTGAGATGATACGATCACCAATTTCCCGTCCATGCATTTCCTTGATTGCATCCTCCATTCCCCTACGGTCTGCAAATGTGATAAACCCAAATCCACGTGGACGGCCCGTATCCCTTTCCATCATGATCTACAGGAAGCACCACTTGAGAACCTCAAGCTAAGTAATAGCAATTCACACAACTGATGCTAACAATTTTTATTGTATTTATGAGGATGAATAATATCAATGCTTCTTTTGATGCAAATGACCACTGTATAGCCATTATTGTAAGATTCATTAATAGAGAACACACAGAACATGTCTACTAGCAATAAGTCAGCACAAATAAACGGCCACCAAGTTACTGTAGTTAGTAGAAGAAACTGCAGCATATATGAAGCTACTCCCTGATAAAGTTAATCAAAAAACCAGTAAAAGGTAGGTCAAAATTGCTCTCATAAGTCGCAAAAAGAATAAGAAGTGCACATTGACCATCATGTGGTGAACTCTCCACCCACCCAAAGCCAAAAAAAGAAAAAGGCCCTCTTTACAAATTGCTTAGGCAAATTGGGGGCCTAAAAGAAACTGCTGTAGCTAATGATTTCTTGTTAACAGTCACAAAAGTATCAATTTATAAGATTTCAATTACAAAAGCTGGAGCCTAGTTGACCACAATGTTGATCTAACAATTTCTATTTTCTAATAAGCACTGAAGAGCATCATTGATTAATGTTGCCTGAGATATGTTCTTAATATTGTGAGTTTCTGCCCAGACCCCATCTCTGAAAATAATCTCAGATATTTCCAAGGGTGATTCTCAATTCAACAAGGCTTAAATCATCAACCAAACTACCCACCACCCAAACTTAAATAGATAAAACATAAGAAAGAAATCACAATTGCTGCATAATCATTACTCCGAATTACTGATGGTCAATAAAATGATTCTTACAAAGTTACAAGAACAGAATTAAAAAAAAAATTGAAATGGGCACTCAGTTTTGGACAAAGTATTATGCATATATAAATGGAAACAAATGACTGGAGAAAGTTATGTGTTACAAGTTATGTTTTAATATTTTATTTACTAGATGCAAACAGCATTTAATTAAAAAGCAAAACTTATAATCAGACAACTTACTTCTGTGTTACAACGATAAAGCACCAGAATGGTTTTCATATAGCTAAGCCATTCAGAGGAATTCCAAGCCCATATTTGACAACAAACATCTCTTATAATAATTACTTCCACATACTCAGCTAGAATTTCAGCATGTTCCATACTGGTTCATGACTTCATGAATGACCTTTAACAATCTAATCCCTCAAACATATGTTTAGCATCTGACTTATTTGAAAAAACACTATCATATTAGGAACTATTATTTTCTGACCCAGAAGAACTAACATTACAATGATATGTAGCCACGAATGAATGGTATAATCATGAAAATCCAACTGTAGTGCTTTCACTTCAACAGTCACCAGATCATTTTGTCATAACCCCAATTTTATGATGAGTTTCACATTGTACATATCTTCAAAACAAAAACTCTCTGCCAGCAAATAATTTTCCATAATTCTGAAAGACAAAATGCAAGACAGGCATTCACAGCATTCCATTATGGAGATCATGCTTTCATTTCTTGAGCAATTCAGCTACCTTCTGTGATTCATTCACCTCATCAGATGCAAAAAAAATAAAAAATCAATCTTATGTGGCAACAATACTGAGCAACATGGGAGATGAATGCATAACATTGACTACACTGCAATTATATGCCTATTACTCTAGGTAATTCTGCCGCCTCTTAACTGACTTATCCAACAACACCAGCATTAGCAGAAAATCATTCTTATGCAGCTGTGGATTCTTTATCTAAGAGCACACTGACAAAAGCACGACCATTCAAAACCAAAGAAAACATCTCCAACCAATGAACTCTATTCCAAGGTAGAAGAAAGTAACGACTAAATCAGAGGCATTCATTCAACCCTCAACACTGTTAGCTATAATAGGCAGATCAACTGGTGAGACACAGTATCTCATCAAGAAGAGAGGAGGAACCCACTAACTGAACAGTAATTGTCTATGATCCCAATGCTTCAGATTGAAAATTTAGAGCTCTGCAGCACTTTAGTACTCACAGGACCCATAATGATGCGGAACTTGATGGTGTAGAGTCATACGCAGTTTGGGTATTTACAAGAATATGTTAGAAGAGCGATGACATCAACCAGACACAAAACAATGTCCAAACACCGGAGCTTTACATTGCTATGAGAAACTATTGAAAACTGCCAAAGGTGCAGCAAGATTGGGTTGCTCAACTGATGCAAATATGCAAGACTTCTTGAACTCACAAAACAAATCACTTTAACTGGTCTACTGAGCATCACACAATCACAGCCCATTGAAATGGTTCTATCTATACTTTGAAGGGAACAATATTAGTTAGTGGGGAATTCTCATTTCCATTAAAAACAGAGAGTACATTACTTTCTTCCTTGGGAACTGCGTTACGTATGAAGTATCTGAATCTTTCCAAATTTCAGGACCACAAGAAATGCCACCTTACCAAATGCATTGTCAGTTCATAAGATGGCATGTTTGTTGCCCATGCTTCTACAACTAAAGAAACGGGTATAAGCAGTTTTCATAACATATCAAAATATCAAGGGACAACAAAAATTGAAAAGGCATAATGTGAGATAGCAGTCTTTAATACCCTTTTTCTAATTTCCTACAATTATATTGGACAATAATTGATTAGAGCCAGAAGCAAAAGAAGGAATGTCCAGCATAATAAGTTTCTTATATATGCCACTGGTAACCATTGCCATCATGTAATAGATTTACTACTAGAGAGAAGCCAATGTACAGACCATGCATGGTTTCTTTTGTTTGGACTTTGGATTTGGACAGGAAAAAAATTTCTTTACCCAAAAGAATTGTGTAACTCAATCAAACAAGTGACATGTACTTCTCAGTTCAATAATCATGCAATCAAGGCATAGATTTGTGAGCCATGCAAAACAGGTTTTAAAAAAATACTCCGAAAATCATTTTATGGAATTAACTCTCTCCACTTGTCACTTGTCAGCCCAATCATACAGCTAATACCAATTCCAAATAACAATGATTTAACTAATGAATCATAAGGACAGCAAAGACAATAAATCTCTCTGCCAAATAGCATACAGGTAAGACTGATATTGGCTTAACTACCTTCCTTGCACCAAATTCCACATATCTAAACCACACTGATCTCCAGCTCGAGCTCTACAGTTACCACAAGCTATAACTTAATCAGAAAATTGAAAATGAGCTTTAGCCATGAAGAAATTATTCAGGTAAAACATCTTTTAAAACTCCATCTACAGCATCTCAAAGATCACAAGATTCACAACCAGCATTCCAGAAATGCAAAAAAAGATTAGTACATAATCCTATCATAAAAACTTCATCCAGAAAACACATGATAATTTTTTATAAAAAAATCCCTAAACAGTAGACTCAGCCAAAACCAGGCCTTACAATCGCCCCAGTCCTTAACTAAAGACCACAACGGCACGAAACACGATCTCTTCAAAATAGTATCATGCAAAATTATCATCTTTTTAATACGCGGTTGGATTCAATTTAAACGTCAGATACAAAAAAAAAAAAAAAAGTAAAAAAAATCCCCCTTCCACTTTTAATTCGAGAAATTGCATATCTAACATCACGAAAAACAGAAGAAACAAGATCCCCTTTTCATACGAATTGAATAATTTGATATTAAAAAGTGGAACATTTTCTGTTTGAAATTGGAAGAGAAAGGGGTACCTGGCATTCGAGAATTTTGCCGTAACGAGCAAAGGCATGCTCGAGTTGACGCTCCGTAACGTCCCAAGATAAACCTCCAACAAATATTCGATTATCTTCCTTCGCAGCCATCACTCACTCCGAATCTCGCTAAATCCTGAAACACACAATTTCAAATGCCGACGGTTTAAAAATCAATTAAACGAAAGAAGGGCGAAGAAATCTTCTGCAACTTGAATTTTGATTTACTTACACAAGAGTAACTGTGGAAATGGAAATTACAGAGTTGTGAAGGAAACCCTCGAAGTTGAACTCCACGATAACGCTCACATACGAAACCCAAAAGTGAAACTCTTTTATTTTGAGTGTTAAGGCCGTGTTTGTTTCAAAGTGTTGTTTTTTAATAAATTTTTGCTTTACATTAAATTTTTAATAAAATAATATTTTTATTTTTATTTCATACTTATTTTTAATTTTTGATAAATTAATGAATTTTATATTTATATTTGATAATTTTTCATTTGTTATTAATTGGATTAAAATAAAATTTACTTATTTATTAAAAAAAACATAAAATTTATTAACTTATCATAAACTAAAATAAAAAAATTATTTTATTAAGGATTCAATATATAACAAAATTTTATTAAGAAAAAACATAAAAACTAAATACTCATCAATATAAAAATATATTTAAGTTATTCTAATATAATTGGAAGAAAATATAAACACTTTAAAATTCTATATTTGTGAGTATATTTTTTAAAATTCAAATATAAAAGAAAAATTTATAAATATATTTAATTAATTTTAGATTTTGAGAATATTTTTAAAAATCCAAATAATAAGAAGAAAGAGTAAAGATTGGGAATACACATGTTTGTAAATTGTAAATATCCATACAGTGATTTGTACGTAATAGGATAAAATATGAATATTCATTCGGTGGACATGGATATCAAAATATCTACTTTGTAAGTATCCATTTATTTACTATTTTATTTATTAAGTATGTCATACTATATATTATGATTTCTAACATTTTAAGATGAGATAAAATATATTTTTCCTTTTTCATAATGATTTTTTCACTAAACAAGTGCATAATTAATAATATATATGTAATCAATTTTATCTAATTAATTATTACATAATACATAAATAAATTTGATATATCAATTCTAATATTATTTTATTTCATAAAAACTTTAAATTGATAAAAAAATATATTATATGATATAAATATGATGTGATACTAAATTATATTATATGATATAATATTCACCAAAAAAATTATATTATATGATATGATTAGAATATTCGCTACCTTCGTTAATGAAGAGATGAATAATAAATATTACTTTGTAAAAAATAAATAATAAGTACTATATGTATCAAAAATAATTTATTTATACATGATTACAAGAAACTAAATGTGTTTGAAAACGTGATTATTAAATACGTGAATCAATTATCGTGAAATTATTTTAAAAAATATATAAAAAAACTAAGTCTAGGCTAGGCTATTATATGCATGTATGTTAATTTTACAACCTTAAAACAAATACAACCTAATTTATAAACATGCATGTCTGTTAATTTTTTTAACAAAATTGGTTGTGAAAAGTATAATTTTAGTTTACTGTAGATATCAACAAAAACAATCTTACTAAAGGTAAAGCAAGTACTAAATTAATCTGTAAATTGTATGAATATATGCAAAATAATTATTAAGTTACAGTGGAGAATATAATTCTATAAAATGTAGGATTGTCTAGAATTTTCAAGAACTGATTGTGATAACATTTTGTGAATTTGTGATTCTTTTTTTACTCAAATTAGAAAAGGAAATCAACAAACCGGAAAAAAAATACAAAAACAAATCCTTTCACCATTTTTTTTACTATATTATTGATATAAAATATCTGAAAACTTTCTAATGATAAATTTTTACTAAAAAACTTACTCAATCCCTTTAAAATGAAATTTCTCTTCTCAATCACTTTTTTTATTAACAAAATTCAATTTCTTTCATGTTAAGAATGGACTAACCATATAAAAAGAAATACACGGGACTTGTCCCACTACTTTTTTAATCTATGCATTTTGGACTAGAAGAATGAGATCTGTCTAATTAAAATATCAAATTATTATCTAAAAAAATTCTTAAACATATTTATGTCATTTTATATGGTACATATTTCTTTTTCAGAGAATTACTATTTACATAATCTCTAACAAATTTTTATGCTCTCTTCATTATTTTGAATGTTTAACAACAAATCCCTTTGGTTATGTAACCAAAAAAAACCTTTGGTTAAAATCATCATTGATTAAGCCTTATATGAATAAGTTTCTTAATATATAAAGAAGTAATAAAGAAGGGGAACAAATAAAATAAATTTATCCCATAAGCTAAAAATATTTTAAGCACAAGTTAAAATTAACTTTGGAGAAGATAAATGATTTTGGCTCCATCAAAAAGTTAATTTTAACTTATCCATAAGTTAATCTTAATTTAAGGAATAGTTTTTTTTTCTTTTATGAGTGTTTTTACGAAAAAAATTTATCTAAACGGCAGTTAAATAATACGAGGAAACATTTTTATATTTTAACTTTAAGACAATAATTTTTGTCATTTAATATCTATAAAATTATATATATATATATATACAATATTTTAAAAAATTAAGAAATATAAGTAAACACATAAAGTATCAATTTCAATATTCAAAATTTGGTGTTCAAACAGTAGAACTCATGAAATAAGCTCAAATATATTTTCATTCTTAATAAATATTTTTTTTGTTTATTTCTTAATAATTTTTTTGTTTGTATTGAATCCTAATAAAACAATAACTTATTTTTTGTTCTTAGCTGCATGAGAAATTAATAAATTTTGTATTTGTTTTCTTATATAATTTCTCATATGTTATTAGTCGAGACTAAAATAAAATTAACTAATTTATTAGAAAATAATTATAAATTTTACTAATTTATTAGAGACTAAAACAAAATATCAAGGATAAAAAATAAAATTATTATTTTATTAAAAATTTAATGTAAAACAAAAAATTACTAATAATAGAAAATTTAAATATTTATTAGAAATATAAAAAAATAATTAAGTTCATAAATATTAACTAAACAAATGAAACTAATATGCAAAAGAACCACTAAATTAGTAAGGTGGCCGAGCATCTTTAGTGTTAGATCTCAAATTGGAATCTTAGACATCTTTTTGATAGATCCTATAATGTCATGTAAGATTGAATATCTCTTCCATTTTTTTCTTTAATGCTAGATCTTAAAGAGAAAAAAAGAGAAATTTTTTTTATTATTTGTTGAATAATGTACAGATTTTAATGATTTTTTTATAAGAACTCATTCTACATGTTGAAGATTTCTTCATCTTTTTTATTGGGAGATATAATAAAACACAGATATTGAACTTAAAATCTTACACTAAAGATGTTTTTGTTCATTTGGTAGTCTAAGGTCAAAGAACTTAATAGAAAACATGGCAAAACAGAAAGCAAAAGTTGATCTCAACTTTTCAACCGATTAACTTGGAACATATTTTTATATTTAGAGTGTGTTTAAAAATATATTTCATTTCATTTAGTTTTTAACTTTTTTTTTCCTAACTAAAAAACTTGTTTGACTATTTGATAAATGATTTTTTAATAATTTAAATAACATTTTTTTAAAATACTAACTTCTAATTTATGTTTTGTTGTATTTATTCTTTTTTTTTATCTTTGAACATTTATTAGATTTTTTTCTATTTAAGGTAAAATTTTATATAAATTTATGGACAATTGACACACTGATGAGTTTTCTACCCCAACAAGAATGAAATGATTTTTTATTTAGATTTCGTATCTACTTTATCAAATAATTTTATCAAACACTCGTGATTTAATAAAATAACTTTTCAACTTTTAACTAACTTTTTAACTTCTAACTAACTTTTTAATTAGTTTTATGAAACATAATCTTAGTGTTTCTATAATTTTTAATGCTTAAGTACCTGCTTGACACTAGCCACACAAGTTAAAGAACTAATACATATGTGTACCATTAAAAATTGAACTACATTGGAGGAGTAAAATAATGATATATTACATTTTATGTAGATTATTTTTTCAATATATATACCCTGCTGGTACAAGAAGGGGTAGCTTGGCGGAGGATCAAACTTCCGTCATAAATGTCACACCCCAACTGAGATACAAGCTCTTAGGCTATAAATAAATTATTTACACCACTTGCATGACTGTACATGTTATATACATCATACATGTACAAACCAGTGAAGTGAATTGTTAGAATTGGGGAAAAAATTGAATTATTCAGGCAAAATAGGAAGCCTGGTAACACTGGTGCCATTGCCACTGTCACCAATAGACATTGAGGTTGGACTTGTTTTCTTGCGGGCAACAGTAGATTTAGAGGGTTTTTTTGTATTTAGCCTCAAGGGAAGAATTTGCAACCTGGGATTCTGATCGGTACCTGACTTTTCAGCAGCCAACTGATAACTTTGAACGAGTTCAAGCTGCCGGGCAATAATTTCAGAACGTCTAGGAAGAAGTTCCACAGGTTCTCCACCAGGAATCACAATGTACTCTATTGCAAGCCGGACCTCCTGCCAGAGTAGTAAAAGAAATTGAAATAATGTCAATGCTAAAGAGCTTTAGATATAAGAGTTTAATAGATATGTATTATTAGTGTATAATTTTACGTGATCAGCTAACCAGAAATTATTTATGGTATCAACCATTTTTAAAATAGTTATTATAAAAAACAACAAATTTATCATTCATATTAGTTTATGATTGAAGTACTGTAATTTTTTTTACATAGCATATATTATTTTTCTAGATAGTGGATATAATACTCTCGGTTTTGTCTTATATGAATGAGTGCAATGTATATGGGAAATGGCCTCCAATTCAGAAAGCCAGACATTAAATCAATTGCCAAGTACACCATCTTTCAAAAGGCAAGAACAGCTAAGGGCAGAAATCAATTGCTAGACTACTAGTAGACAACATATATTTTAATTCCACAGCAGAAGATGAAACTTGAAGAGGAGAAATCAAAAAACTAATTAAATAAATGTAAAGGGAGTGTACCTCCAAGGCATCAATCTCTTCCAAAGATGGTTTTCGTTTTGGTTCATCGTCCTCAATTTCAATATCCAAGCATTCATTTAATGGCTTCTTTGGTGTAGGACCAAAGGATTCTAGCCCAAGGATCATGCGCACTGCCTTGACCATTTGTGCCATGGTATTGGACTGAAAGAAACAAAAGTTTGTTATAAGACATAAGGAGATTTACATGGAAGAATAGCTAAAGACGCAGCAAGAGGGCACCTTGATAACAAATACAGGTACGTGATGGAACTTTGCCACACCACGGATCCATGGGTTTTGTCGTATCTCAGAACTGGATGCTAGAATTGCTTCAGCAGTTCCAATGTCATCAGTCACATCTATTACATCTTCAAGTCCCATTACCTTGGCTACTTGTAGTAGATCAGCTTCAAGAATCTAAACTCATTCAACAATAAAATAATGCCCATTAAAAAGAAGAGCCTCAAAAAATATTTTGGGCAATTTATTCTTTCGAGTATGAAATCTATGCAATCCTCAAACAATTTACCTTGTAAGTATAAACTTGCATTGGTGAACTCCTCGTCATCACAGGTCCACTGGTACTCCATTTCGTGGACCAAGTACGTGGATGATCTTTATCATCCTCACTAGATTCATTGTCAGAACTCGTGATATTATTGTTAGTTAAATCAAAAGTTTCTCCAAGATTTTCTTCAGGCACTGGAGCATATTTTGGCAACTCATTGTCAGAATCATCCCATTGACGGATTTCGAATAATGGAGATTTTCCTGTAATGAAGGAGATCAATTTAAACAACTGTGTAAATACTATATCAATTAGATATTAATTGAAATACTTCATTATAGAAGGTGAGGAATACCTGCCAAAATGGCATCCACAGTTGCATCTAATCTATAGTGAACACGGCATTCAGTTTTAGATATCATTTCAACCGCACATGAAAATGTAGGGGATCCTTTCCTTTCAAGAATTGTCTTCTGCACTTTTCTTTTCCTGGCCTCCTCATCCCCAAGGGTTACGCTCTATTCAAATAAATGATCAATAATATTACAAATGTTGGGAAAGCACTACACATTCCATTTGTATGTGGTTCAAAAATTTAAGATCGATTTCACTTTGTGAAAGAAGAGGGGTCCAGAACGGAGGAGTGCATTTAATTAATCATTTTATTGGTTATAAATCATGAAAGTGTAAGGAAAATGAAAAGTGCAACTTTGCACCTCTATGCCACCAACAAGAATCTGAAGATAAGGATTTTTTATTATGTTTTCAATGGTCATTCCATGTGCCGTTCCAACCAGTTGAACTCCTCTTTGAGCAATAGTACTGGCTGCCAATGCCTCAAGCTCCGTTCCTATTTCATCAATAATAATGGTTTCAGGCATGTGATTTTCAACTGCTTCAATCATAACCTGCATAAAATACACATAAACGGTGTTGCAGAAGATTTTGCAAATTATTAAAAAAAAAACCTTCGTATAAGAAGTAATCAACAAACACAAAAATGACTGAGATTTGTACTAACATTATGCTGCATATTCACATTTGGAACTTGCATCCTCCTGGCCTTGCCTATTCCTGCATGAGGAACATCTCCATCACCTCCAATTTCATTAGATGTATCCACTATTACAACACGCTTCCTGAACTCATCAGCCAGCATCCTAGCAATCTCTCTGCACAAGAGAAAGCTTTTTCTTCAGACAAGCTAATCAAGTAAAAGGCACCTAAAAAAATGGCTAAAGATATCCAGATAAAATTGGATTTGATTTTCATGCAATGTCAATGCAAAAACTTTATACCATTAATCAATCAGAAATCATCTGAGCATAACATTGAATTAATTATTATAAAAGCCAATAAACATATCATACATAGCAAACAATTATTCGACAACGGTCTAAAAAACAGACTAATAATAATCAACTCATTTTGACCACCTAATGTATTAACAAGGTAAATGAACTTGTAAACTGAGAATGCATTGACATTCTAATTAAAGTAGGCTAATAACATAATCAAGTGATTTTGACCGCCTAATGCATTAAAAAGGTAAATTAACTTGTATACTGTGAATGCATTGACATTCTAATTGAAGTAGGGTAATAATATAATCAACTCATTTTGAGTTGATAATGAGTTGAAAGAGTGAAAATGTTGACCTGATTAAGGTTGTTTTGCCAACTCCAGGAGGTCCAATGACCAAGATAGAACCTCCATCCTCAACCAAATCACGTATAATTTCAGCACTGCCACCCACAGCTCGACCCACCCGACAAGTAAGCCCAATGATTTGCATTTTCCGATTCCGAATCGCGCTTATCCGATGCAAAGACCTATCAATACCTGACCTGTTGTCATCAGAAAACTCACCAACCTAAAACCAATCAACCAATCATCACACATCAGTCATCACAGCTAAATTAAGTAACTAACACAACCACAATTCATTACCTTGGAAATGGCATGGCGTAAATCCTCTTGTGCTATGGGTTGTTCGGAGATGACCCAATCACCGGAAGGGAACCTGGCGAGAGGTTTTCTTCCCAAATCCATGACAATCTCTATGAGGCCTCCGATTTCGCTGTGGCGATAGAGTTCCCTTCGCATCTTCAGAGGGAGAAGTTCAAGGAAGAGGTTGAGGTCCTCCGGGCGCGACGTCGACGGAGAGGAGCCGTAGAAGCGATCGGAGGGGCGGCGAATCTCCGGCGACGCAGTACATCGGATTCCGGTTCTTGAGGAGCGTCGACGGAGGGATGATATGAAGTGGGAGTTTCTTAGGTAGGAAAGGGTTGAGGTTGGCACGTGATGATGGTAGTGGAGATCTATGAGGAGCACGTGCGAATTTAGCGCTCTCATTCTCTTTGTTATGTGTTATGTGTTATGTGTTGCAGACAGAGTAGAGGTGGTTGTTGTTACTATTATGGAGGGAAGGATAAATAAGAGGAGAGAGAAGAGGGAAGATTAGAAGATTCTGTGGTATCTTCTTCTATTGTGTGGGATTTTTATTTTACATTATTATTAGCACTTTAGGAGGGAGAGGACACAAATACTTGCAAGTCTTCTGTTGTGTTTAGAGACGTTAACGGTTTGGTTTGGTTTTGCTCAGAGATTGCTCACCACACATTATACTTTGTATTTGCCTTCACGCACCTTCGAACAAATATATTTCCAACAGACTTTTTTTTTCTTTCCTTAATAATAATCACATTCATTGAACTCTAAATGTTTAATCCTTTTAATTAGGTAACTAACAACATTATTATTAAGTAAATCATTTCGAGGATTAAACTTTTTTTTTAGTTTTGTTCAATTTTTATAGTTTTTAGTTTGCTGATTGGATGAAAGATAGGAGCTAAACGCCGGAGATGTATTCATTTAATGTACTTCTTTTCTTGAAAATTTCTAGCATATATGTATAATTCCTCAAAAAAGATTTTTTTTATTCCTAAGAATTAAAAACAATATTAATACCGAAAAAGAGTTCACTTCCGAAAGATCAATATTGTGTTTTGATAACGTGCAAAATCTATAAAAAAGAAATCAATAACTTCCTGTGGATGGCTGTTTATGATTAGGTAGGGCTGCTTAAGGAATGGGATTCCCTGCAGTCAAGAAACAAAATCTCCACCCTAAAGTCTTATCTTTCATACTTTAAAAGGTTAACAGAATAGAATATTAACACAAAAATATGCAAACCATTGGATCGTAAGATCCTGCAGTCACTAATTTATATCCGTTGTTATAGGAATCTAAGTTTCCTGCAATCAATCTCATTTCCTCTATAATAGCAATTTCGTGTTTAAGTTAACTTCATTTTTTGGGGGGTTAATCTCAACTAGATGTTAACTTTAATTGGCGATTGGATTGCAACTAAGTCAACTCAAGTTTTAAATAAAAATGTGTAATTGTAAAATTTAGATACCCAATCTTACACCAATTATTCAAGACTCTCATCAACAATTCAGCTCTGACGACTTCTCAAAATTTAAAAATTGCAAATATTAACACTAAGGATGTCTGATAATTATCTTTCTAAATGAGCCATATCAAAATAATACTAGTCTTATCCTAAGGCAAAAAATATTATATAAAGTTATGCCTAACTTAATCAAAGAATTATAAAATTCAAATATTATGTGAGGTTGCACCGAACAAAATTAATCCAAAGGTGATTTATTCCCAAGCCCAAAAATTGTCAGTTTTAATTTTTTTTAAATATTTTATTTTCAGAAACTCTTTCAAAAATTTTTTTTTTCAAAACGAACTTGAATGAAACAAGCCTTAAATTTAAAAATACGTCACGATCTGGTTTATATCGTTTTCAACTAATTTATAAGGCCATGATACGTTTTCTTCATCCCAATTCACCCTACTTTGCATATTAACTTGGGGTACTTGCATTTGTCCATTAAGACATTCAAACCTCTTTAAATGAGATTCTTACTTTTCACGAAAATGATTGGAATTAAGCGTCCTGCAGACATCCGAAAAACTAAAATTGACTTTTACAGAGAAATGCAGTAAAAAAAAATAGCGTGTGAAGTAATGGTAATTAGTTAAAAATTGTGAATTTTAATTTTATTATTTATAATTTTTTATGCATATATGTTTGTATCACAATGTTAACCATTGTTTATAAGTTATAATTTGATACCAATATTCCAAACTGAATTGATAGAATGATATCATACTCAATCTCCTTAAATAAATTTTTGAATTTAAGTCTTGAGAATGAAAAAAACATAATTAAAAAAAAATCTCACTAATAATATTGATATAGAATAATCATCAGTAAAATAAGTAAATACTTCGTAGCAACAATATGATTATTAAAAAAACTACACTAAAGGTTGCACTAGTGAAAGTATTCACAGTTCAACTACGATCCAGCCAATAATTATAAAATATTTGTTTAATATTATATTAGATAATAAACCAACATAAAGTTATACGAAAATTAAGTTAAATAAATTTTAAATTAATATAAAAATCATATTCTTATTCTACAAGATAAAAAGCTCACAATAAATAATTAAACAATAATGAAAAAATCTAAACACTAGTAATAGAAATAAGAATGAAGTTCATTATAGGACCTATTTTTTTAAGTCTCATACAAAGTTTTATTTATTTTATAAATGTTTTTTTACCATTAATTCTTACCCTATTATAGTTAATTTTTAATTAATTTTTTACTTCATCAATATCATGGAAGACCTAACCAATTGTCGACTTATTGACAAATTGAGCAATTCGGAAAATTTTTCTTTCTTTATAAATGAAAAATGTCCAATCTTATTCGCGTGGAGAAACCACCTTCCAAAGCTCGATACTCTAATAAGAAATTATTACTTCTGGTCGAACATCAATTTGCTAGCATGACAACCGGAATAACAATCTCACTTGTAATGAAAATGAATTATTTGGGATTGTGATGTCTCTGGACATTCCAATTATACAAGCATTTATTTTTTATATAGGCAAGAGGTTGGAGGTCATGGCAGGTCACCGTCACTACATGAACATTGAAAAGCAAGAATTTTCATTTTGGGGTGGAGCGGTTAACTAGGATATTTTAAGTGGGTTATAGTTGAAATTATGTGTGTCGAGCAAGACTTCTACAATGGTACTTGACACTTTAGGGGGAAACAGCTAAAGATCAACCTTGTGAGAGACAAAAATAACGAGTGATAATCAGTCAAGTTACAGTACTTGGGAGGGTTCTACCCACTTTGCAAGGAGAGATTATTGTACATAACTTGAGTGCACCCAAATTGGGTGCACAATGCGTTGTGACCTACCAGTTTCACTTTGAACTACTGCTCCAATGATGGAAAAGTTTTTCATCCCCTCTACACAAGCAAAAGGACAAAAGGATCACCCCAAGGGCATTGATTCAACAGTGTCAACATCATATGCATACAAGCAACTGAAGCAAGCATGGTTTAACTCCCCTACCCATAGTTCCTGTTTTATTACTTCCTCCAAGATGCATGCATTCTCATTGCTATGACATTAGACAGTTTCCCAGGAACATTAATAAAACAACCTTGGAAACTAAAGACAATTTTTTCCCCAAACTGGTCCATTACATTTCTCAAGCGCAATATACACATGGATTTAATTGATGAAGGGATGAATATAATGAGAGATTAAGTGAAGGCAGATGTTTATCTAAACAAAACAATCCACTCATGTTGACTATTTATATTGAATTTGGCTATCATTCTACAATGGTAAATTTATTTTGAACTAGAAAAGGGTCGAATCTATGCCCAGGGAGGATTAGGCGCCGAGCTGAGCTCTTTTAGCAACCAACCCCAACCAAAATAAGAAACATATTGGCTAAACATGTCTTGTAAAAAAGCGCAGAAGAATAATCACTAACCAATAGCAAAGCCTTCAAGTTTCAACTGGAGAGAGGAATGACTGAATTCCAAAAACAATGAAAAGAATTCCACCTGAGAGTGCAATCTACAAAGTATTGAGAACAACATTTAGATGACATACACGCTCAGCTTAATGCTATATACCAGTAATATGGTGGTAAATCAGAACTGCACACTACATCAAAAAGTGCTAAGGACTCATGGCTATAATGTTGTATTTTTGTTCACATATTGCATCTTCTTCATTATTCCATCACCTTTTCCATTAATTCTTATATACTCTGATTTCATTACTCCCATATTTTTTTTGTAGTCTGAAACTAATTTTGAATTATTAAAACTTGATGCTTGAGGACTTCATAAGATACAGAATATTGAATTTAAAATAAGTTAACAAAAAAGGAGGAGGGGGGGGGGGGGGGGGGGGAAGATGGACAACAGGCAGTGATAATAAAAAGGAGTAGAATTGTTACAATTTTTTCAGATATTTGAGAAGCTAAACTCTTTCCTCCAATAACAGCAGCAGAAGTGCACAATGCTTGTCCCCTGTGAAAAATAATTAAGAATTACATTCCTCTCCTACAAAATTGCAGGACCTTAGGATTGTGACATCATAAATACATACTTATGCATCCAGACAAACACAATGCATGTGCCAGGCATATACACATAACACATGTATGCAGAATTACAGCAACAAATCATTGAAATAACGTATGCCATCATGGGCAACCAAAGGAAATATAGGCAATGCCCCAGGGAAATAGGCTGAGCCCAGAATAAAGACAGAAAAATTAAAAGTCAAAACTTACAGAATCCCTCCAAGAACCACACCAAATGGATTCTCATCTGCAGCCAAACCTATGGTAGCCAGCTGAAACAGAAAAATATTGTGCTTAGTGAAGTGATGAAGCAGTCCCTAATAAAAGAGCTTATGCAGTTATGAAGTATCCTCACCTGGCTCTTGTCACCCCATTCACCAAAAAAGGTGATAGAAAATGCCTGTAGAATAGAGATGATAAAGGGGATCAAATTTAACCCAGTTCAGTGTTCAACTACTGTATAGAGATACTACTATTAATAATTTATTACCTGTAAAAAGATAGGAGAAAAAAACTGAGATAAAAATGACCGTTTATGCTTTTTTGTCGCATCATCATCCTGGGATATGAGACACACATGATATATGCAGTATTAGAACAACAAAAATAAAGCATCCTTGTATTCTGTTTTAGTATAATATCATAATCAACAAGAGACTCGAAATAAGTTGCATAATTCTCATCCAGCTCTTAAATTGGGAGTCATCCAATTGTAAATTTTACTATTGCAGCTTTGCCTACAAGATACTAATTTCCTTATCCAAATACAAAATATTTATAAAGCAATTCATTTGCAATCTAGTTATTAAGAATCTCTCTCTTGATTTCTGTTGTAGTAGTTGTAAGAATTTTCCAAGGATCTCTTAACCACTTGACAATCATAAGAAGTAAACAAAATATGTACTATTTAAAAAAAACATATAGAAGGTTTTGGAGAAGCTTATGTGGGTTTGTGGAATGGCTTGTAACCTCCTATAAGCTCTGTTTAGCTTATTTTAGTAAGTTTCAAGAAAAAAGCTCTCTTTAGCGTATTTCTGTAAGCTTCACAATTTAAGAATAAGCTCTTATCAATAAGATCCTGTGGCATAAATGCTTAACTCTGTTGTTTACCCAAATGGGTTCATTATATGTGATATGATCATGCATGGCCTTAAAGCCTTAATTTTTTTATGCATGCTCAAAATCAGAAGATTGTTACAATGGGGACAGAAGACAACACAAATTTTATTAAGCAGATATTATTTTACCTTATTGCTATTTTTTGTAGCTCCATTGCTAGCCTTCCAATCTTTATCCTAAAAACAATACAAGGGTGCTGTCAAGAAGAAAATAAAAAAAAAATGACTTACAATAAGAAATCAAATAGTAGTGACAAACCAACCAATTTAGCTTCAACTTCAGCCAATTCTTCCGCATCCCTGTCCATCGAAGGAAATCATTAAGCATGAGTCAAAAACTCTCAATTCAGTTGCAAACTTATTTTCATTTTAAAAGGATTAGCAAAATGATGTGATTGAGAAATAATAATCACCCTTCTTCAAATATAGCTTCTTTCAAGGACCAAAGTCCAAATCCAAAGAATAAAAATGTTGTAATGTGATGAGTCCATGTACGAGAGATCTGCAGAATTATACAAAGTTTACTAAAGGCAGAAATCAAGGAAAAAGAAAGAGTAATATAGAGCTAAACAAGAGATAGATAACACCTCTCTAATGCATACATGCCAAATATGTAATCTCAATACATACAACATGTTATTTGATGGAAGGATAGCAACCCTTAAGTATCTATAAGAATAAACAAATAATGAGGAGAACTGTGAGGCGAGACCAGCAACAAAGAATGCTCACCAGATTTGGAGCAGCCCAGCCAACAAGAGCAGAGAGAATGGTCATCACCTACATAAAGGAAATTATGAAGCTCAAAAGGAGGAAGAATAGGAAAAACTAAATCATACAATAAGCAAATTATGAAACCTTCAAAAAACAAAGATTAGCATAGTATTAAAAAGGAGAAAGATGAAAAGATGCTTACAATCAAAGCCAATAAGCAACCTGATAAGACTAGGCGTCTCGGGTGTCGCATGGCCAGTATCTAGAAATGGTGATATCAAACAGTCAGTCAGAGTTCTAATTCTACTCTCAAGACTACAAAAACAAATGCCAAGGCCACCCTTTCTTCTTTGTCAGGAACTATGCAAAGAGGAAATAAATGAATAACACTAAACATATCTTCAAACTCATTCCACCAAACATGGCCCCCGACATATGTTTACTACAAGTAGAGCAATTATAAATGTTTTACTGTAAATTCAATAAAAAGGAATACATATTCTCAGATTCACAATAAATAAAAATTCATTAAAATAAAATAAGTTTAAATGTTTATGCAGTACCTTAGTAAGATTTCAACCCATAGAGTGAAAGACACACAACATAACTATATATTTTTTACAAAAAATGATAACAAACAAGGTTATATCTCAGTTAGTTTCAGTAAAAAAATCTAGACACGCTGGCCTATAATAACCGACCCGTTAATCTGCTGCAACCGATTACACGATCTACAAACGAATTAGAAAACAGAGTAGAAACTAACCGCAGCTGCAAAAAAAGTTTTGTCGCCGATCTCAGAGAAAATAGTCATGGCCAGCGACTTGGTGAAACCCTAATAAAACATCAATACAAAAAAAAAGGGGGATTGAAAAGCAAATCCAAAATTAAGAAAGTAAATCTTTAATGAGAATGAAAGGTTCCAGACCTGAACGATTGAGCTCATGTCGGCTGGGCGAAGAAGAAGGACTGAGAGAGAGAGAGGGAGAGAGAGAGAGAGTTAAAAGCTAATAATATGTGAGTGTGTGTTCTTCGTTGGTTGTATGGTGAAAGTCATCGGAGGAGGGAGAACATTGAAGAGGGACAAATACTCGCTGCTCAGAGTGAAAGGTGCGCGTGTGAGTACGTGGCTTTTTTTTTTTTGCTTTTAAAAAATTATATTTTGTGCAGAGCATGTGATTCAATTCCCTTCCTCAGAATCTGGATAAAAATCATTATTAAAAATAAGCATCACAAAGATGCTTGTCTTTCGCAATTTTTGTTTATTTTAGCCATTACATTTAATTTTAGTTTCCATGTGTGTTTTGTGTCAAGTTAATAAGTGTTCTTAGTTATTAATTAATTAATAAATAAAATATTTATTGTGTAAACGATAAGAGAGTATACAAAATTACGAATAACATAATTTTTTGTCTTTTAATATAAACATTTTTATTTTAACTTTTTTTATGAATACCTTTTAACTTTTCTACTTAAAAATAGAAACATGTAATTTTTTTAAAAAAAAACTATTATTTTTGTTATAGAGATATATAAATTAATATTACAACATTTTTAAAAAAAGTTTATCCAAACAAGATTTTGATGCTTAGTTCATTTAAACAGGTTGAATTTTTGTTGAACAATAATCATATAAAAATAAATAACTTTTTAAATGCTTATAAATATGCATGCAATAAAGTATTTTTTCGGTGACACGTGCTTTCAACGAACCATTTTAACTTCAGTGTGGACGGAGAAGACACAATTATTAGATTAACATATTTTATATTTTATCGGAGAAAAATCACAATGACCCTTTTCTTGGTGGTTTTTACTTTTTATTCCTAAAACAATAATGGTCTATGTAGTAAGAGTGAATAAAGTGATTCAAGAAAGGAAGAAAATAGAAGGATAAAAAATACGGAAATTTTAATCTCTTTCCTTGCTTAATTTGTTTAATAAGGTAAAAGAGTAGAAAAATGATGGTGGGATTTATATAAAAAAAAAATTCTCTTTCTCTCCAAAAGTATAAGGAAAGTAAATCATAAGTATTTTTTTAAAGAAAAATACTAAGAAAGTATATAAAACAGCATAAACACCCTTAAGAAAGATAAACAGTATGAAAAAAAAACAATATTTTTAAAAGTCAAATATGTAATTTTTTAGCTTAAAAAAACTGTGTTTTCCATACTTTTTTATTTCTCTTAGGATTATTTATATCATTTTATATATATTGTAACTTTCCTTCTTTTCATTTTTCTTCTTCTACCAAACAATTTAAAGTTTTATCTCACTCTTCTTTTCTTTATTTCCTAAATCATACAAAACATAAAACTGATAAAAGTCTTATTCCATTAAATGAAAGTATATAATATACATAATATTATTTAGCTTGGTTATAAATAAAATATTGAAATCTACTGTTTATTATAAGATCCATCTTTTTACTAATGTTTCTTAGTTTATGTTCCTTTTTACAAAACTAAAAACAATGTAGTTTATTTTTTTATTAGAATTTTAATATCCTTTTTCATGTATCCAAAACAATTTAACCAAATTTTTGCCACTTTTCCTTCAATTAATTTTACACCAATATCCTCCTACAAACAAATATTTTTTCTTCCTTTATTGATTATCCAAATATTCTCATATTAATTACAATTAAAATATATCAATATTGTAAACAGATTATACAATAATCCAACATTATAATATCATTAATTTTTACAATAACTATTTTAAAAATATGTTTAAGATATTTCTTAATTTGTTAATTATGTAAACGATTTTATACTAACAACGTATCAAATAAACTTATTAAAAAAATAACAGAAAAGGTATTTTATGTTGCCTTTCATGTTCATCTTGGGACGTTGCTTTTAATGCCAAGTAAATTAATAAAGTGTCTGTTTACATTAAGCAATGGTACTAAAAAAGTATTGGATAATATTCACCCCGAAAACCACCTTTGATTGATTCCTCTTGGATGGAGGGGTGAGGAGATGTAGTTTTCAAGCTATCAGGTTACTGATCACGCAAAAAGAAAATGCTACCAAGTTGAATCACAAAAACCATTTTGGTAGCTTCTTCGATTTTAAAATTTTCATCAACTAGTACTTTTGCACCACTTATATAGCTCTAATAAAATATTATATTTGAAAAACCAGTATTTAAATCGCGTCAAGATATTATGGGGCATTACAAAAACAGGCCCAGACGATGATGTAATTGGACATTCTTAAGGCTAAAACTTGAAGCAACTACCATACAGCTATATACGACAACTTGTGACCTTTCCCAGTGGAAAGAGATGCCTGGCTTTTATAAAAAATTAATCCAACTTTTTGTTGGTTTCTTCCATGAAAGTCAATGTATGGATGAATGATCTAGTAGGTAAAGATAGAAAGATTAATAAAAGTATTACTCTCAAGTCTCAAACTACATACAGCTTTAGATGAGAAAGCAACCTTATTATTAGTCAATAAATTTTAAGATTCTTTTAATTAATTAATTTAAACCTATTTAGATAATTCCTCAAAAAAAAGCATTTAGATAAAAAAAAATTATAAATATTACGCGGGGGGGGGGGGGAGTTTACCATACAAGCTTTAGTGCGTATTTGATGATCTTCCTTTGAAATAAGACAGTTTGGATTAATGAAGAAAAATAATAACTATTAACTATTTAGTAAAAAAATGTTAACATAAATCACAAGTGATTTTTAGAATTTTTTATTAAAAACATAAAATTTTTCCAGTAGAAAAATTTTCAAAAATATTTACAATCTTATATTTAAAGAGACTCGTAATGTTAGTTTCTTTTTTCCCAATTTGTTCTGGGTTAACACGAGTTCCTGTTGGGCTATGTTTTCAACTGCCAACGTGTTTGCTAACGCCTAACTTGATGACTAAAATAAATCCGGGCCCTGATTTTCCTAACCTACTTTTTCCTCTCCCCACTTCTCATTTTCTTTTTATTGAATTTTCTATTCTGGCACTCCACTTTCTTCTTCCCTTCCAGACAACAGATCTAATAATAAAACAATTAAAGTTCAAATTTTAGGTCCACTGAAAAATATATTTTTATTAGTTTTTTAAAAGAAAAAGGTCATGCAGAAAGTATAAATAAAGTATATCTTTCTCACTTACTCTTGGACCAACCCTGCTTTCAGGCAAACAAGAGTGAAAATAAAAACAAAAGAATAATCCACTCAATAATTTGTGAGTAGTATAAAAATCAAATGTCATGAGTAAATAATTGTCCAAGATTATTAGGTGCCTGTTTACTTTGAATTTACTAATGCACTTACCTACGTCCAATTGAAGCATCTCCCTGTAAATTTTGCATAAATTGAAGCAACTTCTTATGATTTCCCATTTGAGTTTGACATATTTACCTGACAAATGTTTTCTTTGTAAGGTCTAGACCTAGCGTACATAAAAGTATGACCTAATCTACAAGCTTATTTAAGAACTTAATTTGTGATAATGTAACATTAAGATAGATGTAAATATATGTATGTAAAACTTTATAAATATAACTTATTTATGATATAAGCATATATTTTTAAGGTTTGATATAATATTCAGGATAACTTATTTAAAAATAGATTTTAAAATAAGAGAAGTTTATTTTCAATAAACTTAACTCTTTATATATCAACATGATTAGCCAACATGATTAATGATTAAATAAATAAATGTAAAATTTAAACGTATTATAAGAAATTTAATATAATAATCCTAGCAATGAATATTTATTTAAAAATTTTGAAATAAGATAGTTTGTTAGACTTGAAAAACTTTTTGAATGTCTTATAACTTAATTTATTTAATTAAATAGACTTTATTAAAAGTTTTGATCTGACTTATTTTATAAAAAAAAGCTCGGACTAACCTAAACCTGATAAGTTAAGTCATAGAACCCTATCCAGTAATCTGACCTATTTCCCCTGCTTACCCATGAAAACTACAAGACGCATGATAAAGTCACCATAAATCCCATCAAATAACTCACCGACGAACGAAACAAATAACAAATTCCAATAGTTAAAATTTTGAATTAAATGACCGTGCCAGATTCAAAACTTACTTAACAAATATTGCAAGTCCTCACTAAGTTACTAAATACGTGTTTGGGAACTAATTATGTTAAGAATGTAATTGACATTCTTTCAAAAGTAACATAAAAGTTACTTCTACTTTTGATGCTTCGAAATGCACAAAATGAAGTTTAGAAGCTTTCAAACATAAATCCAAACACATTCAAAGTCTTTATGGGAAGATCACTCATGTTGATGCCTTGTATAGGAAATATGAAAGGATGGCTAGGAATCAGCATGTCCCTCGTCTGTTTTAACCTGTAACTGTAAGGATGCTCATCAACGTTAACCTCATGCATGTGCTGAATTATTTTTTTACATATACGGATATTCATTGGGATTATTTAAAGAATTAAATTATTTTGACACGAAGGATTATCTCCTTATGTCCCTGTTAATTAGATTACTTATACACTTAGCATGACAGACACGACACTTGGATAATTCTATTCAGTTAGGGGCAATGACATTAATCATTATAGGCAAGATCACATGTACTACCTTATAAATCGGTGCTGGCAAAATCAGCACTATCTGTTTCTTCGTAATATATATCATAAACTCTATCATTTAATCTTGGTTTTGTGTTTGAAAGTTAAATTTATTCAACATCAGAATCGCAAGGCTTCTATTTTCACATTAAAAAAAAACATTTCTAAAGTAAAAATCTTTGAAAAGAAAAAGCTCGTCAACTTTTTATCCTTTTTCGTTTAATTTGACTTCAGGTAAATGATGTATAATTTTATGTTGAAGTTAACGATATTTTCTAAACTTACAAGAGCGACTCTTCTCTTGACCTTTTTTTTTTTATGCTGCCAATCATAGCAGACAAAAACTACACTACTACAAAAGAAGCATTCTACCACGATCTACGCATAACTAATTTCAAAATGATTTTCGTGTATAACTAAACGACAACGGTCTGCGCATAACCAATTTCGAAATGATTAATCAAATATGATTATGTGGTCAACCGTGTTTGAATTGTTACCGTTCCCATTTAAACTACGGTTTTCAAAAAATCGACTTTGAAAAGTAGCAATTTATTACAAAAATGCCACCATGCATCTAACGACGACGGGTTTCATGGAACCGTCTCTAAATGGCCGTCGTAGAAGCCTACAATTGTAGTAGTGCTACTAGTAATACAATACTATACATGGTCAGAAACTAGGAAAGTAATGGGTTTGACTTTTCTAAAATATTTTTCTAGATAACAAAATATAATTATAATTATTAATTGGAAAAGTAAAAAATTATAAACATATTTTATTTTTAAGACATACTTTCTTTATCTTAAAGAAATTAACTTAAGGTAGAAGTGAAAATTTATTTGCTTCAGTTTAAAAAAACTATGTGATTTTTTTATATAGAGACAATTTGTTTAAAATTAAAATAAGTAATTTAAAATAATTTTTTTAAAAAAAAAAATTTTTTTTTAGCATATAAGATTTGTTTATCAAAATAAGTAGAAAATTGATTCTCAAAATAATCATTTAAAGTTGTATTTTTAATAAGTAGATAGAATTTGTTTATTAAAATAAATAAAAATAATTTTTTTAAGTGTAGTTTAGACAAATAAAAAAACAAAAACTGTTTATTTTAATAAAATAATTACTTTTTAAACAAAGAAGTTTAGAGATGAATTTGTTTAAACTTTAAATGCGCAACATTAAAATAAGCATGTTTTAAAAATATATTTTTTTAGAAGCAAATAGAATTTGCTTATCAAAATAAGCAAAAAAAAAAAAAAACTTTTTCTTTAGTAGAACCAGTTTAGATAAACATACAAGAAAATAGAAAGATGTTTATTTATTAAAATAAGATTTTTTTTTCAAGAAATAAGTTTAAATAAACTCATCCTAAATCAACTAGTCCGTTAGGGAGGGGTAAAACTAAGAAAACAAGTTGGACTCGTCACACCAACCAATTTTGGTCCTTTTTTGAGTCGGATTAAGATTTTGAACTTGTCTGGTTTTGATTTGCAAAAAAATAGGTTGCAAGAAAAGAGGGATGGGCCAATCAGCTAACATATTTTTTATTAAATAAAATTTAATATTTATTTTGATATTATATGTATATATTATTAATTTTTAATTAATTTATTATTTTGTCTAAATAAATTATTATTTAAATTTAAGGTAATATATTCAATTTTTAATAAGCATTTATTATTTAATATTTATAAAAATAAAATTAATTAAAATCAATTAAAATATATTTATTATTTTTTCTTAATATTTTAATTTTGATGGATGAATCCATCAATTTGACCAAAAACAAAACAAAATATGAATTTCAACTCATAAATAAAATGTAGGATAAAATAAATTGATCAATTTTTGTGGGATAAGATGGACTGACATATTTTACAACCCCTACGAGAAATATGAAACCCAAAGTGAAAATTAAAACATTTAATGATATATGGAACAAGTCAAGAGTCAAAAGGTGGAGAGATTGATGAAAATGTAAATCATAAAATCAGAACAAGGTGTATGAAATGACGAAGTATATATGGATTGTTGTGTGATAGCAAAATTTTTCTTAGGCTAAAAGAAAAATTCTATAGAATAATTGGAAGATCGACAATGTTTTATAAAGTTAAATGTTGATCAGCACATAGATAACATGAACATAAATTAGGGGTAGCACAAATGAAGATGTTAAAGTGGATGTGTGATTATACGAAGATGGATAAGATAAGAAATGAAGATATTTGACGAAAGATAGCATAGATATCGGTGAGTAAAAATATGAGAGAACATGGATTGAGGTAGTTTGTAAAAATATGAGAGAACATGAATTGAGATAGTTTGGACACGTAATGAGACGACCATTGAATAATTTGGTAAGAACAAAAGTTTATAACCAAGAGTTTGACACAAAGAGAGGTAGTGATAGACCGAAATTTACCTTAGAAAATGTAGTTAAAATAAGATTTAATAGAGTGAGATATAAATTGACAGATGATGTATTTTAAGATGGAATAAAGAAAAATTATAAATTTGGTTGAGAGTTAAATTCGTTGTTATCCGTAATCTCTTTGTTCCATATTGTTTCTTTTATGTCATTTTTTTATCTCCCCTTCTTTTTTCTCCCTTTTTTATTTTACTTTTTTTTTTCAATCTTCTCATATTTATTATTGGATTCATCTATCACAAATTTTAATTAACTTGGATTAAATATATTGTTAATGTTGATATTGATTTTTTCTTAATATTTTAATTTTGATGGATGAATCCGTCAATCCGACCAAAAATAAAACAAATTATGAATTTCAACTCATAAATAAAATGCATGATAAAATAAAAACTGATCCATTGTTTGCAGGATACGATGTACCAACATATTTTACCACCCCTATGCGGAAATATGAACCCCAAAGTGAAAATGAAAACATTTAACGATATAAGGAACCAACCAAGAGCCAACCCATCACATCAGAGTTATGAAGAAAAGAACATTACAATCACATATACCGCGTGACAACTCCACTTTAACTGGTCTAAAAGCTTACCGAAAAAGATTGTTCAGGTAACAATTACCGGTCGTTAACGTTTATTAGACGTTAATTTCAGTTTCATATTCATTTGTTAGACAATTATATTTTTATTTGATTAAAGAATTTTTTTTTAGCACAAGCTAATTTTAAAATAAAATTTTAATTTTTTAATCTTTATTGTTAAACACTATTTTTTTTAATTTTATTGTTTTATTTCACTGAATACATTTTTTATTTATAATAACATTGAATACATTTTTTAAGCTGAATTACGCTGAATACTTATATGAACTGTTACAAGATTGTTCTAATTCAATGGATGATTTAAAGTTTCAACATTAAATATTGTTACCTTTCAGAATAATTCTATCAAAATTTGTCATAAAAAATACATGTATTGTAGTAGAAAAAATAAACACTAAAATATTACTACCAGTATTCAAAACCCTAGAAAATAAAACAAATCCCCCAGTCCAGCCCACCATTGACCTTGTTGTACCCCCGAAGGTTTCGCCTCAATTCTTACGGTTACCAAATTCATGATTTATTTCTACGTACATAGCATAATGTTTTTTGTACATTGCTCCCAATGATGGATTCTCCCTCTTCCTCCTCCTTCTCCTCCGAGTTCGCTTCCATAGTCACCGCTGATCAGGTACTACCCCAATTCCCTCCCTTTCTCTCAAATCAGTCATTTTCTCTCCTTTTCTCTATCTGCCTCAAAAGTTCAATGGTAGGACTATTTTCTTTATCTGGGTACACCCAGTTACACTCATTTCGCTGGAGACTATAACTTTCCGTCATCTTTATAACTAACTACCTTTTATGTACTTAATGCCAAAAATTATATATATTACTCTTTGGAGTTTCTAATTTGGGTTGTTTTGTTGTGGTAGAGTGCTGCTCGGAGCGGCGGAGAAGGCGTGGCGGCGGAGCAGTCGCGGCGGTGGCACGACGTGTTCTGGTTAGGAATATTCTTAATCCATTTGATTGGGCTGGGGTTCCTTATGGGGGTTCTTGGTCTGAATAGGTTTGAGAGAGAGAATAGGCTTAACATTGACAAGTACACGTCCCGGTTTTCTGAGAATGAATCCGGGTTGACCGAGACTTACTGGCCACTGTATGCTGCTGCTGGTGGGGTTGGGACTGTTCTTGGATGGAGTTGGTTGTTGTTGTTGGGTTTTCAGGCTACTCAAATGATGAAGGTTACTGTTCACATACTCACCACTTACCTTGCTGTCATTAGTGTTCTGTGTTTCTGGGCTGGTCAGATTTTCTGGGGGGTTGCTTTTGCTATTGGAGCTTCTATTCAGTTCCTGTATGTCATAGCAGTCATAGACAGGTATTGGCCTCAATTTGTCGTCTTTTTTTTTTTGTTTTTACATGTTTTATGTTGGATTGGATTTAAATTGTTTTCTTGTTACTCAAATTGTGGGTTTAAAACCAGTTTGAGTTGTAATGGGCTTGGATCTCTTAAACAAGTGGTTAGGGGTTTGAATTTTGACTCGTGTATGAAGAAAACCTGGTTGGGAGGAGGTAACCCACCTTTTAGTGCCTTCAGATCTCTCAAAGGAAATTAGTCTCGGTAAATGACCGGAAATACTCCTTGTAGGCTTTGTGTATCAAGAAACGTTGTGGGTCAAAAGGCAGACATTGACTTTGGATGTTAGTATGGTATGATTAAAGAATAATTAATTGGCCATTGTTTTGTTTTTGGGTATCAATTCACTGTTGTTTTAGAACTGGAAAAAAAGGTGGTTTCTTTCCTCATAAGCAAATGGTAGGGGAATAGTAAGTTATTCTTAGTATGTTGGTTTATCTAAGACTAAAAGTCAACAATGCATCCCGATTTAGTTTTCTTCTTTGCTGTATACAGTGAAAGTGGTGGTTGATTGGCATATTTTGTAGGACAATATCACTGTTGCATAATGTCCTAGTTTGAATATATTTTCTCTTTTTTATTGCCATCCAAATCCAATCCCTATGTTTTCAACAGTCTCCCTTCCCTGGAAATGCAAATAAGCAGTTGTTAACTTGTTATATTCTGTTTTTAAATAATTTTTCTTTGCATGTCTTCAAAGATTAACGTTACCAGTTTCTAATTTTGTGGTCAAGTTTTTCTGCTGCTTCTTTTTAGCTTTTTGTATAATTGATTGAGTCCGTAAGATGGTCTCTTGTGGCTTCTTTTCTTCTCTCCAGACTTCCATTTACGATGTTGGTTCTGCAAAAAGCTGTGAAGATGGTTTGGAGTATTCCTGAGGTTATGAGAGTGGCATATGCATTTATGTTTGTCGTGCTTTTATGGATGGCCTTATGGTCATTTGGAGCAGCGGGTGTTGTGGCTTCAAGCATGGGTGATGGTGGACGCTGGTGGCTTCTTGTGGTGAGCTGGCAAGTTTTGCTCTTCATTCTATGTTTTCTAGTTTGGACTGTTTTTGGCATCAGTTTACTAAATCTTCCTCATCTGATTACACTGATATTGCAATTCATGATTGCAGGTTCTATCTATGAGCTTATTTTGGACAGGTGCAGTACTATGTAATACTGTGCATGTTGTAGTGTCTGGGATGGTGTTTCTTGTACTTTTTCATGGTGGTAGAGATGCAGCTTCTATTCCAGCTAACTCCTTAATGAAATCTCTACAGTATGCTTTAACAACATCTTTTGGCAGCATTTGTTATGGTTCATTATTTACTGCAGCTATTAGGACACTACGGTGGGAGGTAACCAATCATTATGACCAATTTGAAGTTCATTTCCTTCATGTATGGAGGCTTTTATTTTCATTTTTTCTTCTATTAAAATTTTGATTTGTCTTTCAGATACGTGGATTTCGGTCAAAGATTGGAAATAATGAGTGCTTACTTTGCTTGGTTGATTTCCTTTTCCATCTTGTGGAGACTCTTGTTCGTTTTTTTAACAAGTATGCATATGTTCAGGTACACTTCTGTGTCCATGTCATTAACTAGTCCTTTATATGATAGAAATTGCATCTTCTATGATGACAGGTTTCACATTTAGTTTAATTGCTGGTAATTATAAAGGAATATGTAAAAATACCTGGAATGAAGTTCATTGCTGTATCAGCTACCTGTTCAAATGTTCCCCTGAAGTGAGGTGCTTTTGTTGAGGCTAATAGGGGGGTCAAATGTGGCTTCAGGTGCTTCCTTAGGAAATGCCATTGCCAGAGTTGTCTTAGTTTAATCAGTTTAATATCATCCAAAATCATATTTTTTATTGTTTTAGCTAAGTCAAGGATATGAAGTGGTTAAATATCGAGGGTGAAATTCTTTCAAGCATTAGTATCTTGTATAAAAGTAAAAAATGAATAAGTAGAATAATTATTACTAGAATTCCCAATAAATAAAAATTTAGAAAGATATGGATAACATTTACTCTCTGGCACCACTTGGCACTGCAAGAGAACACAAAGATAATGCATTTCTTCAAATGGTGTAAAAAGATCTCTGTGGGGCATATTCCAACATAGGATTTGTTATGAACCGTGGATTGTTAAAAGCAGTTGTCTGTTTTTCTATGATGATTGAAATATAGCATAGTGACAACTTGGGTTTCAGTTTATTAAATGTATGGGTTCTTGGAAAACTTACTCTGGCATGCTTCATGTTTATGTCCCTTACAGATTGCTGTTTATGGTAAAAGCTTCAACCGTTCTGCTAGAGATGCATGGGAGTTATTCCAGTCAACTGGGGTTGAGGCACTTGTGGCCTATGATTGTTCTGGTGCTGTTCTTCTAATGGGCACTGTTTTTGGTGGGCTGATAACTGGAACTTGCTCTGGTGTTTGGGCATGGGTTAAATGGAGTGACAGAGTTATTATGATTGGATCCACAACCATGCTGATGGGGATGGTACTGGTAAGTTAACAATCTTCTTTAAAATTTGTTCTTGGGACTTGAACTACATGCTGCTTGTTAACTTTTTATTCTCTAAAAATGGTGAGGAATATTCAGTTATTGTGCATAAACCACTTGTGACCGATTGGATTGTATCAGTATAATTGTTTCAGTCCTATGGGCTTTTCCATAAATTAAAAAACTATTTAATGGTGGCATATCCATACTTATCGTTTCCCCGTTACATGTTGACCATGAAAAGTATTCAAACTGTGCAACGTAAAATATGTTAATTTTTTTATAGCTATGTATGACGGGGCTAAATTAATTATGGCATGCCTTGTATATTACTCTCCTGTCGTGTGTTGACTATGAAAAGTCAGTCAAAGCTGTATATTGTTGAATGTGTGCTTTTTTGTGTGTACACGTGACTTAAAATATGTAACTATTCAGGTTGGATTAGCAATGGTTGTGGTGGAAAGTGCTGTTACATCCATATATATCTGCTATGCAGAAGACCCCTTATTGATTCAGAGATGGGATGCTGAATTTTTCAACCAGATGTCTGAGACACTTCATCAGAGACTTCAATATAGGAGTGCTCGAGCAAGGGAAGTTTTAACCCACAATCGACTCGATGACATTGTACGACAAAACATGTCTATTTGAGGGATCATATTGTTTGGTACTATAGCAGTTTGTTTGTCCATTACATGCACATTTTTTCTTTTCATATTTCCAGTTAAATTAATAGGAATAGGAGAAAGTCTCTGGTGGTATAGTATGGCTAGCCATCAGCGGCAATGTTGGATGTGAAACGTCCAAGGTTACCTCTGGTATTTTTATATCGGAAATGGAAAAGAGAGCTGTAACAGTTCGCTGTGATTGTCTCGTGTTAAAGTTTGTGAATTGATGTGTAAACTACAAAATGTACAGTTTAAGTTTTTTGGCAAAAAATAGATAACAGTTACAGTATTGAGATGTTTTTTTGGGTGAGTGTTTTTTTGCTGCATAGTTTTTGGGTGAATGTTATTGATATTGGTTTGAAAATTCCAATTACATAATTAACATTTTTTACGTATATATATCTTTTGAAACCACAATGTATTGTCATCTTAAGTGATGAATTCTGCATTTTATATAATTCTTAATATGGTTATATTTGTTAAATTATTACCACAACATTGTGTAATAATTAGATGTGGATATATGGGCCATGATTTGCGAACTGGTTCGTTTGATTTGCAGCCCATGCTGACCTGAGTCCATATAATGTTGGGTTGGACTAGTTATGCTTATGAATTCAACGGATGCAGATTACCTGCAGCGGACGTTGGAGAGAGAGAAAAAAACAAATAAATCAATCAAACTACAAAGTGCTTACGATTATGATCAGTGGTAAAATGTTTGTATACCTATTCATACGTGGAAGTGCTTACGATTATGGTCATGCAATTATTTTTTCGTTGATTTAAATACGATGAGTTCTTAATTCAGTCCATCATTTTAAAGATTTAATATAGTCCGTGTCATTTCTCTTCCATATGGTCTTTTTATTACTGTGTTTTGTAATTTTGAGTTTTTATTTGATCTTAAATTTTAAAGGGTTATGATATTGTGGAGGAGTCAATTAAAGAACTTCTGAAGGTTAGAGGTGAAAAATTAATAGACAAAACGAATTGTTTTTCAGGTAAAATTTTACAACTAACCCAAAAAGTGAAGCAGGTGACTATTTCTTTCACAAACAAAAGTTCTAGTTTGATTTTTTATCACCAACTACAATAACAAGAAAACAATTTTCTAGGCGCACGTTTTATCAAATTCAATTATTCATGGCTATCAGCAAAAAGTGAGAAACCAAAGTACTACTGTTACTATAACTAATGCACGATAAACCGATGATTACTAGTTAGAGATTCTGACTAAATTATTAGAACTCAAATGGACACTATTAAGCAAAGCAACTTCCAGAACCTCTTGCCCTGTGTAGATTTTGTTTCACATTTTTCTTTTGGCTGAGAAGTGCAGAGTTTAATGTGCTTTTTGATCAAGATGATTCCAGTTTCTATATCAGTTCCTTTTTACTGTAAAACTATATTTTAATTTTGGCTTTATTCAGAGCTCTGATATCTCACAAAGTGGCCCTGCACGCAACAGCTGCAAACTGTGTTTATGTTTGAATTGTTGATAAGATTGATTGTACTACTTTAGCATCAGTCTCACAATTATGTCTTTCAATTTTTTGAAAAAAAAAGCTAAGAAATTTGTTTCTTTATTTTAAAACTTATAATATATATATATATATAAAATAGGAGATAAAAATAATTATATATGAATTATGTGTGATAACATGAACACGGCTAACGCTTACATGACATTTAACGCTGTATGTGTGACATCTAACAGTCATTGCCTTGAAGTAATTCTTACTAATCTTTGAACTTTCGTAAATTAAACTATAACACAACTTTTCAGAGAACAAATAAATATAGTGCATGTTTGTTTCCCCGTTAAAACATTAATTGTATGAATTTCAATGTTTTTAAAGGGTTATTTTGCGCATTCTGAGACACCAAAAGTAGAAGTAACTCCTTTGTTACTTTTGAAAGAATGCCAATTACTTCGGTTCCCTAACACAGCCTATAGTACTTTGGTATGACTCAAGTTATATTGATGTGTGTATTTTGTATCATACAATCATATGACATCATGTAAATTATATAATCACATAAGTTAATCAAGTTTATTTTTCTTATTTTTGCAATTCAATATGAAGACCTAATAACAAATTTTATATTTTATATTTTGATTTTTAATTTAATATTTTATTAAAAGTTAGATTATTTTATTCCTAATCTTCTTAATTCAATCCCTAAAAATTTCCTCATTCAGAAGATCTTAAGCAGGTTCTAAAGGCATATTCAAATTCTGATGGTAGCTACTAGTTAGTGCAGTATCTACTTCTACTATTTGCTTCTTTCCTTTGAAAAATTTAAAATAGAAATATCATACACTATACGGAGGCAATTGCACGGTGAATGACTATGAAGTGGATCGGGGCTAAGTTGAAAGAATAGAGTTGTTGCGTGTAAGTAGTGGAAGACTGGTTGGTTTTGATACCATGACCATGATTTTGGTGTTGTTAATGCAGCTTAGCATACTAATGCTGTTATGCTGGTCAGCTGGTGTTTGAGAAGATCGTAACCCTATGCCCCACGCATCATTGATGTATCATCGCACGACTTGCACAGAGAAGTGGCATGAATCGTGCTGTCGAGGTCAATGGCGAGGTAGGAGGCACGGTGCAGAAGCGGCACAGTGAATGTGACGGTCGGTGACAGAGAAGGAGATAATGAAATAACAGAGTGAAGGATAGGAATGGCGAGGATAAGAACCACCGTGCAGAAGCAGAAGTAACACGGTGAATGTGTCCGTGAATATTTACAGATTAAAACTCATTATAAATAAGTTATTAAAATACGACATCATCAATAAGTGATTAAGATACGACAATATAATAGATATGACTTCACTGATGTGAGATAGTTCACCTTCACATAATTGAATTATATGACCAAATTGTATATATACTTAAAGAAAAATACTATCATGTATATACTTGAGGTTTATTAAATAATTTACATAAAAAAGTGTGTAAATAAAGGAATTCGGACACAAAGTGCAGAAGAAAAAAGTTTGAGGTGATGTGTCATTAAGTGTAAAAATGCCACGTTACTACGTTACTACGTTAGCGTAAAATATAGACATACACTACTTGTTCTACAGACTGATACACTGTCGGATATGACGCAGCTAGTATCCGGAAAAACTCCACACCACACTGCAATACCAAAGCAAAGAGATTGAGGATCCTTTCAAGCAAACATTTTACTTCAATTAACCTTACCTAGCTCATAGCTACTCCTATTCGTGTAGATTAGAACCTAGAAGGCCGGAACATATTAAAATATTACATGAAAAATGTTGTTTAAAATAATTTATATTTTTAATTTTAAAAGATACTACTGAAAAGTAATTTTAAAGTATAAATAATATATTTAACGAGTTATTGATTTGAATAAAATTAAATTCATTATCTTAAAATAAGATTTTAAATTTAAATTTTTTTGATAAAAAATGTGATTAAGGAAAAAAAATCACTAAAAACTGTCAATCAAATTGTTTATAAGGATTATTCATTAATATATTCATGAATAGTATATATTAGTAACATGATAAAAATAGATAATATTTAATTATTGTTTCTTAAGTACTTATATATACATAAATATGTTTTTTTAAAATAAAAATATTCTGAGATAAATTAAAATAACGAAAATAACAAATACTGTAGCTTTACTCTATATTATAGTAAAAAGGAAAGAATAAACTGAGTAGAAAATTGAAGCTTTATTTTTGGTTTTACTTGGCCTCAATCTAATCACCATCCCATCGATCTCAGCATGCACTCCTTCCGATAGCTCTACCCTCGCTTTATGTGACATGAATACTAAATATCTGAAGAGTATGTGATGCAGAAATATATACTACTCTACTATCATTTTACGAATATAAACTCATTTTTAAAAAAATAAAATTGTCAACATAAAATGACAAGGCTACAGTTAAGTAATTATAATTATTTTAATTTTTTAAGACTTATTTTCTCTTTATTTGCATAGAAATATCAGAAAATTTTTAATGATAAATCTCAAATTATGATTTTATAAAACTTTTTGATAAATCTTATATAATCAGGGTAAGATTGAAGATTTTTTTTTAATGATAGATCTTATTTTGAAATTTAAAAAAAAGAAAAAAAAAATTATTTTTTTTAGATATATATATTTTAAGAGTTTTTTTTTATAATAATTTATTTTAGACATCTATTCACCTTTTTTATTAAAAAATATAATGAAAAATATATCTTAAATTCAAGATTTAATACTAAAAATTCTCTTATTATTTATAATTATTTTAAAAATATATAACTTTATGTTCAGCGATACTCTAAAGTCTAAAGTAGCGAAAAATTAAACCACAACAAAATACTGAAGATGAGACAAAAAAGTATATAACACATTTATTTATTTACTTAAAAATAATGATTATTGAACCTGCATTTATATCAGAACATTTGCAGATTATAGAGGTCAGAGCTGAGAGCAGCTAGAGCTGAGTTCAGAGTTGTGTGGTGTCCTATTCCAGGAGGCTGGAGGGAGCGAAGCATGCAGAGCAGAGGATCAATCATGTGGTGTGAAAATGTAATATATTTTGTCAGAAGAGAGATGCTGAAACAGTTTTTTCTGTCTTGGGACATGGATCATAGATACTACTTCCGTTTCTTTTTAACTGCCTTTTTAAGTTTATTACGTAGAAATTAAAATAATTTTCTTTACTTCATAATAAATATATGTATAAATTAATGAAAGATTAAAATACAAATAAAAATATAATTGATAAAAAATAATTAATATAATATTAAACTTTATAAATAGCAGATAAATTGAAATATTTTTTTTCTTCCAAAATCTAACTATTAAAAATGAATAGAAGTACCTAAAAACTATTAAAAATTAATAGAAGTACCTAATAGACACCCACACAGTATGTATAGGGTCGGAGTAATTACTTAAATTATCAATCAATTTAATCTTTAAAATTATAATAATTAATTAAAATATTCTTAAAATTGAAAAGACTTAATTGAATTTTTTTACAACTTCTTCCGCATATTTTGAGCCTAAACTTATTGAATATTCTGAATTTTATCTTATTGATAGTTATTTATCCAAAATTTTACTGTCTATGTTCAAAATTTCGCGTGTTTTTATCTCTTAAGCTCAATTAAACATTTAGAAAATTGTAAAAATTGTTGGAGGATTAAATTTTAATTTTAGGAACTGATATGTTTGATCATTACAATATTAAGTGCATTTGATTTACTAAAGCTTCTTACATTCTTAAGAATGTTATTTCCAATAATAAAACATGATAATGAGTATTTATTTTTTAAAAAATATTTGGTTATATTTTAATATCCTTAGAATTATTTTTAAAAATTTAAATAGAAAATAAAAAAGTGTCATGTGTATTAAATAATAAATTCTCATGTTAAAAAATATAATAAAAAATAAAATTATAACATTCCCATAAATCAATAATACCAATAATTTTTTTTAAAACTTGTAAGAAACATGAAAAATGTTATATTTCTATTTTCATATTTTTATGATAAAATTTTGTGAAATAAATGTCCCTTAGTTATTAAATTAATTAATTAATTAATTAATATTTTATAATTTTAGAAAATATTTTGCCATTTATTTATTTTAGAGATTAATTTGACCATCCTGTCAATCAATTGCAGATTTTCTCTTAAATTAACTTTTAAAAAATAAATAACTCAATAAATTTACATTTCTCGGAAAACAACGATAAAGGTCTGTAAAGTGAACAAGAAGGGAAAATGGCATTTTTAAATAAATAATACAAATTAATAAAATATTTTGAAAAATGGTGTAGTTTGCAAAATAATTTGAAATTTGGGGTCATGGAACACGCCCAATTTAGGCGTGTTTAAACACGTCTATTTGAGGCGTGTTTGTGTGAGCAAAGGTCTATAAATGAGTGCCTCTAGATACATTGGTTCAGTGCGTTGTTGTTTGGGTCTATTGGTTGTGGTTTGGTTCTAGTTTAAGCGTCCATTAAGTGTCTTTATTTGTGCATTGGTTGGCGGTAAGATATGAGTTCAGGTGTTGCTGTTATGTTATTTTTTAATGGAAGATAAGTTAGAGGACGACAGGGTGTTGTTTTTGAAGGGCACAACAGGACGACACGTATCAATCGAAGATCAACAATTAGTGAATTACATGAGAAGATATGCAAAAAATTAGGTCTAAACGACAACCAACGTATCATTTTGGTGACGGCAAGATTATGGCAACACGATCATTACACGGGGAGTGAACTGGTGGATGATGAAGACATAGAAGTTGTAATCGACCAATTTTTGAAGCAGTTAAGGAATGAATTGTTAGAATTGTACATGGATTATGTCGCAGTGGAGGATGTTGTTTTACCCTTACCGATGAGGTCAGTCGCTTTTAATTCTGCAAATAATGAAGCGTCATATGCTGCTCCAGTTGTAAATGTGTCTGAGGAAGCTGAACATGACCCAACTTGGGTTATGGATGACGATGATGAAAATATCGTAATGGAAGATCGTCTTCTTGAGGAGGATGCTAGTGCATCGGATAATGATGAGGATGTTGGTGTACATGCGACTGAATTCCAAGAAGACACTGGTGTGGGGTCGTCTCGAATGCGTCATCATGCGGACGTTGGATCTACTCAAGTAGAAGAACCTGTTGAAAGTATGTTAGATTGCTTTAATCAGTGAAACTGTAGTGATATATGTTTACCTGTTAAATTCTTTTCATTTTGAATGATCATAAATGTAGATGTTGTTTAGGGTTTAGGTTTTATGATTTAGGGTTTATGTTGCTTATGATAATTGTTTAGGGTTAAGGGTTTGGGTTTCTGGTTTAGGGGTTAGGGTGTATGGTTGATGATGATGTTGTGTCGATGATGGTTAGGTTTAGGGTTTAGGGATTAGTGGTTTAGGGTTTAGGGTGTAAGGATAATGGTTGAGGGTTTATGGGTTATGGGGTAAAGAAAATGGTCGAGGGTTTAGGATTAGGGTTTAGGATTTAGGGATTAGGGTCAGTGTTGGCTACTATTCTTTTGACTGTCAGATCATACATAATCATTTTCAATATCTTTTTATTGGTTTGGGAAACTTAATTCCAGATTTCTTTCATTGGGGTTTTATGCTTGCCTTCGTCATATTATTGTATTTTATTTGGCTTATATGTTTTGGTGCTGAGGTCATTCCTTTTTGGGATGAAATTCCACATTACACATATATTGATTGGAGTCATCCATGCGACGAAGAAGAATCATTTACCGGTTCTGCTACGGGTTCGGGTTCGGGTTCAGGTTCAGTGCAAGGTCCATGGCAATTAGGGGATGACTTGTTTGTTAAACATGAATTTGGATCCAAAATGGAGGCACAAATTGTAATTAAACGGAACCTCATGAAGGAGCATCAAGAAGCAACTGTGGTTGAGAGCAAGCCTACGAAGTTTAGCATTAAGTGTGTTCGACACAACGATGGTTGCCCTTGGAGGGTTAGGGTAATCAAACCAACGTACGGTGAGAAGTGAGTTGTTTCAAGATGGGGTGGGAAACACAATTGCCTGAATGATCATATTTCACAGGGTCACAAATAGCTTGATGTTGATGTTATTGCTTCACTTGTAGTAGGTATGTTTCTATTAAATTTGGTTAATATGAATAATATTGTTTTTAGAGGTATGTTGTTAATGTCGATGTCATCATTTGATTGTTAGGAATGGTTAGGGAGAAACTGTCTGTGTCAATTGCATTGGCTCAGGAGAGGATCACCGATACGTATGGATTTAAAGTTTCATATGGAAAGACCTGGTATGCGAAACAGAAAGCAATGACAATGATTTATGGGGATTGGGAAGAGTCTTATGCATTTTTGCCAAGGTGGTGCGACTACATGCTACGTTTTTCACCAGGTTCTTTTTATGATATTCAAACAAATGCTTATTTTGTGGCTAATCGACTGGTGTGGGCAAAGCGTGTGTTTCATCGCGTGTGGCTAATCGACTGGCTTATTTTGTATGTAGAGGTCAGGCGGTTGTATCACAGGTTGAACATTCGCAGCGACATTGCAAAAATGTGGTTGATGCTATGAGGCATAATCAGACCCTTGCTACAGGCCACCATGTAGGCACATATAATGTTGAGCAGACATTATTTCAGGTGGAGGAGGGCTGGGATAGGGTATATTCGGTCAACCTTGCAGAGCGTTCTTGTCAGTGTGGCAAGTTTAAGGCCTTCAAATACCCATGTAGTCACGTCGCAGCTGCTGCTTTATATGTTTGCCAAAATCCTCATCAGTTTGTGGATGATGTCTTCCTCGTAAGCAACTTGGTTCAGGCTTATTCATTACCATGGCAGCCAATAGGTAATGAGTGTGCTATTCCACTGAGTGAAGGTCCAATTGTCATACCTGACAGGGAGATGTTGCGTGCTAAGGGCCGTCAAAGGTCAACTAGAATACGTAACGAGATGGACGAAGTCGAAACAATTCCAAGGCGAGTCAGATGCGGAATTTGCAAGCAGGTTAGACATAATCAGAGGAATTGTCCTACTAGTGATGGTGCTTCATGAATTTGAAATTATGTTTTTTTAATTAATGTGATGTTAATGTATTCGATTTATAAAAAAGTTGTCTAACCCTTGTATTTGTTTTACTTGAAATAAAATGTTGAATCTTTTTGTGATTTTTTTCTTGTTTATGACCACTTCGTTAATGTGTTTTAGGGCCAAATTGAGACTCCAAAGTTATGTTATTGACTTTATTGACATGAAAACTACAAACCCAATAAGTTAATGTGTTCACTATATTACAACGGCAAGTGGAACATACCACGACAAGGCAGTTTTGTGGGTTATGTTTAAGTGGTCGTTGTAATTTAAAATGTCGGTTATGTTATTTTCTTTTATGAAGTATTGATATTCGTCATTTGGATTGTTGGCTATGCTATCAATTACTATTTTTCACAACGTTATTGAATAAACCAATTTCGAATCAGAGGTAAATTAAAAAATTAAATGTATTACAACTAACATAAAAAACCACAAATGGCGAAAAAACTAAGACAGCATTGGCCACTGATAATGACGCGCTTGACGATCAGGTAGCCTCCGTCTACGAGGTAGCGGGGAAGGGTCTGGATGAGCAGGTTCTGGCTGAGGCGAGTCTTCCTGGGATGGGCCTTCCACATACGTGTCTACGTATGGAGGTGGACATGGAGTGTCCTGCTGTGAATATGAGGGTTGCGGATGGTCATCAGCTACGGTGGAATACGGTACATTTGCTGTAGCAGAATAATCAAACTGCGAGAGCATGTCGTCAAGGTCGACATGACTCCATGCACTACGACATACGTCACTGCTTGGCCCAACATCCGCTGAAGCCATCGCCATTGCCGTAGCCACATATATAGGTTGATAGTTAGCGGGTGGAGGCATTTGACTCTGCGAACTGCTTACCCCGTACCCCATGTCACCCTGCTGATGAGACTCGTAATATAGGGGCTGACTGCCGTATGTCTCTGCTACATATGGAGGCCTAAAATAACTAGAAGAACAAGGCCTGACAGCTACAATGGGCTCAGAAACAGGATGAATCGGTTGTCGTCTACACTCTAGCCCATGCCCCTCCCGTCTCCGACGGCCAACGACAACAGACACTTGTGGCTCCTCCTGAAGCTGGGTGTTTGGTGCATGTGGCCCTGCCTCCTCCAGGCAACAACTCTCTCTAAATATAGAGATTATGCGTTCGACTTTCTATTGCGCCTACTCGCGACTGTAACCCGGCCACTGATCATGACTAAGGGCAAAGTAAAGCATCTCCAGCCCATCAATCTATAAATTAATATATATAAACATTAGTGTCAGTTAAGTGTTGTATCATAATAAACATAAATACACAAATTATCATTTCAGCAAAACTTACACCACGTCCAGTCTTGGCAGCCATCTTCGATATGTGTCGCTTCCCATTTTCCCTGTACCAAACCATGTACTCATGGTTTGGCGACATCAAGCCCTGAACCAGAGGGGGAAGCTCGATGTACTAGTCCCGAACCTCCCACCGTCTAATAAACAGTCTCAGCTTACGAACCCAATTGTCTTCGCGTTTACCACGCAACGAAAGGTCATGCACACCCCTTAGCTTCCTGGGCCTACGTGGGATTGGCTGATCCCTCCCAAATTGGCGCATGCATTTGTCCGACTGCGAATATTCCACGGTGTGGAAGCATATAACAGGAGTAGTTGCTATCCACAACACTCGCTGCTGCTCAGAAGCACCAAGAAAGTGATAATGTAGATATGGTTGCCAAACCACCTGCACAGACACAATAACCACACAATTAAGTAAAGACATGGACCATGAAAGCACAGTAATGAACACTTACAAATAACTAAACGTACTTCATCCCGGCTGAGAGATTCCAATCTCATCCTATACCAGAGCAGCTCGTGTGCTCGAAACCGGCCTAAAGCGTTAAACCTTAATTCAAAATAACTACCATTAGAATACTATAAGACTGCATTACACAAATTATTTGAAAAAAACAAATATACTAAAACATACCGGTGTCCAAAATGTCACTCCGGGTGAGTAGGAAGCGGAATGGCTGGAGCAATGGGGGGAAACCTGAGCCACGCCCACGCCTGAAGCAGCATGTGACACCCACCAGTGTCACTTCTGCGTGGATCTATGCACTCACACATTTGCCTAAACAAATGTGCGAGGACCGCAGATCCCCAGCTATATGATCCAATGTCGTCGAAGTCCCCAGCAAGCAGTGGGACGTAACGCGTTGCGACCATGCTCTCCCCAGATCTGTCGCTCAGCAGCCATGATCCAATAAGTCGTGCAATGTGCGCCTTAGTAAATTGCGCCACGGCGATCAAATCGGGCTAAACCTCACCCCAATGCGCAAAGTGTCTATCAAAGAAAGACAGCCGCAAATATCCGCCTTTAAGCTCCGTGTCTCCCTCAGGTTCATGACCGAAAATGTCCTCAATGACGATCTCCCAATCCGCCACGGTGACCCCTGTGACGACCTTGCCCTCGGTGGGCAAACCTAAAATACCAGTCACGTCTTCCAACGTGATGGTCATTTCTCCCTGCGTCATGTGGAATGTATAGGTCTCTGGTCTCCACCGCTCAACCAGAGCACTAATCAGTGCAGCATCGATCTTAAAAAAATAACAAATCTATTTATATGCATTAATCTTAAAAAAATGCTTTACCCAACTAATTTCCAGCTTGCATACCTGAATATGTCGCATGTGTGCCACATGTAGAAAGCCGGCACGTCCTTACATATCATCGACGATGTCAAGTATATCGTCGTGTTGTGGCCCCCCCGTCGCTTTACCGCATCGCGTCTTCAACAGCTTAGCTGAGTCCTCGTTCCACACAGCTTGTGAAATGTGGGTCCGCTGAGTCCGCCTACGCAGAACACCCCACTTATACGGGGTAGGGATGACGTGTGTCGTCGGATCCATGGGCTCACCCTCATGATCGGATCCAGAGCGCGAAGAATCACTCGAAGATGAGTCAGCCATCTAACAACTATCTTAATATAAATAAATGAAAATTAAAGTTAAACAAAATTTTACTTCGGTTGACAACACATTACAAATAACTATCATATCAAATTAATTAAACCTAATGTACATAACTATCAATCCTAAACCATAATCACTCAAACATAAACCCTAAAGAATACTTAGGTGAAATGAAGGAGTTAAATCAGTTCATACTAGGGAGATACTTAAAGGGGACTTCATCCACCTCATGAATGAGTTTCACGCAAATGGAGTTCTACCTAGAAGAGGTAATGCTTCTTTCATCACTCACATACTTAACAAGGACATCCATCTTGGGCTTCATGACTTACAACAACAAATCATTAACCCTAAACCCATAAATCCTAATCAATTATAAACACATTAACCCTAAACCCTAAATCCCTAAACCGATCCCCATAAACCCTAACCCATTAACCTAACCAACATCAACAGTAAATCATTAACCCTAAACCCTAAACCGCTAAATCAAACCCCTAAACCCCTAAACCATTAAACTAACCAACATCACCAGCAAATCAGTAATCCTAAACCCTACACCCTAACCCTAATCCATTATCCATACACCCTAAACCCTAAACCCTAAACCATAACCCCTAACCCATTATCCATACCCCCCCTAAACCCTAAACACTGCACCCTTAACCATAAACACTAAGTTCTAAACCCTAACACATAAACCCTTAACCCTAAACCAACCATCTACATAGCTAACACTAACATGAACGTACCTAATAATTTTCTTCCTAACATATACGAACCTAACATTTTAATAACCTAGAAAATTTTCTACAAACATATAATGTACGGTGCTAACAATTCAATAATAAAATATGCTAAATTATAAAATCCACTTACTTGTTGGTAGAGCTTCGTTGCAAGAAAAATATACTCAAACTCCCAAGCGAACCAAACTAAACTTTTTCACCCAACCAAGAAAAGTTACAAATGGTCAATAGTAAAATTTTTTTGGTCTTTTATAGACCTTCCCTATCCAAACACGTCTAAATTGAGTGTGTTTAAACACGCCTATTTTGGATGTGTTCCATGATCCCAAATTTCAAATTATTTTGCAAACTGCACCATTTTTCAAATTATTTTATTTATTTAAAAATGCCAAGGGAAAAGTGAAGTGAACGTCCGCTAGCATATTTTATTTAACTTAAATTTTAAAATAAGTGATTATTTATTATTTAAAAAGCTTTAAAAAACAAACCTATATAAAAAAAAAGCCGTACTAGTGTGATGCAACTCTACACTACACTACATTCTTCTTAAAGCTTCATTCATCCAACACTTGTTGCTTCGAACTGCGTTTCCATATTCTGTTCTGCTTCCACTTGTTTAACATCAAAACACCTCATCCTCACTACCATCATGATTTATGCTACTTTCCTAATCAGTAGTTAGCTTAGGAAATATGCAAAGCTTCAACACAACAACCGAATCAGAATCAACCTCACCACTCTATTGCCATTCTCCCTTCTTTCACCGGTAAATTATAAACTACTACCTTTGACAACTTATCATTTTTATTTCCCCCTTTTAGTGAAATGAGTAATGAAAGCTGCAAGAAGAATTCACATGCAACAACAAATGCATGTGAATGAATTTTTCATTATTAGAAGAAAAAAATAAAAGAAATCTTGTTTAAAACAGAGTTTCCCTGTTTTTCTCTGGGGTCTGAAACAGGGGAAATGACACCAGCCAAAATCCAACGTGTTTCTCGGATCTTCAGCATTCTTTTCGACAACACGATGCTGTTGATTTAAGCTCAAGTTAATACTCTCTTTCTCTCCGTCTTTACAAATATATAGTGGTTCCTTCGTGTGTAACAGTTTCAATTTTTAAACTATATCCTTTGCTGCAGGTTCTGCGTTTGGTGGAAAGTCGAGCAATATGGCTGTTGTTGCAAGCAACTTACAGTGTGGGACATTCAACACGGTATTAGTTCTCTCTCTTTCCTTTTTAGGTAGATAAGTTTTGTGCACGCGTGCCTTGCCTTATGCCTTATCTATTTTTGCGTAGAACCTTGGGTGTGCAGAATTTGGTTCGACAGAGCAGGGACCTATGTTTCAGAGAGGAACAACTGTGTCCATGGCCATGGGGAACCAGCATGGTGAGAACTGGGCAGATGATAACCAACACAATGAAGATACTTGCACTGATATAGACACCGATGATAAAAATCAGGTGGGTCTCTATAGAATTCTTGGCATACTGTTATTATGAGTTGGAAAGTTTTTTTTATTACTAAGGCTAAACTACACTTTTTTGGTTACTCGTTTAGTTTTTTGATTTTACTTTGGCTCCCCAAATCTAATAAGTATCTTCAATTATATTAGAACAAGCTGTGTTCTTTTAACCAGTTTAACATACTATTTTGGTCAAGTTAATGATACGTGGTGTCACATACTCCACAACATCAGATGAATGTTTGTGATGAAGGTTGAAATAAACATCCTTAGTTCAAAAACTTATTGGAGTAGTTTGATCTAACAAAAAAACTTTAAAACTAAAGTAAAACATTTGAAGCATAAGAAAAAAAAAATAGGAGGAAAAAAAATTAAACTAGGGACCAAGCATTTTAGCCTATTATAAATTAAATTTCTGGGTATTGGATAGTGATGCTGAGAAAAAAAATAATGTTTTTCTGACAGTGTTTCTCAACTGTGTCTTGGTGCAATGGAGTTGGGGACGGGGCACTTGTAGTTGTGGACTCTCAGGATCAAAGTAAGACAAAGGTTAAAGCTGAAGACCAGAAGGTTATTAGCTACTTGCATCAAAACCTTGTGCTTATTAGTTCTTGTTTTGTTGTTGATAGCTAACTTTTTGTGGATGCTTTCTTTTAGACTGTTCGTAGGCTAGCTCAGAATCGGGAGGCTGCGAGGAAGAGTCGATTGAGGAAAAAGGTAATTAATTGCTCATGGGAGAAGTTTGATTCCAATTATCTTATCCAAAAGCTTATCCCAATTTGCTTTTAGTTGAGGTAGTTTTGACTCTCATGTTTCATCATGTTAGTTAGTTTCACTGTTACTAGTTGATTTTGGTTTCTCCCTATGTATGTCACAATCACTCAGAGTGAAATAACATGTTCATTTCTCACGTAAGTTTTTGGCATTATGTTAATGAAACATATTTGAATAATTCATATGGTTTGGTTTTTAAATAGGCATATGTGCAACAATTGGAGAACAGTCGAGTTAGGCTTGCGCAATTAGAGCAAGAACTTCAACGGGCACGTCAGCAGGTGTAAGAAGTTAAAGGTTTCCAATATATAATATGCAATCAATTTAGTTTTGTTATTATTCTACTTACTAGTATTTTGGGTTGATACTTGCTACAGGGTGCATTTATTGCAACTGGAATCCCAGGGGATCACAGTCATTCTGGTGTTGGAAATGGTAATTTAAAAGATGATTATTTCATTCATAGTGGCAGAAACATGATGGTTTTATTGAGTAAATGTTTTCTAATAGAAACTTATGGTACTGTTCAAGTTCATGCACTTCTTTAGAATTCCGAGAAAATAGATGAAGACTTGCATAATCCATATCTAATCATTGGAAGAATGTATTTTAAAATTAAGTAGAAATTCACATGAATTTGGTGCAATGGAAACCTGGAACTTTGTGATGGCATCAATCATGGGGCTATCTAGTTTTGTTCTATATCTGTATTTTGAAGACAAAGTGAATGTATGTTATTGTTATTGTTATTTCATAGATATTTACAATGTAAGAACAGGATTTTGGTTTCTTTGCATTAGATACTGAAGTTGTGCGTTATGGTGTATGCTGTATAGATGATTTCATTCACATATGAACATCTCTGCCCACAAAGTCTCGACAACTTAAATACACACATGATTATTCACTTATGTGTGAGTTTGGTCATATTGAAGAATGATGTTGAGGATTTAAATTTAAATCATTTTACATTTCTTAAATCCAAAATCATTTTACCTTTCTTACATTTCTAAGGATATTCAATTGTGCATTTTCAACTTGTCGGAGATCTTATTGATGCCCTAGAGGACTGGACAAAATTGATATGTGTAACTTTTGGTGCTGATGAGGGTATCGCGGTACGAAATTGGAGTTATCTTCCCATGCCAAAAATGATATATAAAAAAAACATTTTGCTTAATTTCTTGAGGCTTAAGTATCATGCTGAATATGTATAGTGTGTTTAGATTTAATTATTTTTATAATACGGGAGGGAATGTGAACATGTCATTTGTGATGATTTTTTTTATATCATTCAGGTGCTTTAGCATTTGACATGGACTATGCCCGTTGGGTTGATGAGCATCAACGGCTGATCAATGATATAAGATCAGCTATAAATTCTCAAATGGGTGAGAATGAACTGCACCTTGTTGTAGATGGAGTCATGGCACATTATGATGAATTATTTAGGTTGAAGAGCATAGGGGCAAAGGTTGATGTATTTCACATACTTTCTGGGATGTGGAAGTCACCAGCCGAAAGATGCTTCATATGGCTCGGTGGATTTCGTTCATCTGAACTTCTCAAGGTGATTGACTATGTCAGTTACTCACATTTTTATATGGTAGAGTATATGTTCCGTATAAGGGTTGATGAATATTTTGTGTACAACTTTTGAAACTCAGATAGTTAGAAACCAGCTTGAACAGTTAACCGAACAGCAGTTGATGGGCATTTACAATCTGCAGCAGTCTTCCCAGCAGGCTGAGGATGCGTTATCACAAGGCATGGAAGCATTGCAGCAGTCTCTTTCAGAGACACTTTCCTCCTCCTCTCTAGGGCCCTCTGGTTCTGGAAATGTTGCTGAGTACATGGGCCAAATGGCAATTGCATTGGGCAAGCTTGCCACACTAGAGAATTTCCTTCATCAGGTAACAACTAATCCTGGTCAGTGATTCTAATATTTTAGTACTTGATTGTAACACACTTCATTTCTATTTTCAGTTTTCACTCATAAAATAGCACATTATTTTAATTATTTTCTTATTCCATAGATTTATATTTAGACACAATTAAAACGATTAACATGAAATGTATACAGAGAACATTTTATTAAAAAACTAAACACTAGGCCCTTAAATCATTGCTAATTTTTACTACTACCAAAAACCTTCAAAAGTTTACATGCATTGTATTCTGAGAGTATGTGTTGTCTTTCTTAGGCTGACCTATTGAGGCAACAAACTCTGCAACAGATGCGTCGAATTTTAACCACGTGCCAAGCTGCTCGTGCTCTCCTTGTGATAAATGAGTACGTTTCACGGCTTAGAGCTCTCAATTCATTATGGTTAGCGTGTCCCAGAGAGTACTAGGTGCCACACTGAGGAACAATACTTGTTTCCCATGATATAATCTTCTCTGGAAGTTGCTACTTCATCTTGATCTGTACGTGTTTTAACTTTTGAGAAAGGCATGTTCAAGCGGATGTTGTGCCAATGTTATGCGTAGAAATAGAATCACGTAGGCGTAAATGCAAATCATTGTCACCTTTCCACTTACTACTAGATAGCAGTGCAAATAACTTTTATAAAGCATGACGTTTTTTTTTATAGATAAAATCATTTTCATTTCCTTTCTTATCCACATATGGTAAAAGGAAACCCCAAATTTAAACACCAAAATTATAATGGCACCTTTTTTTTTTCATCTAATAGAAAATTACCTTAAGCAAGTATCACAAATATCTTTCTGTTCTCCCCTATAATGACGGTACAATCTGTATATACATATCAATAAAGTTGAACTAAAATCATCATAGAATGAAAAGGCAAACTCTGTACAGACTTTTCTCCCTTTTTATCCTCTGCAATTTCTCCTCTAACGAATCATCATCGTTGTAACCTGTGCGATATTTATTATGAGCAAGCGACAATATTCAATTTCCACTTAATACAAATTTCCTTAATCTTCAATCCTTATTTACCACTGGCCTATAGATTTTTGTCCTGCTATTGTTCATTCTTCCTGCCAAGAATAAAAAAGTACAACACTATTAAAATATTCAATTTTCTTCAACCAGTTTCGTCATATGAAGTCAATGGTTGCATAAATTTATTCAAGATGAAAATACAAAAAATGAATTAAGATTCTATTAATATCTATAAATTACTTTATAGAGCTTAGAGGGGAGGGGGAAAAATATAATTTATTTTTCTTTCTTATTTTCTTTTGAAGTGCTCATCGACAAGTTTATCTAATCAAGGGATAGCAAAACTCTACCTGGTCTTTGGTTTTTCCTGCATGCCACTTGTGGAATGAACACCCCAGTACCTTTACCATTCTTCCACAAGTTCACTAGCCAAAGGGGTGGTGAACCAGAACTGTGTCTTTCCCACAAACAAAAATTGCTTGCAGGTGGAGATGCACAGTTAAAGCTGTAAAGTGACCTGTTTGAACCGCCATTAGTGACATTAATGGGGCTGAAACTTCTTGTTTCTAGTAAATCTTCGTTGTCTTCAGATGTCAATAGCAGAATCTGCCTCCTAATCTCAGCATAGAAAGTATCTTCTTCATATTCTGCCTCAGACATAATAACACTAGGATCTGAATTCATCTCCATAACAAGATTAGGATTAACCAAGCTTGCTAATGAAATTAACTTGAATTGTAGGTTTGTGTTGCTGTAAGGAAATTATGATTTGGGACGTGAAAATAAAAGGGTGTTGAGGTTTATGTATAGATAGATGAATAAGAGAGAAAAGAGATTACTTTGAGGTCAGTGTTGTGAAAGTAGGAGTGTGTTTGTAAATTTCATCTCCGATAGTGTCCAAGTTGGAAGAATATGTCCATTTCGTACGTTAGCAAATGTCCGATACTTTAAATTTTATGATGCAATCATTAAATCTATAAGCCAAATCAAGTGGAACAGAACACATGAATATTTGGCGGTTACTTTCTAGTGACATTATTGGTCATTATTCATCACCAAACATCCACATCAGAGCATGCTTATGGTTTGGGTTACCTTACCATTAATTTTTTTTAAATATCAATTTATTCGTTGTTGTTTTCATAACCTCGACTTGTTTGTGTTTCAAGAATTGGAAGACGTTAATTAAGAGTATCTTATTGGTGTTGGTTCACTTCTTATAACTAACGTTAAAAAGGTCAATCTTAAATGCTGATATTTGGATTGCTGAAACTCTGATCACGCTATTAAAAAAGAAACAATTGTTTTGTTCCATTTTTCGCATGCTCTTTGATGAATTACCCATGATACTTTATTCAAACTAGGAGCCTGTATATGTATATTATGATGAATAGATTTTTAACACGAAGGGGGCACAATAAATGTCATGGAATCTGAGCAAAATTTTATGGCTAAAGAAAATGATGGTTTAATTACTGAGAGATTATTCCAGTTTAATTAGAAGTTTTGAGTTTGAGTTTTAGATACATAATTTTGTTAAATTTTTGGAGAGAAACCTTTGTTGTAATTTATAATAATCCTATTTATCTCGAACATGATTATCTCTAATAAAAGATGCACGAGTGATTAAAAAAAAAAGAAGACTAGTTGCTTGAAGCCACGATTAAGAAGAAAAAAAAGTTGCTTCAAGCCACTAATTTTAATTAAGATTTGGGTGAGATATTGACGTCTGAAACAAAAATTTCACCAAGCCACCTTTCCTTTATGTATTCAGGAGCTTGGACATTGACGGTAAAAAAAAAAACTCCAACTTATCTGTAACGTGATATTATTAGCAAATTATCAGTTATAAACAGCTTGTACCGTAAAAAAAAATACACCGGCCTCATGGACATTGCGAGTTCTATATTTTAAAGTGTTGTTGAGTATAGAAAATCATATATTAATTGATCTATTGAATTCTTGTGACTTGTGAGCTCTTTTCTTTTTTTCTGTGTGTGTCAGGAGGGGATAGTAGATATTGTAATAAATACATCTTTATCATAATTTTTAATAGTTTTTTTATTTATTAGTAATTATTTCATATTATCCTAAAAAATTGGATAATAAAAAGGTGGATTGGGAGGTGCGGTGAAGATCTATATTATATAATTGAGATAGCATAGGCCATAGACAGGTGTTGGCAGAAGATTCTGGTGGACAATTTCCTCCGTGGGCCATCTCAGAGTCATTTTTGTTGGGCTTTGGATACCCATCAATACCTAAAATATGAAAGAAACAAGGAAATTATTTAACAAACTTTATCTTTTATTTTTTATTCCGTAATGCACTTGGAGTGTATTAAAGCAAATAATAAAACGTGTTATTAATGCACGAGAAACAGAAAAAAAGAGATTCTCTTTCACAATCCAGCAATTCCACTTAGAATTCGTTTTGGGTGTGTAAAGGGTAAGCCGATTAGACTGAAATAATTTAGAGTGACGTTCTATAAAATAAATAGGATATGAGATAAATAAGTCATTTTCTTATTAGGATATTTTATTATGGAATAAAATAAAAAATTCGTTGGTATTTGATAAGTGCACAGAATGCACTGAATTGTGATTTTATTATTTTTATCTTATACTTATTCCAAAAAAAATATTATAAGTCTAATTTTTAAATAAATTAAATTGTATAGTTATGAAATGATGGGCGTAGTTAAACGAGACATTGGTGTTCTCATCATTTATAAATTCGGGAATCAAATGAGAACCACTTCTAGGGAATTATCAACGTAAACTCACATCATTTTTTGTAATATATTTCATTGGGAAAACATCTTTTTTTTATTATACAATTTTGTAGTATTGACAGCATACAAGTTCATGAAAAAATATTTTTACAACAAAAATCATCTAAATATATATTTAATTTATTTTTCAAAAAAAATATTCTAATTTACGTTCAAGAAAATATTATTATAAATTATTTACAAATTATTATCTGTATACCCTTTTTTACATATTATCTATAAAATTTATTTAGACTGAACTAGTAATAATAAAATATAAATAATTTTGATAAGAAAAATACTAAATTTATATAAGAAATAAAAATAAAATTCACACAAAATTAATAATTCTGAAATTTAATTCTTATAATTTGGATTTGCATCTAATTAAAACCTAATTTATGAGATAAGAGTTGTCTTTCTACTTATATATTCAATTTTTTTTTTATCATATCACTAATCAAGATCTTCAACATTTATATATCAACCTTTGTAAGTAATCTAATAATGAAACTATAACGTGTGATCCAGTCAGCCCAACAACAATTGTTAATTAGAATGAGTTCTAATATCATATTAAAATTTGATTTGAATCTATCTCAATTTAACTCATGAGACATTGTCCTTATGTACTGTTTTAATTGTATCATTAGACAATGTAAGATCTTTAATTAGTTGCTTAGAAAAGATCTTAATCATTAGACAATGTGTAAACATTCATGGGATTTTTTTCTAACTGATTAAACATATTTTAATAATTTTTAAGAATCATAATTATTAAGATTCAAGATTCTCAGACATCATGGTTATTAGATATGGAAAAATTTATCTTTTGATCAAACGCTCCATAAGTGGTATTATAAAAACAGGTTCCCATTTTATGGTTCATGAAAAATCTATCATCTCAATTATGAACATAATGCAGGATGGCTTATTAATCTCTTCTTTATATTGAACCCTTTATATATAAAATAATGAATCAATTCATAAATTAAGTATTATTTTTATATATCTATATATCAGTTATTACCCTCTCATATTTCCATTTATCAATAATATTTTTCCTGAAAGGATAGTATTTAAAATCAACAAACGTGATCAAATTATCTGTATTGAAATGATTTTTATTTTTTATTAATGATAATCTAAGAACATGTTCTGCTTGGCAATTTCCTTTGCGGCCCATTTCAAAATTATTTTTGTTGGGCTTTGGATACAATTAATAACCAAAAAAAATTAAAGCAAGAGAGATTCTCTTTCACAATCCAAAAATCTAGTAGGACATTTGTTTCCTACACTTATTTTTGCATCTTTCACTTTTTATTACATTCTGAAAAGTCTATTCTAAAAAAAAAATATATTTCATAATGAACTTTTCAAGGTACATGTAATAAGAGATGTAAGGTGCAATCGAGAGAGAACAGGATGCAATAATGGGAGGTCAATGTTAAAAGGCCATGATTTATCAAAATTTGACCGCGTATGTATTTTTTTATTAATAAATATTAGTTATTAAAATTTATCAATCTTTTATATATATATATGGGCGTTTGATAACTGTGATGACCCTTCACATGTGAATTCACGTGGAGACGTGTCTAATTCGGCAACTTCCCTCGTGGAACGAAAAGATTGATTCATCTGCTTTACAATGCTTTTTGACTTTCTCCACTCAATGCTTCCTGTGTATATAAGCAAACCACAAGGCTGCAAAACCAGCCACCGCAAATAGATTACATTCTTAATTGTTTCAACCTCTTCTTACTTACATGACAAGAAAAATAATGGCTGCTCTCACCTCAAACATAATAAACCTTAGTCCACAATACACTGTTCCCGAAGACTATCCACCCGATGGTTCTGTAGTTGAGGAAATACAAGGGCTTATTAGAGTACACAAACATGGATACGTGGAACGACCACAAGTGGTTCCATGTGTCACTGCTAGTAATACAATGAGTCCAGAACTAAATGTGACATCAAGAGACATGGTCATTGACAGTGCCACAAACACATGGGCACGTTTTTATGATCTAATTTCCCAACACAAAAAAAAAAAACTGCCTTTTCTCGTTTATTTTCACGGAGGAGGATTTTGTGTTGGGTCAGCAGCGTGGAGTTGCTACCATGATTTCCTCGCAAGACTATCTGCCAAAGTGTAGTGTATGATTATGTCAGTGAACTATCGATTGGCCCCAGAGAACCCTCTTCCAGCACCCTATGATGATGGCTTAAAGGCCATCATGTGGGTGAAACAACAAATGCTACATCAACAACACAAGGGTGGTAGTGAATGGTGGACTTCAAAGTGCAACTTCTCAAGTGTTTTTTTAGGTGGGGACAGTCCTGGTACTAACGTAGCCTACAACGTTGCCACGAGGCTATGTGCATGTGATGGCGCTGGTTTAAGACCCTTGAATTTGAAGGGTCTTATTTTGATACAACCCTATTTTGGTGGGGAAGTGAGAACAGGTTCTGAGAAATGCATGGCTCAATCACCGGGTTCTGCTTTGAACTTGGCAGCTTCTGATACTTATTGGCGCTTGGCGTTACCGTGTGGTGCAATCCGTGACCATCCATGGTGCAACCCTTTGGCGAAGGTGAAGTTGGAGGAGTTGAAGCTCATGCGTACCTTGGTGTGCATCTCGGAGATGGACATATTGAAGGATAGGAATTTGGAGTTCTGCGATGCTTTGGTGGGAGCAGGGAAAAGGGTTGAGTATGGGGTGTTCAGAGGTGTTTGACATGCGTTTCAGATTTTGAGCAAGTCTCAGGTATCGAAGAGCAGAGCCAAGGAAATGATGGCTCGTGTTAAGTCCTTCATGGCTCTCTGATTCTCTGCTTTAATGTTCTTTGCTTGCTTCATGAATCTGTCTGTGTATATAAAATTAAAATGAACTCTTGCTGATAATCAAACTGGTTATTTAAATAGCTAAATCTTCAAGGAAAAGGAGACGATACTCGTCAAGGAAATGAGAAGTAGGTGTTAATATAATAGGAAAGAGTACATTATCATTTTATTTCTTGAAAATGTACAATGCTGTTACATTAGTTTCTAAAATATATTTAAAAGTGAAATTTATCAATTATATTAGTCTAAAATTAAAAGAAAAAAGGCTGATGATTCATGTAATACTACTTTAGTTAAATATTCATATATAGATAGATAGATACTAAAATAATAATTAATAAATGGTGAAGTTAAAAAATAAAACATTTAAAAATTTTAAGAAATTTATCTAAAATTTAATACGAAAACACATTACACAGAAAAAATAATAGCTTGCTACTACTTAAAAAATTCTCAAAGCTATGAGAGCCTAATTAAATGCATGAATGAGATTGTATTTACAGTTGCCCTGAATTTAATTCACTTTAAATCTTTAGTGGATACACACTCATTTTTGCACAGGCTTCCCTCCCTTTAAAATAGCCATATCTATATATAACTATGTCCACTGAAAAAGTGAAAAATTGCAACTGAAATTTATATCACAATAATTTAACTAGAGTTTAAATTAATGGTCAATAAAGAAGTTCGTTAAGTGTTGATTGTACCGGTGGTTTGTTTATAGAAAAGTTTTTAAGTTTTCAAAAAGAAATTGAGAATGTTTATTTCTCATATTTTATTTTTTTAGTAATTAAAAGTAATGCATTTCCAAAACATATAGCTTTCCAAAACATATTTTTTTAACCTATCTCACAATTTTCAAGTTAGGGAAAAAGGTCTTAATGTTGTAAAAATATTATATTATTCTTATTATATTATTTAATGTGTAAAAAGTGAAAGAAAAGAAAAAATAACACGTATATAACATGACATAAATATTTCAAATAAAACATGTATAATAAATAAGAATATTTTTACCATTGTACCCATTTAAACTTTATCTTATCAGCTTTCTCCCCAAATTAAAGAAAAAGGATATTGAATGAGTCTCGCTATTTTTTTTTCTTCTCTCCCTTATTTTCTTGTATATCAAATAAGGGGAAACTTTTTTGATAAATATGGATTCTTCCCTCTCTATTCCATCCCCTTAATTTCTTTCGTTCCAGAGGTATTACTCTAATTCTGTACTTCGGTACTTGTAGATCCTACAACAAATGAGAGACCAAAAGATGGAAATAATTTCTCCATCCCCTCACAGTGCTTATGCAACCTCTAATTTTAGTCGTAAATTTGGTCTCAAAACGTGTACTATAGCAGTATAGCCAGAAGAATGTCAACCAAACGAATTAATAGCATTAAATCACATATAGACAACATCCAATGTTAAATACAGAATTATGCCAACTTCCAAGTAACAAATAAGCTTCAGTGTCGTCTAATTGGTAAAATCGATTATTATTTTTGGTATTTATAAATTTGGCACTTTAAGTTTTAGGCTTTATTTTTTTCATGTTCAATTCTTAAAAGTTATAAAAATTTATTTGCTTTTAATCCCTCATCCATTCTGTTTGATTTGTTTCTGATTAAGTAATTTTATGAGTTATTCACCAGCTACAAGAGAATAAATCTTTTTATGTATACGATGGATTATTTTTAAATTGTTTCTCTCTATATATATAATAATAATTTTACCTAATTATTAACAAATTGTTAATTCGAAAATGATATTAAATTTAATTCTTTTTAAATCTTAAACAAATTCTTAAATTTATCTATAAAATTGATAAATATTATGTATCAATAATATGATAATAAAAAACAAAATAAAAAACTTACCTAATTATCAAGATATAAACACAAATTTAAATTCGAAAAAAAAAACACATTTAAAATCATCTTGTCATATTTGACAGGACAGATCCATTGCCCCCTGCCACCCTAATCTAAAACTTGTTAACAATTTAGAGGGACATTTTCCATTTTAGATTAATGCTTTCCAAGTAGGCAGTGAAAGCGACGATTTCTCAAAATTGGAGACACATTTGAGTATTGAGATAGCTCTCCACATGTGAATTCACGTGGAATGTGTGACAACTTTCACACTCACTTTTGCAAGACTGAAAACTTCAGAAAAGTTAAATTAAATTGTGTAAAAAAAAAGTTAAATTAATGGTCGATTGTAAATCATTAATAGAAAATTCATTAACTGTTGATTAAACTGAAAGTGAGTTACAAGTCGAAAGACTTTTGCTTATAGTGTCATTATTTAAGGAATTATTGTTGTCAGAAAGACTAGTTAATTATCACTTCCAACTTAAAGGACTAATCTCACAACTTTACTTAGAAATTCTCGATAAAGATATGTTGTCAGCACGTTTCAATTAATGTTTTTAACATTACATAAAATATTAACTAGTTTCTTAGAATATTTAATATAATATTTATCAAATTAAAAATATAAAATCGTTTAATTTTAAATCATTATAACTATTTAGTATAGATATTAACTACTCTTTTACCAGTGATGTTTTTGTTTTAAAATGTTTGTGCAAAAGTATTGTTAAAAATATGAAGTCATTTTAATTTTCACATGGTTGCTATATAAACACGACGATCATAAACAGTTAAAATAGTATATGACAATGATGCAACACAAAAGTAATCCATATACCATAAATCTATCGATGCGCGCCAGTTCCCTGATTGAAATCAAAATGCTAGAGAAGGTTCGAGCTATTGTGGCACTTATGGTGTGTTTGGATAATGATTGAAATATGCAATTCATTGCATAGCAGAATATTACACCAAGGAACAAAAAAAAAATCTACGAAAAATATAATCAAGAAAAAACACATAATATATGGAAATTAGCGTATAATGGAACCTAAATCACATCAATGGTCAATGACTGAAAAGCACGAAACATAACTATGCAGTATTATTTATGGTAGTTGGAAATATTAGCATCTCTTCTGACGTCTTCAACCTAAATGCGTGTGGAACCATTTCTGCCTAGCTAGACATCATGACATGATCAATTGCCTGTAGTGCTTGGTTGGAGAAAAATCGCACGTCAACATCAGGATCCTCACTGAGCTCAACCAGACATGGACGAATAATCTTCTCCACGACCTGAATAGCAAATGATGTTCACAGTTAGAGTCTTAAGACAAACAAAGATGAACAGAGGATGGGAAAAGAGGATGGAAACACAAGTATAATACTTACCGACTGATCAACGATGGGGAAGATGGACTCTAATACCTTTGCCACATTGAACTTTATGTTGGGCACTCTAAAAGGGAGTAAATGGCAGCAATTAGGAACTTGAAGCAAACTGTATTGACATGATGGCATGTACCCAGCTTTCAAAAGGTAAAACAAAATACCTGTCTTTAGATGCAGCAACAACAACCGGTAACAAGTTTGAACAAGTGATTTCAGGGCCCATCACAGGAGCAAGCAGAGAGATAGCACGAAGAATGGTCATCCGATACAAATAGTGTGGATTGTTGTTCATCTCCAAAACCTGTTCCAGCATTCCATATAGATACTTCTGAAGTTGCACTTAGGAGAATAGAAAAAGTAATAGCATATATTTCAATTTCCACTAGACATGCACAAAAACCCACACAGACGAATTAATGTTGACATATGTTGGTGTATCATTTCGTTAATAATAAATTAAGCAAATAGATGAACCTGAGGAATTATGTGCTGCATAGCCCACTCAGGTCCAAATTCTTCAGCAAGGCGTTTCAAGTTGTTAGCAGCTGCTTCGCGAATTGAATGAACCTACAACAACAAAGGTTGTTAACAAAAAACAGTCATGTGCAATATGCAGTTCCCAAAATGCACCCACACTAGCAAGGAAGTGGAGAGCACAAACCTTATCCTGTAACCACTGCATGCAAAGAGCACCAAGTTTGTCATCGAAAAACCTAACCCCCAATTGACTTGCCAATAAGGGTATATATTCTATAATTGCAAGCCGGACCCTCCAATGCCTATCCTCAGCAAGCTCAACAATGGCTGGTAACAAAGACTGAGATAACAGATCGATTCCTATAACCTGGAAGAATAGATTGATTAAAATGTCTTTCAAAAGTTTTATTTTGCTTTGTACTTGTTTTGTGAGTATAGGGTGGTATGCGGACATAAGGTTTAAATAAAAGCATCAGTTCTGCATGCTAGAATTAATTATATCCGTTGAGCAAAGGAACAAAGGTTGCCAAAAGAAATCTAAAGCATTCGGAAAATTAAATTAATTACAGAAACTATAACAACCTGATTCACTTGATCAAGCTTGCTGATAATGTTTAGGCGTACGTCGGGAAATTCATCCTTCAAAAGGGAAAGGAAAATAGGAAGAAGCTGCTCAATTGTTGCTTCCTGAAATGAAGATAAGGTAGAACTGAGATTCACATTTACACCAAAAAAAACTACTACTGTCACAATAGCCTAGAAAATACATTTTGTGGATTATCTTTTATTGGAGAATGGAGACAGAAGAAAGATACAAGTTTCTTGGAAACTAAAGAGACGGGGAGAAAGGCTAGAAACTGGTGATACAATATTAGTTGCATGATTGAAGTATCACAATCTAGTAAATTCAATATAAGTATTCATACCAGAAAAAGGCAAATGTCAGTTATCACAAAGTAACTGTGGTAACTGCACAAGCAGTCAAACATATAAAAGAGGCTAAATTAATCTGTTAGTACCTGAACTATTCGGAAATTTTTAAATCTCTATACTTCAGAAGTTTGTAACTAGGTCTTATATATCATTTTTATTAGGTCCTGACAAGGGTTCGAAGCACAGGTACGTATTTGAAAATTCTTAAATAATTCAAGGAGCCACTAAATAATTAAACCACAACCTTTTCCTGATTCCTAAATTTCTTGAAATATCTCAAATAGGTCCCTATACGTTGAACAGAACCCTAACAAAACCCTAGCCAGGGACCAATTACAAACTTTTAAAGTACAAGGACCTATTTAAATATTCTTAAATAGTTCAGGGACTAATAGCTTATAGATTAACTTAACATAAAAATATACTTGCTATCTTTATAAATGGCACAAGTTTTTCCTCAAACATGCCATAAAATACAATATTGAATAATTAGAAGGGCCCTCAAGCCCCAAACAACAGATTTCACCTTCATGATACCAATAATGTGTATTTCTGTCTAGAGAACAATGACTGCAGAAACAGATATTTGACACTTATACCTTTCCCAACACTGGAGCCATTCCCATTATTACTGAAGCCAAAGCAGACCGGACATGCTGTGAAGAATCTGATGACAATTCCTGCAAAAGTTGTTTCAAAGAACTTAAACCTGTAAATATAAATTTACCATACTGAATTGACCAACCAAAACCAAGGAAAGCCTCTGTATATAATCAGTAATATTAATGTGTTATAATTCCTTTTCCAAAGATGTATACCTTCACACAAGGAAGAATATGCTGAATTGCAAGATCTGGATTTAATATCCGGCAAAACTTGGTCACTTTTCCAGCAGCTGCTATGCGTACTTCGGCCTCATTATCTCGAAGCAACCGCACATAAGCTGGTACCAATTCCGTTCTACACAAACAATAGTTAAGAAAAATAAATATATTGCTTAGGCTTCAGAGTTAGGCCTTGGTAATCATAAGAGATAATCAATACAAAAATCACATGATTTAGCATTATTATCATATCATGAATGTCCAAAACACCAGCTAGTTAACTGAGCTTATAAGTCATAATACAATATATTCACATAACATAGCACTATCATAGAAAGATATGCAGCATGTGCAGTAATCAGCAAAATAATAATAATAATAATACCTGGTAGGTTCAGGGCCTACAGCTTCGCAAAGCTCATACAATTGATTTGCAACCATGTAACGCACACGCCAAGACTTATCCTATCCAGGATGAAATCAAATCACATAAATAAATTTAAAAAAATATTTGATATGCTGCATATAACATTTTAATAGACATATAAAATGCAGGGAGACTAAATAAAGACTTAATTTTATTTTCATTTTATAATTTTTGTTCACTCCTAAATGTACTGATAGGCCAATAACTAACGTGTATAGAGGAAGAAAACCCCATAGGCCCAATGATGGCCTATGGAGGGAGGTATCCAGCTAGAGGGGAACAATTCAGTTGAGGAGGGATGTCACTGGGAGGAAGATTGATGCAGGTAATCATTTTGGAAGGATGGAGAGTTGGTTATGAACCCTGGCTGGGGGTAACAGGGTAAGGAATTATTTTAAAGGTTGGGCAAGCCTGCTGCCTTGAGGGAGGGTTCTTTCCTATCTTATTTTGTCATTTTTACTGCTTTTTTATCGTTCTGTTTTCCTATTCCAAATATCAGAAGCTTGTCTCTGATTATATATATATATATATATATATATATATATATATATATATATATATAAATATACAGCTCCTATCATGTACCTGAGAGAAGTTAACAATAACCGGTAGTATATGTGCAACACAATCTTGTGGCTCCAACAGCTTGCCAAGAGCAGCACAGCCCTCCACAGCCAGCAATCTGACAGAATCTTGATCTGTTCCAAGATTACAATTGCATATTAAAAGAGTAAAGTACATTCAGGAGTCTCTACAACACAATCACACATGTAAATATGTAACAGACAAATGACAGACACTTTCCATCTACAAAGAACAAGAAATATGTATTCAATTACCATCTTGAGTAAGATCGTCAAAAATTGACATGACATCAGCCTTCAAATGAGCATATTCAACAGTTGCAGCAAATTTCCCAAGATTTGATGCAGCCGACCTTCTAACCATAGGCATGTCATCCTGACATAACTGACTGTATATTGATCTCAACTCTGTCTTTGATGTTTCTGGTGCGCTAGGGTATGCAATATGAAATAGTCCACATGCAGAGACTCGAGCAGTAAACCATTCACCTGCTGCCAATCTCTGGACAAAAAAAATCACAGCATGAATTGGACAGAATGTTCAATCAACTTAATCAATGGGAACTAGCAGGATACATACAACAGCCATAAATGACAAACAAGCCAATACACATGTGATCACTCAGCAAGTTAGCAATCTAGCAACAATAAAAATGTTATAAATTGCAGTCTAATTGCAAAGTCAAGTTTCAAGCACAATTCAAGTTAACCCAGATCCATTAACCAACCTCTATCTCTCATTAAGTACCAGGCTGTTCATGTAATAGAAAATTGTCAAATTCCAGGAAATAAAGCAAAATTAATATGATAATCAGAACCACATCAAGCCCCAAAACCATGAGTGAAAAGAAAAAAAAATTATGTAACATTCATGATGGATTTCACATGAAGTAATAATAAAATCATTTATATTGATGAAAAAACGTTAACTGACCTTCACCAAAGGGATGTAATATTCAACCAAATCACTCTCCCTCATTTGAGATCCAATTCTACAAAGTGACTCCACAGCTTTATCTCTCACACAGGTTTCCTCAACAGTGCAAAGTGTCTCCAGCGGTGGCAGCAACACACTAGCATGTTCCACTCCCCCAACATAAGGAATGAACACTCCCAACTCTTCTGCCATTGCAAGAAGTACTTCATCATCATCATCATTATTTTCACTCAAAAATGGAATTAATTCTCGACGGGTTCGCTCCTCCCCAAGAGCACGTGCAATTGTTGATAACCTGCGAATTGAGTTTAACCGCAGCTGGATGTCATCATTTTTCAACTCATCTATAAGCACCGCTATTGGATATAGTGGTTCGTCAGCCATAGATATTTTGCTTGGTTCCCAATATTTCTGGCAGAATCAGCAAATTAATCAAATTGTTAGAAGAACAAACATAACCATAATTCAAAAAATAATGAGATAATAGAAGTACAATTATTAGCACACCAAACAGCAAACACTACTAAATCACCACACCAGCATTAATTAAATGTATCAATCATTAACAATAAAATCCCTTGAACTTGAAACTCCATCTTGATTAACCAATTGCATACACATTTCTTAACTTACTTTTTTTCAGCTCTAGTTAAAGTAACGCATAAAAAATCAAATCAAGAGTTAAACGACAGGAAAGTAGCAGCTCCAAGTTCAATTGTATGTGTAGTGTGCACGCGCGCGTACAAAACTACAGGATTCAGTTAAGTTTAATTACGGTTCCAACTTAAAAGACGCGTATGCGACATCTAAAACATTTCAAGAGCTCATAAAGCCAAACAATTGAAAATTCGATATCAAAATATTTAGACGGAAATTATCAAGACAGAAAACCTAGTGTTTGAAATCCAGATAGGAATGAGCAAAACACTGTACCGTGTCGCGCGAAAGTGTCGATAACTTTCGATTTCACGAGCTGGCGAAACGTGAAGACGGAGAAATTGCGACCTCCTTCGAGTAAATCGTTGGATGCAGATGAATACGGGTTTCAAAAGCGCATTATTGCGAGCTGCTACGCATGGACACCGGAAACCCTAAGACCATTGAAGAAGGAGGGAGAAGACGATAGAGGGAAGCAATGTGGTCACACACAGAAATGGCATTCGAATCACCTATTTCAAGTTTAACATTAAAACGCAGCGTTGAGCACTTTCACGCGTTTTTGTCTTCTTTTTTTTTGACCTTTTTCTAGTGAAAATTATTTTTAAAAAGTATTCCTCCCTCGCATTTTGTTTGATGTGTTTATCAAAAAAATGTTTAATTTTATTTGAAATTTTACAATATCAAATATTAATTTTTATTATATTCTTAATTATTTTATGTGAAGTGAGAAAATAATAAAGAAGTTTTCAATAAGAGAAAATCTAATTAATATGAAAGATAAAAGATAATTTAATTAATTGTATAATATTTTTTATAAAATATTAAATATATTTTGTAATTTATGTGTCAAAACTAAACATCACACAAGATGAAACGGGAAATAAATAGCATATGTTAATTATATTTGCTTTGGGCCATAAATAAGTGAAATAGTGTAAGAAAAAAAAATGACAGGTTTTGGTTAATTATATTGGGTTTGGATCATAAGTGAAATAGTGCAGGAAAAGGAAAAAAAAATAAAAATGATTGAATTGATTATGTTTGAAAAATTATTTTAGTTAATTTATTTATTGATTTATTTATTTTTAATTACTAAAAATGATTGTTCGGTTTATAAATAATTTTTGATAAATAAGTTTTTTTTAGTATTTTATAACAGTTTTAGACACTACTTCAAATCCTATTTTTCTAAAATACTAATTGCTAACTTTTTATATTTTTTAATTTTTTCCTAATAATACTTTTATGTTTTATCCTTTTTAAAGTAACTAAGATTTGATTATATTTTAAGATATTTTAATCATTACATGAATCAATATAATGAAGTATGACCCTTACTTAAGTGTGTGATTTTTATTTTAAATTTGATTGAAATATTTTAAGATGTTGTATAAGATTAATAGTAGAATATATTCATTATAAATATTGAAACTAAACAACATATTTATGTTGTTTAATCAAAATTTTAATTTTGTTTTAGTAATTTATAACATTTTTTAATATTTAAGTAATTGAAATTATCCTTTAATTTTGATTCTAAATTTATTCTTAGAATTTATTACATTTTATTATACTAATATTAGTCAAAATAACAATAATAAAGCCTAAACTTGATGTATAAAATGAAGTTATTTTTTTATATATTAAATTAGAAACAATGTAATTAACATTCATTTTTTTATAAAACATAAACTTTGTGTTACAAGTCTTTTAACAATATTTCTTTTACAATTATAGTATTCGCATTCTTACATAAATTCTATATAATATCGATCGGGAAAATTCATGTATCACTTGGTTGGATGGATCCTTATTACTAGAGTTTGTTTAAATTCCCGCCCATGTTCTTGGCTTCATTTTGTCTTCCTGCAGAACCTTTCCCCGTGCTCATGTAGAATCTTTGTAAATAGAAGCTCATGCTGCAGAACTTTAGCAGATTGAAGAGACACCTTTACAAACTTAAACAAATCAGAGTTGGTTGTTTAAATTATACAGAGTATATAAAGATGATTAGATATTTTGGACATTGAATTTAATTTATAGAAGCCAAGAATAGAGAATGCATCTTCAGCATCAATTTTATTTTTAATAAATGAAACAAAAAATTTCTGCTTGACATCTTTCACGACCTCCAATATATAAACAAGGAGACTGTAGAGTAGAGCCTGTCCCAAGTGGCCACTAACTCCTAGCTACTTGAGCAAAGGTTGTTCAAGGGGGTCTTTAAATTTGGCCTTCTCGCTGAGATCTTGGAATTCATCCACAAGATTTTGAAGCCTTGCAACAAACTCGATTAAATTCGAAGCAAATGTTCCCAAAGACAAGGAGCTCGCACTTTCATACACTTTGGATTCTTGCTCATTTACTATACCATCTGCGAGAAAAGAAAGATGTGACTTCCCCAGAAAGCTCTTGGTCGCAGTCTGTGGAAGGTTGGATTCTGGCATGGAGGGATCTATTCTTATACTAAGTTTTGGACCATCCATTATTTCATTGAGGGAAGTGATCTCTGGTGGCTTGTTCTCATTGTCCTTAACATCAATCAAATTCTCAGGTTGTTCTTTTTCCTTATGCTTTCTTGCAGCTTCCCAGCTCTCATAATTCACTAGGAGGAATGACAATCGGTCGATCTTCATCTGCAATTGCTCAGCTGCCTCATGAACATGTAAGAGGATGTCAGCGTTGGTTAGTTTTTCCATCCTTTCCACTTTGCTTCCAAGTGTACGCAATACTTTAGCTCCTTCAATACCAATCTTCTGCAGTTCATCATAGAAAACCAGCCTCTTTTCCGGAGGAGACTGTTACATAAAAAACATATGACTCAATTATTTTAAAAGTTATACCAAGAATGATTTATGACTGATTGAAAAAAGCATGTAAACTCATAATAGGTAATCTACAATACACTCAAAATTGTAATTATGTACCAGAAAAAATTGACATGTATTAATGAATGCAACAATCTAAACTAGCATCAATCATTTCATGAAATGTGATATAATCTTTATGTTGTTGGGAGCTTGCAAGGATTGAAAGGAGAAAGGATAAATTAAGCAAACAGCCTTTGTGAAAGAATAATTAATAAAAATAGTAATGGGGCGACAGTTCATACATGCACATGCAAATCCAATACGCCCCCCTACGGCGAGAAGGTAAGCATATAACAATAACAAAAATACAAATCAAAGAAGGAAATGTTCCCTTCACCTGTATTTCTGAAAGTATGCATCCGTGCATTGCCATGACCATGAAAGCACAATGCCTCAATGCTCCACTGACTTTGACGTAGCTTCTCCAAGGATAATTGAACATCTTGTATGGACCATGAGGTGGTTCCCATAATGCAAAGTCTAACTGCAAGAGCAAAGCTTGTAAAATGTGAACACTATACTTTTGGCGTTTTAGCAAGTCTTAGAAAAATGGATACCAGAGTCTCCTCTTGAGTTGACGATTGCACTGCTGTTCTATAACCACGGTAAAGAGGGTCATCAGAGGCTTGATAAACAAGTATTTTGGATGGGATCCTCTCATATTCAACGCATTGCAGGTACCCATTTACACAACCTAAACAAAGTATCACAGGAACCAACAAATCTAGCAAGTCAGCAACAAGAACAAGTTTCTAAGATCCTAATATACTTCAGAATTTGATTGGAATCAACTCACATTATTTACTTTTATCCTATTATCCAATTATAAGATTTGTTGGCTTTTATAAAAATTACTTCAAAAAGTCATAGTGAGGAAAGTTGAGCAAGACCTTCTAAAGATGTGGCAACTCCAATGAAATTTTTTCACCACCAGTTTGTGCAGATCCTCCCCAGACCAGATGGGATAAAGGCAAATATTCACAGACAAACTTACACCAGCACCAATACCAATTAGAACCAATCTGTAAAAAGCTGTGCTGAAAAATTTCAACTCGGTTCTCCCAGACACTAACACGATACAAAATGTCAACAAGAATACACGAAAGCCGTATTCATATTGCTTCATAGCGGGGTATAGCTTCACATAGCTCGCACAAAACCCTGCATGCCACAACAACACAGTCATGACATAGACACACACACCTCATCATCATCAATCATGAACGTTGCCATAAATTAAAGGAAAATGCCCAACCAACCAGCAATAAAAATAGAGACCACAATAATAAGCCCCTCAAAAGCTCGACCAACCAGCATGGATAACTGTGCAATACCCAGAGCAAGCACTCCGGCAGAAAATGTTCCCAAGGCACGATTGAAACCTTTGTTAAGGGTTGCACCTATCTCCCACATCACCAAAAAACAAAAAAAGTTAACGTTTTCATCAAGCAACATAAATTAGAAACCAACAAGAAAATTTTCGAGAATTTATTATATAATCCCACAATTTGTACAATTGCCCCGACCAATTTTCACATGTTAGGTGATTGAGTTCTTTAATTCGGCTGCATGTCATGGAGAAATTAATCAGAATCATGAACAGTATCAAATCATACCTATGCTGAATTCGAAAACAACGACAACAGTGAGGATTGCCCAGACAGAGTACTTGCTAAATTGTTCCTCCTCGATGTATATGACAAGCGAGACAATGGCTAAGGATAAGCCAGCTTTGATGGCGAAGAGGACTTTGCGTCGGTCAGAGCGACCCATCTCGTACAATTTGGAGGCAAAGTCTTTGAACCAGTTGCGAAATCTAACGACAAGATCAGAGAGCGCGTCGAGGAAGGAACGCTTGGGGGAGGCATCGTCATCGCCGTTGAAGCCAACAAAATCTTGGTATTCATTCTTGGAGAGGAGCCTCTCTTTGCTTTTATCCAAGAAACTGTGTCTGAATGACCCCACTCTCGCGGCCATTCTCTCCGATTGCTTTAGGTTATTAATTGCGAAGAAGGAGGGAATGATGATGGTGATGAGGCAGAGAGCAAATCTGGATGGAATGTAACAGAGGAACAGAGTTGAAGGAGAGAATGAAGGGACTGTTGCCTTCGGGTGTGGCGAAGCGAACTAAGAGCACATGAACCCGCCAAGTGACACCGTTTTCCGTTTTTCTTATTTTTGGAAAAGAAAAACATATGATGTTTTTAGATTGTCTACAGTTATTTTATAGCCTTCGATTCTCATTCGGGTACAAAAACTAAATTCATTCGGTCATTCCCGCCCTTACTTGAAGATTTGGGCTTCTCTGTCCCCTATCTTATATTCTTATCTTATTTTTTATTCATAAAAAATGGACAAAATATGATAAATGTTTTTTTTAATTGAATTGAATATATTACAACATGTTAAATTATAATAAATTAAAATTTTAAATAAAAATTGTTTGATCTCATTTATTTATCTTCTTCTATCTATATCGATCTTCTATCTATTATCCTTAAATAAATTTTTTAATTTTTTTTATTATCTATATCTTTTTTTATCTATTATCTAAAAAATATTGAATTTTAAAAAAAATGTTTGAATAATATTGTGTGACTTACATTATCACATCAGACAAATCATTTAATCAACTTTAATAAAATATTACCTATTTAATTTTAATTAAATATTATCTAATAAATTTTAAATTTATCTAATAAAATAATATGATCTAATTAAATCTAATAAAATTTTGAAATATATATTTATTTTATCTTTATCTTGATTTTTTATAGTAAATAAGTTATAGAGGAAAACATTATGTATTTAATATTAAAAAATATAAATACTTTTTTTATTTTTTAGTTTATAAAAATCATTTAAATATAATTAAGATAATTAGAACAAGTATATCTTCGTTCTTTTAATTATCATTTTTAAAATATTTAATATCATATTATATAATAAAAATATTTAATATCATATTATATAATTACATTGAAATTGTGTAAAAAGATTAATTACTTCTTTTGTTACATATTAAATATAATTACATTAAAAAAATTATTAGATATACTTATTCTAATTTTGATAAAAGATACTAGTTCTCATGTTGGATAAAGATAATTACGAAATGATTTTATTAGATATAATTAGTCATATTATTTTATTTGATAAATTTTAAAATTTATTTAATAATATTTAATTACAATTGATTAATTTAAAATTGAAAAAATTGTCTGATTTGATGATGTAAGTCAAGTGGACATCACATGATTAAATGAATTGATTAGATAGGTCAAGTCTATGTGACTTATTTGAAATAACTATCATTATTGTTTTTTATTTCTTTTTTATATTATTTTTAATAACTTTACTTAAATTTTTTATTTATTTTCTTATTCTTTTTATTGGTGTCAAAAAGGACTAGCCGGTATAGGACGAACAAAAAGTTTATAAAATGAACTCTAAGTCCTATAAAAGTTTGGGTTTTGCGGGTCCAAATCGGCAAGTTGAACTCATTTTACCAACTCTATTTCTTTTCGCTCGTTCAAGTATTTCTCCCTTCTTCTTTTTTCACCTCTTCTTTCTTCTCCTCCTATTCTCCCACAGCACTTTTTTAATTTCTTTTCCTCTTCTCTACATTTCTGTAAAAAAAAAAAAAACGGAAACTTATTTATAGAAACTTTAAATTCTAACCGATGTAAAAACTTTTAAATAAATCAACTAAAATTCACTGAAAATATGAACAAACTTGATGAAGTCAAGTCACGAAATTAAAACTTTTTTCTCCTTTTGGCTGTTGAAGTCACGAGAAACTTAGAGACTTTGTATAAAGGGATATAGTGGAAGAACATAATTAAGTTCATGGTTGAAACAAAATGTTGAGGACCACAAAATCTGGGCATGTATATGACTTTAGCGCATATCTGACTTCACCACAAAATTCTTGAACAAATGTCTAAAAGTAATATAATTTAGCAGAGGCACAGATAGGTTGGTTGTTGAAAAGGATTACGCATTCACGAACTCCCTTGCCTTGGTACCTTTTTATTGAAACCTCTCGTTAATTAGCATCCATACCGCAGTCCGCAGCCACGCATAAGTCCCATTTATAGTTCTTTTCTTCATTCTTGATCCGCAACTGCACACATATACCATTAACATGGAATATTACGAAACTTACCCCTTTCCGGAATTTTTATATTTATTTAATTTTTATTATAACATAATATAATATTATTTAGATGTAAGTATATAGATTTACTTCAAAATCATTATTTACAAAAGTAGAATTTGAAACAAATTTACAGACCAAATTAATTTTTTTTAAGAGTTGAATACACCTTAAAGAAAAGAGTAAACTCCGAAACTTGCTTAATGAAGTGTCGTTAGTTATCATGTTCTTATGTGACATGTTAAGTACTTATACTTATGTGCATGGTACACGTGTGGCATGTTCTTACAATATTTCACCAAGCACATCTATACGATCCATGCACCAAATGAATATCATTACTGTGCTTTACAAGATGACAAATACAATCTCACGGGATGACAATGGTTATTCATTTTATCTTCTTTTTCACTCTTTTGTTGATTAAGCATTTTGTTTTCGTATATTATATAATGATTCTCCATTATGCACTATGTGTCGGATAAAATCGACATAATGATTGTACCCTCAAAAACAAAGGTGGGTTATCGTCAACCCTCAAACAAAATCTGGGGAAGCGTAATCAAAACACAAAAGGGAGCGAGAGAGACAATCACACAAATAATCTGTTTTACGTGAGAAAGTGTTTCAGAATCAAATATCCATTATAACTGAAAACGATTACAACAAATCAAAACACACCAAGGTGATGGTACACTCAACCTCTCTAACAATGGTGATAATCAAACTTTCAAAGTGTTTCACTCTGAACCCTCAAATATGCAGGCACCCAGGCTTGCTCAAATTTGCAGAATCTCTCACGCACTCAAATGTCAAACGGGCAGAGTATTTCAGGCTCTCTCAATTCTCAAATCTGAGTCTAACCTAATTACAACATCAACTAATGTATTTATAATGATAAATTAAGTCTGGGATATTAAACCCCTTAAATAGGCTTGGGTCAGCATTGAAGGAGTAAAATCTAAGACTATGTATGTTATTATCGGTATCAACAAGCATCAAACTGCAAAAAAGTTATATATGACTCGTTACAAAACTGAAAAAACAGAAAAACTATGTTTTATAGTGTTGAATTAATTAATAGTGATAACGACAGAATTCAAACTGCCTTATGGAGAAACATTACACGCAGTATACTGTATATATATAATTGAAATAGAAAAATAAACAAATGCATCTAAGAAAGCAGCAGCGGGAGACTCAACTCTCAAGACTTGTTCAGAAGCTAAGTGCTTGTTTTGTTATGACCTAACAAATCACAGTGTCTTAATTGGATACAACAACACAGTGGAGTGGTTGGCAATGTGCAAGCTGAATTGCCCTCCTTTTTCACTCACATCAATCTTTGTCCCCGCTGGAGCACTCATCTGAAAACTTGTCACCAACTTTGCAATCACAAGCCCCAGTATTGGCAATGCAAGTATGATCCCAGGGCAACTCCTCCTTCCCACACCAAATGGCACGAACCTAAAGTCAACTTTTCCTCCTGCAACTGCATCTGTTGCACATTCCTCTTCCAAAAACCTTTCTGGCCTGAACTCCTCTGGGTTCTTCCACCATGAGGGGTTGTTGGCAAGCCACCAAGCATTTACCACCACCTTTGACTCTTTTGGAATAGTGTGCCCTCCTAGCTTTGCTTCTTCCAGGTTCATGTGGGGCACCAGAAGAGGAATTGGGGTGTGAAGTCTCAGTGTCTCTTTCACCGTGGCTTGTAAGTAGGGTAGCTCGTGTAGGTTGGATTCTGTAACTGGCTCCCCTTTTAGCACTTTTGATATCTCATCACGAATCTTGCTTTGGACGGTTGGATAGTTCACCAACTCTGCTATTGCCCACTCTATGGACCATAGTGTTGTCTCAATTGCTGCAACGTTGATGTTTTCTACTATATAGATCACATTCTCTTCGCTGATTTCTCCCTTCATCTGAGCATCTATGATGTGATCAATTGCACAGCTGATCTTGTGCTTCTCCCCATTGGCAGCCATTATTTGTCTGTAGAGCAACATGCCAACATATATTCACATTATAAAAGGAATTTAAAGGAGCTACATATATCAAAATGAATAAAAATCAAAATAAATATGATCAATATTTGAGGTCACGAAAATATACATTTGTTCAATCAAATTAGTCCATGTCACAATAAAAAAAAAAGAAGCTTATATACAGTGTTATTTTCCGATTTGAATTGAAATTTCACATAAGTTATATGTATTTTTTATTAACAAATATTAATTATTAGTTTGTTATTTTGTATAATTCGTATTAAAGGATTACTCAAAAAATTATGAAAATTGCTTAATAATACGAAACATGTCATGCACCAAAGTACGAAAAGTGTTTCGTGTTGTATATATAGACTTGGTACTGAAAAAGTATACCTTCTTTTCTCAACGTAGTGGGTGTTGAAAAATGCCAACCTCCTAGACTGCAAGTCCTTGCATTTGTTGAGGTACCCTCTCAAGAATGGCCTGAGCAACGGTATAAAATCCCCGTAATTGTATTCAAAACTCTGCGCCAAACGGCTTCTCTCGGAGTTAAACCTGGTGGCCTGAATGAACAAAGGGTCTTCTTGAGACTCAAACTTGGCATCAAACATCATCCTATACATGATATTGTACAGCATCAGCTGAAGCCTCCTTCTGATAACTATCCCTTCGCTCCTCACCCTCTCATTCACGTTGAGGTCACGCACCACCAAGTCCATCTCCTCCTCCCACATGTTGCTGTAGTTGTGGACAACCTTGTTGGTGAAGAATGGCAGCGTCATTATTCTTCGCATTTTGCGCCAGTGGTCGCCGTAGACGGTGAAAACCATGTCTTGGCCATTCCCCGTGAAGATATCAAACACAACGTTCCGTGGGCGAGAGCCAAATTCTACGCCTTGTGCGTGGAGCACTTGGGTGGCAAGCTCGGGGTCAGAGACCACGACCAAGTTTTTGGAACCTAGTTTGAGTAGGAACACGGGACCATAGGTTTGTGACATTGATGCTAGAAGACGGTGGTTAAGGTCATTGCCAACTTGTAGCCAGTTACCAAATATTGGAACAGAGAGCGGACCTGGGGGCAGAGTAGTGGAAGAGTGTTTTTTAGAGGATGAGGAAAATTTGTATGTGATTAGAACAAAAATGATGGTGGCAATAGCAATGGAAAGATTGGATGGAGAGAAAGGTATAGAAAAATAAGAATGCAAGAGTTTTGTAATTGAAATAAGTGATATTGTTACAAGAGTGAAAAGGAGCGGTTTCTTGATTAGAAGACCCATTTTTTTTGTGTGTGCACTTCTTGCTCTTGGGGAGGGAAACGTAGCTAGATTTAATTTAATGGATGATTGAGTTAGAGGGGAATATGGTTATATATTAGCGGGTATAAGGTAGGTGCCCCATGGTTTGTGATGAATCCATGTGCTGAGTTATAAGTATTTTTCAAAACAAGGTAGGAGGATGGGAATGTGATAGGTGAGTAGTAACAGTAAACCATTTTTTTAAGTCAAAATGTGCATGTAGTTGGTGAGGAGATGGATTTACTTGCTTATGAAGCAGACATGGCCAAGTGGGTCTGTTACACGTACTGTACACTTTGGTCAAGCCAAGCCACCTATGGCTGTGTAAAATATAAATGATTGGTTATGCCAACATGGAATCATGCATTGTCCAAAAATAAACACTAAGCCTTTATTTATTTTATTTAAAATCATGTTTTTGTCCCTTTAAAAAGAAATAAAAAAATTTGGTCTTCCAAACATTATTTAAATCACTTTATATTCCTTTAGAAAATGTTGTCTAAATATTTAGAGAGAAAAAAATGGTGTATTTGGAAATTAGAAAATTTAAAATTAGATAATAATTTATAAATAAATTTAAATCAATTTTTTTTTATTGAACTAAAATCAAACTTTGGAGAGATAAAAAATATTTGTTATTTTTATTTTTATATATTTAACACGTAAGCCTTTTGGCTTAAACATCAGTATATATTTGTCTTGATCTGGATTTTGTTCAACTTTTCACGTTTTCAGTCGTTTTCTTCTTTATGCAGTGTGTTATTAGTTTTAATTAATTGTTTTTCTTTCTGTTAATTTTGGTATAAGATAAAACAGTATTATATGAATTTTTAATTTATCTAAGTAAAAACTGGAATAAATAATCTCATAGTAGATGATTAGGGCAATTAAAAAAATTGTATCCATTATCTTGAAAGATAAAATTGGTAACAAATTTTTAAAATTAAAAACAAAGAAAAATAAAAATTATAGATTAAAAACAGAAACTTATTTTAGTTTTAAAAAATTTTAAAGCTTGAAATTAAAAACTGCCCCAAAGGGATTTTAAATTATTGGATGCTAAATCATACACGTAGCTTGTTGCCTATGCCAATTCTGCTTGTTTCCTCAAATAACTGCATTGCTTTCATCCATTGTTTTTTCTTATTCTGTAGTTTCACTGGACCAAGACATAACGTGACTGAATGGGCTTATGTTGTTGGGTATGGGAGGTGAGAACTAGCAGTCCACTCAAACTCAAATTTTTTTAGAGGAGCTATTATTCGCACTTGCAGAAGTGCTATTTAAACTACCCACGTGAGTGGATTTTCATTTGATTCAAAAATTACCCTTCCTGCGAAAGCAACAAAAATATGATTCTATTGTATAATATACAACAACAAATCATATTTCAATTGTTGGTTCAACATCCTCCAACAAAAGCATCAACACATATTCACCACCTTGACACCACAAACCCGATCACCATCTCAAACCCGTTGACAACAATAACACATATTCAACAATGGAGGTTGATGCAAATTCAACAACAACATGATAGATTCAACACAAATTCAACAATTGATGGGAGTGACAGACACAATGTGGTCGATGTCACATCACAAATCTCAACAGGCACGAGGTTGCCAACACAACATGGAGGCATATAACATAGGGCTTCAAAATCACGAACTTGCAACGCAGTTAACCGTCGTTGTCGGGATGGATAAGAATGGAAATAAGCCAAACATTGAATAAATAGGCCTAACCAGTGTTATAAGACTAAAGGCTAAGCCTAGCCTATTATCTATCATTAGCTTTTTTCAAGGCCTTATCTAACTTTTTCAAAATCCTAGCATGGTCTATTAATCTACTCTTTATTAAAACTGTTAAATAGATGAAAATCTATATTTTAATATCCCTAGTTAAATAGGCCAATAATATTTTTATAAAAGCAATTACATGGCTATTTAAATTTAGTTTTTAAAAGAATAAAAAACTAAAAAAAAAATGATGTAAGAGATAATAACAAAAATTGCTAAGGGATATGATATGGACATTTGACTAACATAAAACACTATCATAAAAGATATACAATCAAAAAGACTAATGTAGAAAGCGAAAAACTAACGTAAAGCCATATTATATAGTCAGGTCGCATAAATAGATGGATAATTCAAAGTTAGCTTCATTTTTATATATAATTTCATTTTGGTTTTATAAATTTATTTAATTAATAATATTATTACTAATGAAATATAAATATTTATTTTTCATTATATTGTTATGTAGATAAATAGGTTGACTTAATAGGTTTAATAGTATTTTTTTAAGCTTAAGTCTAACCTATTTAAATAAATATATTTTTTAAGAGTTTAAACCTAGCTTATTTATTAAATAGGACAAGTTAAACTAGGTTTTAAATAAATCAAGTCATAGACTCTTATTTAAACCATGACCTATTCCCATTCCCAATGGTGGGTGCCATAATTGTCATCGTCGAGTGCGTGGGGCTTCAAAATTTATGATATTAGATCTAGAAACAAGTTTGAAAACACATGAGGAGGACGACGACGATGGCAAACGCAAAGGGCAGCAACGTGGCGAATGCAAAGGACAGTGTCAATAGCGACCTCAATGAGCAGTGATGGAGTTGTTTCGGAATGAGAAAATGACAATGAAGAGTTTCAGGAGATGGGGTGTGGGGAAATGGAGCTAAGGCTAATTAGATAATTTCAAATGATTTGGTAGTCCCAATAGCCTTTTTGGTAGTGACACACTAGTTCTTTTTTTCCGTAGTTTTGGATTTTCACTGTCGTTACTGCATTATTAATGAGAGATACTTATTTGTGTTCCTTCATCCATTTTTTTGTGATTTTATAGTGTTATGTTACTTTTAAAAAATTTACTTAATATTTTAATCTAATGCAAAAAAAACACAAGAAATTAAAAAAAAAATTACATATTTATATTTTTTAATAAATCTTAACATTTTTTTAATTTTTATAAATACAAATAAAAACTATGAATAATTAAAAAAATGAAATATAAATTAAAATAAATAAAACAAAATATGTAATAATGTAAAATAAAATTTTACATAATAAAATTTTACTTTTGTTCTCAACAACTATTTTTTTTTAACTCCAGCTTCCTTCAACAATAATAATTGTAATATTTTAACTTATAACATATATTTGAAGCCTTCCAAACCATTCATATTCCAAAAGCCTCTTTATGCTTTTTTCCTTAAAAAAAATTAACACTTTCAATGCTTTTTTTCATGTGCCTCTCTATGCTTCCAGACTCTTTCATCTCTTCCTCACTCTCCACTCACCCGTGACCCTCCATTCTTCACTCCAACAGCTTCCAGACCCTTCCATTTCTTCCTCATTCTCTGCTCACCTGTGACCCTCCATTCTCCACGCAAGCCTTCTCTTCTTTCTCTTTTCTTTTTCTTCTTTCTTCACTCACCCATGACCCTCCCTCACCGCCTTCCTCACCCAAATTGTCATCAGAAGCACGTTCGGGGTCTCTTCCTCCATGCGTGCAACACCATCATTCGAGGTCTCTTCTGAGCACCACCATGATACAACTCTCTGGTAATTTCTCCTTCTTCTCTTCACTTTCCTCTTCCCTTTCATTTTCTTTCTTTGCTAAATCACTTTAATGTTTCTGTGGTTGGTTGGGAATAACGAATTTTACGCTAAAATAATAATTTTTTATTGGTAAGAAATGATTCCTTATATAAGGAATCGACCGTCCAATGAAAAAATCCGTTCTGCCACGTCACTTTACTCCAACACATAAGAATTCAGAAGAAATGATAATTTAGGCTAAAAAATCCACTAAACATCTTCCATTGGAGATACTTTTAACTTTATGGTTGCAACCCATTTGTATTTCAAAATTCCGGAATGCAAATGGACACAAGAAATAATATTGTAAGCGTGGGAAATTTTAGTCCGATTGAATATGTAAGGTATGACTTTTCTCCTAACCGAACCCACATCCTACTTAGAAGTTTTAAACCCACCAAATATGTTATTATTAATCCTAAATCGTTAAAGTATTTTATTATTATAATTGTTTCTACAACTTCTAGACGTTAAAAATACGTTGCTTTGATTTAGTTCTTTGAAATCCATTAAAAAAATTGTTTCTAAGTTTTTTGACATTTGGATTCAACTGTGTATTCAAAATTTTAAAATTCCAACCTGTTATGTAAAACTTAAAAAAAAAGTCTATATATTCTTGCATATCACTAAATATAAAGAAAACGAAGATGTTATGAAAAATGTATCGAATAGACATCTATTGAGAAAAATATATACTTTTAATAAAATTAAAAATATACACATCAATATGTTACAAGAGTTATGGCTAAGAAAGCCAATTTAAGGTCTTCTTACCTAAGAAATAAAAATTGCAGACCGATAGATATACAAATGATTTTATCTAACTCTCTCTCTCTCTTTACACATTACTATGATAGACATACAATTATACAAATGAATTTATCTAAATCTCTTTTTCTCTTTTTAAAGGTATCTAATTCTCTTATCGCATTAATATATGTCAATGTATAAGAATAAATAAATTAAGACTCGGTTTGCTTCATCTTCTTTTGTAAAAGAATTATTTTCTTAAAAACTAATCACTTATTTTTTTTCTACAACAAATAATAATTTCTTTAACCTTTCACATGCATTTTTTTATTTTTAAAAATATACTAAATTACTATGGAAATTTGCCATGACAAAATTAGACATAAAAAGCAAAAAAAAATCCATATACATAATAATATATTAAAAAAACATATTATTAAACTAAATTTAATATACAAAGAAATTAATTTTAGTAAAATAAAAATGTGATAGTTCAACAGAACAAGCCACATGTTTATGCTAATGTAACCATAAAGAAAAAAACGTAACCACACGGGGAAAAAAATCACAAAAATAAATGTAACCGTTAAAAAAATACCCAGCTATTTGGAACTTATTAGTATGTAGACCCAATTAAAATTTTAATTTTAATTTTAAGGTATATAATTTTATATGGTTTAAGGTAAATATGGAGTATCATTTATTAATATGTAAATTTATTAATTATTTGTTTTAATATTTATTATAAAAAGGATTATAAATTTTAACAATATTAGTAAAACTAAGTGTGATGATGTTTATTTTCATGTAAACATCATACTGATATTTGTATTTGTAGTATATAAGCATATATAAATCAATATCTCAAAAGATAATTCTTAAATATAAATGTTGTATAAAAATATTAATGATTTTTATAAATATGATTTGATATTGTATCATTATTGTGAAGTGGTTTGAGGCATTGTATCATCATTACATTAGATATACATACATCATATGTCTGTCTCATATTCGCATCAATAGTTTATTCGACGAGTATCAATATATGTATTTTATAAATATTTGTAAATATATGAATAATATTCTTGAGTATTTATTAAAATATTTTTTTTTAAAAAATTCAGAATGATCATGTTAATATTTTAGTGATATTAAGAAAATATATCCACTTGAATATTAAAGTGAACATTGAGCATCCAAAAATATTTTTTAAGAAAAAATTATTGCTAACAACTATTTGAATTAATTAGTGAACATTTTTATTACCATATTAAATAATTTAATTATTGAAAAATAGACTATTTTTTAACATAATAAATATTTCTATTTCACTTTTTTATTTATATAAACAACAATAATAATAATAGTATATAAATAATTTAATGAAAATCTTATGAAAATATGAAAAAAAATTACAATGATACTTTATGTTTTTGTTACAATTAAACATGCACTTCCCCTTTTTTTCAATCTACAAAAAATATCCTAACCTCTCTATTTTGGTTATAGTAATATTCCCTTCCTTAAATCGTGTTAACTCTTTTTTGTATATTTGATCACATGATAGACATGTGTTTTTTGAGAATGTTTTTATCTCAAAAGTGCCTCCATGTCCTCCAGGAAAAAAATAATAAGTTGGAATAAAAGTTATGTTATCGATATAATTTTTTTTGTTATTATACGTATTCTTTGTTTAGCATCAAATTTTGAAATTTAATACTCTTTCTTGACTTAATTATAAATAATGAAGTGCAAAATTCATCGTAGGTGAAAATTGTCTTTAAAAGATAAAGTTGAGCCCCAAAATAAAAAATTAACTACATTGATTTTTATTACTTCAATTAAAATACATATTGTTTACAACTATGTTAATAAAATAAAATCACAATATATATCAATCTTAATTATTATAATTAATATAATCATGTATTTTTATAAATAAAAATATAATTTTTAGCAACATTTAGTAATTACATATAATAAAAAATTATACAGAATTATTACATGTTGTTACCTTAACCTTTTATTTTTAAAAATTATTTAATTAATGCTCACATTTTTAAATTCAAATATATTTAATAATGACATGTAATTACCTTAATTGTATACAATTTATTATTACATTAATTACTTTCATCATATAATATAAAAAGATGTAGTTAACTTTATTTAAAATAAATTTGTGTGAAAAATATTATCTATTATTTTAAAAGATAGTTTATAAAATAAAAATCAAAACCAAAGTAAGAGTAAAAATGATTTTTTCATTATAAATTAAAAGTTATTAAAAAAATTAATGTTTTCATATAAATAATATAAATAAACCATCAAATAATTACTTACTTTATTTTAACTAGGGAAAATAGGCACTTCATGCCCGCTTTTTTCATGTTTTTTAAATAATAAAAAGATAATAAAAGTTAATGAGTGATTTGTAAAGGTAATTACATAAAGAAAATAATAACTTATGAATGTAGTTATAGGAATAAAATGAACATAAAAAATGTGTATAGCAAGATACTTTATTTCCTTTATGTAAAATTATAGATAAGATATATAACTGTAACATACTTTGTGTGTCCCTATTTCTATTGTACTAAATTAGATATAAATTAAAGAGAGAAAACACAAGTATCTTCGTATATTTGTTTTATTGTTGGAAAAGTAATTTTAAAATTGAAAATTACCACATTTATCTCTTAGTGGAAATTTTGAAAAAATATTATTATACCAAAATCGGTTTTCTCATATAATTACAAATGATAGTTTAATGTTAATATTTTTCTATATACAAGCAATTACACTTATATACACATTTTGTTGGACACTTTAACTCCTTAATTATACAACAGCTATGTTCCACTAAATGTATTAGTTAAAGGATACAATGCGGAAAAAAAAATGTGAAATAAAAAATTGAAACTTAAAGTGATAGATTATAACTGCCCACTCTCTTCAAATAGTGTTTCACGTTCACGTAACTGACAGACTCTATAACGTAACTTCACACTATATAACGTTCTCGCAATTTCTCCCTGTTTTGTTCAGTTACCGCTTCATCTATCAAATGAAATTACATTGACAACCAATGATATGTCTAAAATCAAAACAATTAATGAGGGTGATAGGAAGAAAATTGTGAGTTCTCAAGCACGGTTCCAAGGCTGACATTTTCCTTAATCAATTTTTGTCTTTCGGGTTTTCAGTACCATCTTTCTTCGGTGCAAACTTTTTCCCCTTAAAAATTCAATTTTTTTTCTTTCGTGCAAACTATCACTGTCTTTTAGGTCTGCAAATGGTTACAACAGATGAACGAACCCTATTATATGCAGAGTTCTCTAATTGATTATGGGTCATAGCCATCGGACAGCATCAGGCACAAAAACGCGCTGGTGTAGCCGGTACGGGTACTGAAGTGAATATGGTGAAAGTACTTAGTGAGGATTTGGAAGTGTATCGAAGATGTTACTTGAGTGAAGATTGTGATGTTCTTAATTAAATGTAATGATTAATTCATATTTTCTGCTAGCTGAATAGATACACGTATCTGAGAAGATGGATGAAGCAACTTGTTAGTGACTTGACACCAAATTTGTTGTTCATATTCATTTATCAATACCACTTTTAAATTTAGTGTTGAATTAGTTGAATAAATTTGTCTTTTGATTATTTAAAAACATGAATAAACTTGATTATAGTTATATAACGAAAAGTCTAATATTTAGGATATATAAATAATAGCATATTGATAAATCCAAATTAAAATTTTAGATTATTTTTTGATAAATCTTATAATGTTATATAGAATTAAATAATCTTTTTTATTTTTTTATTGATAGATCTCATTTTGAGTGTTAGATCTAGTATTAATAAGAGAAAAAAAAATTATAATTTATTTGAATATTATATAAATTTTAAATATTTTTTTACCAAAATTTATTTTTTATGTTGAAGATTTGTTTATCTCTTTATAAAAATATATAAAAAAGATCTTGAATGAATTCAAGATCTTTTCAAAATTACACTAAAGATGCTCAAACCCTTCCCGAATGACACCCATCAATTACCATAAATTCTCATATTAACCTTTTAAATGATAATTTAATGTTAATATTTTTCTATATTTTGTATATGGTTGTAAGGCACGCTTGTAAGGCACGTGCGATATTCACTAGTGGTACTTGTAGGTGAGGAGGTCTTTGAATCTGATCCAATACGAAAACTCCGCGCGTGCTACAACCGTTCGCTCCTCTCCCATTGTAGCTTAGTATTCAAGCACAAAGCAAACAAACCCTAACCCTAACCCTAATCGAAACCCATTATCCGATCATGGCCACTGATGCCTGTGACTCGCGTCGCAAGTATCGCCGATCATCCTCTCCGGAGGACGTGGACAAATCCTCGAAGCGCCACAAGCACCGCCACCACAGCCACCGCCACCGCCACGGGAGCAAAAAACGCGACGAAGAGATTAAATTCGATGATCGAACAATTGGGGCGGTTCCTTCTCCAACTCCGCACGGAAATCTCCCAGATGACGATGTGGAGGAGGGAGAGATCCTTGAAGATGAGGCTCTCGACGGCGAGGTTGGGAAAAAGGAGACGGAATCTGATGCTGAACCCGGTGAAATCAAGGTGACAGGAGATCGAGATGTTCGGTCTGATAATCAAAATTCGGTATGTTACGATTGAATTTGTTTGTTTATTTATTTGATTTAATTTAAATTTTGTGGATTGCTACACGTGACATCTGTTTGGTTGCGGAGAAAGTAGAGGCCATTGGAATGGATTTGAAAGAAATTCTTGCTTTCGTAATAGTGTTGTTTTGGTGGCGATTTTTTATCAGTAATTTAGGTGTTTCAGTGTATCTCACTTCCTCTTGGTGGCCAAACAGAGCACTGTGATTCTTTGTTTTCGGACGGTATAATGAGTTTTTTTTATTATTCTTGAGAGCTTTGGTATAGTACCCTGTCAGTGTCTCATAGATATGTAAGAACCTGGTTGCACTACACGAACATGAGTGAATTGCAAAAGAAGTCTCTCTAGGCGTTTCAGTGAAGACTGGTGGCTTACAGTTAATTTGTAAGAGCTGGTTATGAGTTTTGTAAATTTATTTTTGCTCATGGACTGATTTAAATGCACTGTAATTCATTTAGCATCACCTCAAGCACTCTGATTTTGTGCTCTGCATTTGTACTCAATTTCTTCTTTGTGCTGGACAGGGACACCTTGCTAAAATTTCAGAAACTAGAAATGAGGACATTAGGGATGATAAATTTATTAGTCCTGCAATCAATGCAGAAGATGATGTCTCTCCTAATTGTTCTAGTTCTGAGACTTGGGATGGAAAGCATGCTCAAGCTCGTTCAGATGGTGTGGGCAATGGGTATTTGGATCCTAAATCTTCCAAAGGGGATAAGTGGCACAATGGGGAACTTGGACATTTTAAAGGTAATGAGAAACTAAAAGGAGACTTTGATGATGAAACACTGGAGGCTAATGTGAGGAAAGCACATTACAATAGGAATTCATCCTCTGAAAGTGGAGGAGGAAAATATAGAATGTCAGGAAGTTCTCCTTCTCATGGTAGATATAGAAGTCGATCAAGATCAATTGGTCATACTAGAGACAGGTCTCGCTCTCGTAGTATCGTAGATGAATATGCTCATTCCAAGAGAAGGCGCTCTGACTACGACCATGATGACGAAAGAGTGAGGTCACGTGGAAGGGAGCATGGTCATGGCAGTGTGGTAGATGATAGAAGGGAATACAGTACCAGATATCACAATCGAGAGGCCAGGGATAGAGATAGGAGTAGGGATAGAGACTTGCACAGAGAAAAGAAACAAGAGGAAACTAGCAGGGGTAAAGAGATTGAGTGGGAACACAAAAGGGTAAAGGAACGTGAAAGGAGCCGTGAGAGGTATAGAAGGGATGCAGAAAAAGATAGGAGCAGGGAAAGGGAGGAGGATAGGGACAGGAGACAAGAAAAGGAAAGAGATTGGAGCTGGGATAGGAGAAGGGAAAAGGAAAGAGATAGAAGTAGGGACAGAACAAGAGGTGGCAAGAGAGATAGAGACCTGGAGAATGAAAGGGATGATAAGAATCGGGAAAGAGATAACATTAAGGAGAGGGAAAGGCGAGATGATAGATATGTGCACAAAGATAGAGACACTGCAAATGGTAAGGATAGGCATCTGCGTTATGAGGATGGTAATGACAACGGAGATAGATATAGAAAACATTCAAGGCATGAAGAAAATGAATACCATTGGGAAAAAAAAAAGAAATTCTGATAATCCTGTAAAGGTTTACAATTCAATGGGAAGTACTGCAGAAGTGGATGAAAGCAAACTAACAAGGTATGTTTCATTAACTATATTATAACTTTATTAAACATCTGAGTTTTCTTCTATCCATTTCTTTTTTCCTTCTTTTTTATCCCTTTTAAGTTCCTTCTTGAATAACATACTTATTTTATTTGTATGTATATTGATTGCAGCAGTGAGGTTGAACCAGATGACTTAGAGGAGGATACATTGCAATTACCTGAGCAAGAAGAGGAAGATCTCAACAGGATCAAAGAAGAGAGTAGAAGAAGAAGGGAAGCAATAATGGAGAAATACAAGAAGCAGCATCAGCAAGTAGAAGCAGTGGTTGGGAATGAAGGAAAAGGTAATATTTTCCCTATTTCTTGAAAAACTATACATAGTTTATAGTTTAGTTTTTAATATAGAAATGGGATACTGTCAAACTGTTAAATTGTGTAAAATTAAAACTTTTATAAGTAAATTTATCAATCTAACTTTTTAGTAATGTGGTAACTTGATAATCATGTATATTAAATTTTATATAATTTATATGTTCATAAACATATAATCTAACAATATATTTTTCTTATAGTTTAAATAGCATATCATATTTTAAAATAAAGAGATGCAAGTGTGATGGAGTATTATTTAATTTTGAAAACATAAATTTTGTGGACTTAATTTACGTTAAGAGAACTTTAAATCTAATTGTTGGATTGATAAAATTTACTTTTTTTTTATAAACTTTTATTAAAGAGTAACTGTACAAAGTTTGACATCTAGTGTCCATTAACCCTTAATTTCAATTGATCCCATAAAAATATGTATATCTTATAATTTATTCATTAATATAATTATGTAAAATTTGTTATACTTTTTGCCACTCATTTCATACTTTTTTTCTGGATCTGTCCCTGATTAGGTGAGATGTGAATTAAAATCTTTTAGTAATCAGATAAAATGACATAATGTTAAAGTGTTAATCATTGCACCATTTCCCCCTTGTTATCTTCCTACCTTGACTACTTTTACTAACTTTGTAATGCACTCTTATTAGACAAGGATGCAGACATTCCTAATGAGATCTCTGAAGCACGTGATGGTAAGACTGATGATGCTGATTATGTGGAGCCATCATTTGCTGTTGGGAAATCTCCTGAACATGTGAATGTTGCTTCTAAGAAGATATCTCCTGCTGGAGGCCTGGGAGAGGGTACTCCAAAGGTTTGACTTTTTAAAATTTAAGTAAAAATTACTCAATAAGCTAGAATTTATATATTTACATCTATTGGATTTTGAATCTCATTTGTTACACTTGCAGAGTGAAAGGTCAGAGGACAAGTTTTGTGATGATATATTTGGTGAGACGCCAACGGGAGTTCGGAAATCAGTAAGTATTTGGTTATATTCTATTTATGTGCCTGCTTAATTTTATAATATTTTCTGACTTTGTAGTATGTTATGATGCAAGATGTAGTATGTTATTTATCGTTTCTGATTATGGATGAATTTAATACACCTGTTCTGCATCTTTTTCATCATATACATTCTTTGATACAATTTCCACAGCCTCTCTGTCAAGCTTGCATTTAGGGTAATAGGTGATTTTTCGTTCTTATCCCTGGCACATCGGTAAAGTTGTGTCTTAGTGACCTGTTGGTCATGGTTCAAATCCGGAAACAGCCTCTTTGCATATGCAAGGGTAAGGTTGCGTACAATATCCCTACCCCTTTCCTGCGCATAGCGTGGAGCCTCCGGGCAATGGGGTTACGTGGTTTTTTTTTATGACTTATATTAACTATTAAGATTTTCTACTTTCTTCTCAGGGAAAAGGAGATGGTTTGCTGATTGAGAGAGTTGGCCTACATGACAATTGGGACGATGCAGAGGGTTATTATAGTAAGTAACTCATTGGATTGTATCTAGCTGCTTTGATCGTTTTCTTGTGATTGTTGAGTTGAGACCTGAGAGCTTGACTAACTTCCGGGCAATGTCTTGGTCAGAAACATTATAAGTTGTTTATTTAACTTTATTTGGTGGCCATTGTTAAATGGTTTTTGTATTTGTTCTTTAAAATGTGACAGCATGGATTTTCCATGAAAATTGTTACATTACTTTTGATGTTTTGGAAGGGATGACCGGAAAACAATTAAAACATAGACGCTAGTTTTCCCCTCAATTTAACTACCCTTAACTAGCTTTTTTAGTTTTTACTTAAATGGTGACATTTAAGACTCAAAAGCTATTAATTTTGACAATCACATCTTTAGTTATCTGAGGCATTTCCTGTGGATCTGCTGGCGAAACCTGTCATTATGATGTGGAAAATCTTTGGTGGCTATCTGATTTTTGTTGCAATTGTTGGAAAATCTCTGGATACATTTGTTTTTCTGTTCATGATATTATGCTGTGATATTGTTATGCAGGCTATCGTATTGGTGAAATACTTGATGGCCGATATGAAGTCACAGCTGCACATGGGAGGGGTGTCTTTTCGACAGTTGTTCGGGCAAAGAATCTAAAGATGGGAAATGGTGAGCCAGAAGAAGTAGCAATAAAAATTATTCGTAGTAATGACACCATGTGAGTGATGTTTCTTTCTTGGGAATCCTCAGTAAACTTTTTTGCTTTTGGGTAGTGTTTTTCTCTCACTGATATATACATATATCTAATATGGCATAGGTACAAGGCTGGTATGGATGAATTGGTCATATTGAAGAAATTAGTAGGTGCAGATCCAGATGATAAGCGTCATTGTGTTCGTTTCCTTTCAAGTTTTAGATACAGGAATCATCTTTGTTTAGTTTTTGAATCTCTTAATATGAATCTACGTGAGGTTTTAAAGAAGTTTGGTCGCAATATTGGCCTTAGGCTTACAGCTGTGAGAGCATACGCAAAACAGCTTTTTATTGCTCTGAAGCATCTCCGGAACTGTGGTGTTCTTCATTGTGATATAAAGCCAGATAATATGTTGGTATGCCTAAAATACTGTTGTGTTTAAATTGTTTCTTTTCAAAGTTTTGTTTGTTAATTTCAAGAAGAAATATCTATTATCTAACATTTAGTTCTTCAATTTCCTCTATTGACAAGGTAAACGAGGCTAAAAATGTTTTGAAGCTTTGTGACTTTGGTAATGCCATGTTTGCTGGTAAAAATGAAGTTACGCCATATCTTGTGAGTCGTTTTTATCGTGCCCCAGAAATAAGTAAGTTCCATTCATTGTCTTTATGATTTCATATTCCCTAACTGTTTTTTTTTTCTTGTTGAATGTCTCATGGTTGCCAACTGTTTTGGCTTTTGAATGTTTCTATGCAGTACTTGGCTTGCCATATGATCATCCACTGGATATTTGGTCTGTAGGTTGTTGTTTGTATGAGTTGTATATAGGGAAGGTTCTTTTCCCAGGGCTTACAAACAATGACATGCTACGGCTTCATATGGAACTGAAGGGCCCTTTTCCAAAGAAGATGCTGCGTAAGGTAAACATATATTGTTTCATTTAAATTTTTTATCATTAGTGTCTGGCACTGTTTGAGTGTTGAGTATGAATAATTTTAATACTAGATACAAGTTTGCTATTGTCCAGTCTGTTTCTTTTAATTGTGTATCTGTGTGACTTTAATTCCTATATTAATTCTCTTATGTGGTTGTACTTTCAATTCAATTTTTGGTGTAAATAAATTTGTTGTGTTGTTAATGATAAGTACTTATTTACTATCTTCCTTGCAGGGAGCATTTACTGAACAGCATTTTGATCAGGATCTGAATTTTCTTGCTACTGAGGAGGATCCTGTAACAAAAAGGGTAAGCTAGACTTTTGATTGTATTTCAAGGAATTCTATTGTCAATGTTAGAATGAATAGATTTTTTTTTTGAAGAGTTTGAGTATTGGTGCTAATATTATTCCTTAATTCCTTAATAGACCATAAAGCGGCTGATACTCAACATTAAGCCAAAAGATATTGGGACACTCGTTACTAGCTCTACTGGGGAGGATCCAAAAATGTTAGCCAACTTTAAGGATCTTCTGGAAAAAGTTTTTGTCTTGGATCCAGACAAGAGGCTGACAGTGTCACAAGCTCTGAACCACCCATTCATCACTGGCAAGTGAACAATGTTGCTGAATTTGACTCCCAAAATGATATACACTGATATTTGTACATAATGATCCAATTGATATTGAGGTTCTAATTATTTGGCACTATTTATCTTCTGTGTATGGCCCAAGGAGTGTCATCACAGTTGTTGGCATGTTGAAGTGAAAAGGGTGATGTCGCTACAGGCGTACACTTTACTGGCGGTTCTTTCAGTGGAATGTACTGTTTCTATTGTAAGACAACTTGCCAATGGCAGTTTCCCTTAGTGTAGCTCTATTTGTACTTCAAACATTGCTCTTCCAATTTTATTATGAGAAGTTCAATTTTGTATTCCTTTGATAGAATGGTTTATTCTTTATTCACTCTTTTTCTATTTCTGTTTGCAATATTATGTAACTTTTGTTGTGTTTGGTTGGTATTATTTGCATAGATATATACTTATCGCCCTTGGTTTTCATTATTGCTGCCAATTCATATTTTATCAATTCATATATATTCCTTGGATTCTGGAGATTCTAATTTAATTTCTCATTCAGGAGACATACCACTGGTTTGAGGCATCCCTTCCATGCTTAGATGCTTAAAAGGAACCCAGGAGAAGGTACCTTGGCTTGTTTATTGGGAGATTAATTTCACTGTGCTGGAATGCATTATGTTTTCCATTAAAATTCATTGACAGTGCCAATAGAATAATTGCGACATTTGAGTGGGAGTTTATTAAGATGAGCCTGAATGTTCTGTGATGAGGATAATCAATGGTTGTTGGTGATGTATGTTTGAGTACATGTGAGCAAATTAATTGTTTATTTTATTAGATAGGTAGTTAGGGGGAGGGGAAATGGTTAGTATCAAACCTTCTTCCTCATCCAGATACAGCTGCCACTGGGCCATATGCCTAGCTGCTACTGCCTTTAAATCACTTCAGTATAAATGATGGAATCCCAAGTACCGCCTTTTCTGCTTCTTCCTTATTATTCTTTTCAGTTTTGTAACTTGAGTTGGGTGGGTAGATATCTTATTTCTTGAACTGTACTTGAGTTGTATTCTTTTGTTAACATTTATTTTCTTAAATTTGCATATATGCATATCCTAATGAACTTGTGTTGCATCTTATCCATGGTGTGTCATTCTGGAGGCAATTCCACTTGATGTGTTTGGCTGTGTTCTTAAAGCCAGAATTCATTTCACGGTGAGCAAAATTCCATTCAGAAACTATTGTTTTGTTAAGATTGTGGTATAGATTAAAATTGCAAAATTTTAATGGATCTGATTCGTTTTCCATTTTAGGTACTGCATCTTGGCCATGCAATTTTTGTAAGTATATTCAAGTCCAATTTCTCTCATCTTTGTCAGTGTTGATGGCATTGATGGTCCTTGGCATCCAGTTTCATAGAAATTTAACACCAAGTTCTTGATTCTGTTTCTAAATTTGATGAATATCAAGTTTCGAATTGCATTAAAACTTTCCGGTTGTGTGTTTCTGATGTTTAATGTAGATGGGGGTTTAAGTCAGCATTTTCGTGGTAGGGTTCTGTGCCTGTGTTGTTTCTCCTGATTAAACATGGTGTTCTTGGCTATGCTCTTGTTTGATGCTGTCCTAAACCCCTAACATTGTTTGCTGTTTGGTCAGTTTTGTACTTTTTCTTGACATCCATTGATGAGCATGTTGATTACGTTTTATTTATTTGGAGAATGGAATGAAGTTTTTTTTTTTTTTTGGTGAAACTTCATTTCTTGAAGTCACGCAATACACATACACGCTGTCAATCACACTTCCGTTAATGTGTGGGTTTTAGGTATTTCTAAATTTAGGGGAGGGGATGGTTAGCCCAGTCTAGGGTTGGGATACAACAATACAGGGGACTAGCAAATAACCCACCGGATTCAAAACTCAATTGCAGTGTTTATCACGCGCAGAGGCTGACAAGGTGAGCCAAATTCTTTTGGTAGCCTTCAGTGTATTGCGCATCATGGCATTTACATTATGTCAATCTACCTTTTTATATTTTCAATTTCGAGAATGAAGAAAAAATAAAGTAGCTTTAAAATTTTAAATAAAATAATCATTAGCCATAGTTTATGATTGGGTATTATGATATCAATTGATCTATAATATAGTCAACCTCACCCAGTGGGAAAAGGTTTACCTAATAACTACCACCTATTTTTTGGGGTCAATCTTGTATCTTGGAGAACAAATAAAACCTGTGTCAAACATTGTCATATTAATGTAGATGTTCCTTGGTTGTACAACTTTTAATGGAACCTTTCAAAATGGGATTGTCCTTGGATGTGGGCAGTTTCTACCTGATTAACTAGAAAACTTTCTTTTTTGCTTGATATATGTCACGCTTATTCATTTAATATCCTGATCTCTTCTGCTGTGTAAAGTTGTATAGCTTAAATAGCATTTTCATCAAGTAAAGCATTTTTGTAAAGTATTCCAAAAAGAATGTCGATTTAATCGAGTCATTTAAAATGTTTATATTTCATTGATGTGGATCCCGAGAGTATCAATTTTCATGGGTAAGAAATACCGCAAGACTGGTACTTTGGAGTGAATATTTATTGAGTCCGCTAACGGAGGTTAACATATAGAGAATAGTGAAATGAAGTGGCAATTACATAGCGTAATGTGGTATTGCATGGTAGGCCTATGCCTCAGTTTTCTTAGCAGAATTCTCTGCCCCTGCCGGTGCAGCTCTACACATGGTATTGCATGTGCTATTAGCATTTCTCTTGCAAGTTTTTTTAGAATGTTGAGCTAAGTTTTATTTAGGATTTTTTAAAAATAATCGGGAAAAGGCGCACAAAGTCCTCAGGCAAGAGAGTAAGCCGAATCCTACACTTGACGGTGAATGATTAACTTTCCTCCTCTGAGGAACAACCTTGGTTTGCAGAAAGAATGTAGCTATGATATCCTCACGCCTCTGTAAAACCCACGTTGACTTGTGTCTGATTCCCCGCTCTATGAAGACTTGTATAGTAATAATTGACTGTTATTCCACTTTCCCAAAAACTAATTGTTTGGGCAGGGCGTTCCCAAATACAAATGTACGTGTGTAAGTTAGATTGAGATATGGAAATAAAAATACGATCTGGTGGAGTTGGTAGTCCTTTAATAAATAATCTGATATTTAATTATAAATAAATAAATGATCTGATGTTTGATGTGGGGTATTTAGTTTCGGCTGTAACAATTTAGGGCTTGTTTGATTTTCATTCTGTTTTGAAAACTGTTTTCTAATTAGTTTTGAAAATTGTTATGAAAGTGTTTTAAAAACTAAAAACAGATACAGCTGAAAGATGTTTCCCTTTTCACTTAAATGACAGATGGGTTAAAATATTTGCTGGGTTTGAGTTAGGTTGATAGTGTAATTTTTCCTTTTTGAAGTTGTATTTCGGATTAGCATTCATAAAGAAAAAAAAAATAGACATTGGCAGCAGGCCAGGGGCCCAGTCTGATGGAATAACACAAGTATGCGTGAGTCCACAGTTGAAACCCAGCAGGTATTTCCATTTTAATCTATACTAAAAAAATTCAACCATCATAGAGTTTTTACTATTTTTTAGTTTTTAAAATATACAGTTCTGATAAAACGAAATCAAACACACCCTTAGTCTGTGTATCGTGTTTGCTTTATCGATGAAGCTCTAGAGCCATTTTTACTCGGTCGAGTGTTTCACACTTTTATGCCGATTTTCTGTGCGCTTTTTGTGAAGGAGGCTATGATCAGCATTCCGCTGGTTAGAGCACGTCCTATTTTTCGAGCAGCCTTACGGTTAACCTGCTTCTGTTAAACATGAATCAAAATTTGAGGGAAGAATTATTCTCTTCACTTATTTTTTACTCGACTTTCCAATTTTGCCTTTAGTTGTTTTTAATCAAAGGCCATATGTATTTAAGTTTATTATTTATTTATAAAACAATGTTTTTGATAGTTGATATTATGATGTGTAATTCATGGCAGTATTTGAACTTTTTTAATAAATTAAAAACATGCAAATATTTATAAATTTAAACTTGATAGAAAAAATTTAGTCATGAAAATACTAAACGCAAGTTTGAAATGACATGGAAATTTAATATCACAAGCGTTTGCGACTATAAAATAAAAAACAGTTTTTTTTTTTAAAGTTTGGTATGTGTTAATTGTTATAGCTATTTCAAATATTTTAATTATAAGGTTGATGAGGCTCTACAACGAGATGAAACAACAAGCTTGACGAGATAATTATATATAAATACTCGTGGATGTAAGTTAAGGGGTATGAGATAATTGTTCCCGCACTATAACTTTTTTTACTTGTACATATTTTATATTTTTCCCCATAAAAAAACAGTTGTTGCCTCCATGAGATAACTTTTAAAATGAATGTAAAAGTTACAAGAAATAAAAGAGTGGGTATATTAATATGAATTTTATCATTTTATCCTTTTAATTTGTACAGTTTCGATCTTTAAATAATAGACACATACAATAAGTTTTTTTTTTTTAAAGAAAAACACATGCAATAAGCTAGTAACACAAATACATATATTAACTCAATTGTAATTTATAGAAGATCAGGTAATTTTGATTTTTTTTAGATTATGTTTTTCATGGAAAGCTTGCAATGTCTTTTTTTGTATTATTTCATATTATTTTCTTGTCTATTAAAAAAATTCTAATTCACACAGTAAATAGTTTCGGGAAAAGACTCATTTTTTTCCTAGAAATCAAAGATAGATATAATAAGTTTGCAACGAACACTTATCTTTTTTGGCATGGAGCTTGTAGTGACTAAAGTCACAGAAACCGTTGATTGGTTTTATTTTGGATAAGCAAAAGAGGCATACAAGATTAGAAGAAGGATATCGGTGGGGGTTGACTTTTTGAGAATTGGAATGTTCATGGACCAGAGGACATTTTTTCACGTGTATCGTCTTACACGTGCAAAAATATTCTCTTCCTTTTAAAATTTGATTCGACTTGGACTAAACTAAGAGAAAGAAGTTGTTTATCCCGCAAGTCTTCCTATCCTTACCTTTATACCTCAACGTTTAATTCACTTGAGAACATCATTACAAACGCGAAAGCGAATAATCTCTTGATGTCCCTGATTTCCATTGCCTTAGCCTAAAACAACACTGAAAAACTGAAGCATCACTTAAGTTCAAAGTCTATAGGCAGCCTTAAGTGAACCTTAATGCACAAAATTAAGTATTCTAATTTCAGTTGAGCAGGGAAAAGGTGGGTTACTTTTCCAATTTTTAAAAGAGTGTGTTTGGACGAAGTATTTTAAAATTTTAAGAAATTTGAAATTCAAACAAATTGAAATACATCAATTAAAATTTTTGAATTTTAAAAATTATTTGTTTGGATAAATCAATTTAAATTTCTATAATTTGAAATTTTTTGTTTGGATAAAATAATTTAATTTTTTTATATTTTGAATTCTTTATTTGAATTAAATAATTTCAATTTATTATATTTCCTTTTTTAATCCAATTATATTTTAAAAATATAAATGGTCATATAAATAAAAATTGTTATTTTATAATAATTGTTGTAAAAATTTATATATACTTTTATCCAATTATATTTTTAAAAAACAACTTCAAAACCTAACCACTTGTTTCTAGACTCCCTCTGCTCTCTCTCCCAATATGGCGGCTCTGCTTTCCAACGATGAAGACTCTCTCATCTCTGCCTTCTCCACCCCGAAGCTTTCTCCGACCACCGACCATGACTACCCTCATCACTCCTCCCTGCAGCCCTAACCCCCACCCATTGTTCATCTCCAACTTGGAAAACTCATCTTTCTCTTGCCGAAGCTCTCTCCGACCACGACCATGTCTCCTTGGCTGCCATACTCTACAGCCCCAAGATCACCGCCACCATCGAAGGCTTCGAAGCTCCCTTCACTCCCTTAACTCCTCCACTGCCTCCGCCCAATACCCACAAACACTCGTTCTTCTCCCACACCGCGCTCCTTCCTCCGATCTTGTCTCACCTCAACTTCCACAAGCTCATGATGGCCACGCTGTCGCTCTCCGACGCCACTACCATTGGTTCCGTTGCCTGGACCGGTCCTTCCACCTCCCTCTGACGCCTCTCTCTGCACATGCTTCTTGTGCTCAAATGACAGTAAAAGGTAAGAGATCAAGAGGAGATTTAGAATTCGTTCCTTTTTGAAAGAATTTAAAATTCTAAGTTTGTAGTTAAAAAACAAATTCCATTTTAAAATGCTGAAATTATAAATTTTGTCTAAATGAACATCCAAACAGATTATTTAAGAGATGAACATTTTAAATTCTCTAGATAATTATTTTCCCTAATTTAATTCTCTCATCTAAATTCTCTCATCCAAAGAGTAAATGAAATTTGAAACCAGATTGTGCATTGTGTGGTCCAAATTCTAGTGGACATACAAATTCTAGTGGACAGGAAATTTGATTTAAATACATAATCCCATGCTTGCTTGGCATCAATTTGTCTCACCACACACATTTTAATACACTTAAATCTCAAAAGATTAATTTGGTTACACATTCCTCACAATTATTTTTTATGAAAATTAATTGTATTTTCCTTTAAAATAAACAGACCTAAAATCACTCTGACACTTGGAATGCCCATATCTCAACATGACTAATTCAGAAGGCAATTACAAAACAAATTCAATCACGAATACAAATACACTTTCAGCTGTACATTGCAAAATCAGTTTACCGAATCTTTATGCACGTGTGAATCCGTTCTAAGTCATTGTTAACTCCGTGAAGAGCGAAATATCCGTCTAATAATGGCAACTTTAGGGACGGGAGTAATTTGCTGTGAAATTACTTTTCCAATAGTTGGTAATCTAAAGGTAAGTACCACCTTCTTTTCCAACACATTCACCACCACTGACTCGGTCTCTGCTGAAAAAAATCAATAACATGTGGTATAAGAGCTAGTAAGAGAAAGTAACGAAATACCATTACAATTGTATCTCAAAATTCATCAAATAAAAAGCATTACTTATTGTTTCGGTTTAAAAGGTGAAAACTACATAGTTAAATTGGACATATACTATTAACTCATAAAACCGCGGCTACAATTTTCTGATGATACAAGCAAACCACCGTGAAGGTATAATAAAAGAAAAATGTAACTTCCACACCGTTTTTAAAACTTAATTTAGAGAAGAAAAAGACTTTCTAAATGTGCACCTCTCTTATTTTATTATCCAAAAATAAAATAAAAAGCTGGAATAAAGATGATACTTAAATAACATTCTTTATGATATTATTTTGCAATGCTAATTTTACGAACATATGTTTTTTATTTTTAGGTGAATTCTGCTTGACTAAAAGATAAAGCTTAAACGGTTTTGTTCTTTTCTGTCTATTGTACCGAAGAGGCCAATAGGGTTAAGATATTAGCCCACCAAAAGAAGGTTAGTTCAGACTACCTAAAAGATGATAGGTAAAAAGTTACGATCTCCATTCCATAACACACGCAGACCTAGTAACATTTAATGGGCGTAAAATTATTTTTGGTTGCATTTTTAATGGATGTAAAATAGTGCTATTGTATTTAAATTAAAATATTTTATTTAATATATCTCATCATTACTTGTAATAAATTATTACTATATCAATTGTTAAATAGGAATATAAATAGAAAAGGAAATTAATGAAACTTCAAATATATAAATTATGTGATTAAACACAAATGAATAATATATTGAAGTTAATGTTGAATATTTGAGTTCATCTTTTGGCAGAAATAAATTTTGGTTAAACTTTATTTAATTCTTAATTGAACTTCGGATTAGTTAGAGTTTATTTTCCTTGATAAATTGGAGGTTTAAGATAAAAAGAAATATAAACACATAGTGGAGTATGTGTGGTGGGGGTGGTAACACATGGAATGGAGGTTTCAAAAGGAAAAAGACAAAAAAGAGTGGTTTAGTACAAAATAAATAAGTGTTCCCCAGTTTTGCAGCCAAAACACATGCTACCTTAATCAAAAGTGGCTCAAAAACAGTATGGGCCAACTGCGCTTTTCCTCTCTAACCTCTTCATAGGGGAGAAGCTAGTGATCGTGTAATTCTGAATTTCACAATCATGTGCAATCATGTGCAACATACTAATCTCAACAAAAACAGTATGAACAATGTTTGAATTTCACAATCATGCATGTGCAACATACTAATCCACTCTCGGTGTAAAATAGAGGCTTACCATTCATCTTAGTAATAATGTCAGCAACCCTCTTCTGGCACTTCTCACATTGTATATCAGCAGAAAGAACAACTTCCTGAACCTGTTCCCAGCACAAGAACCAAACCATCATACACAAATTCATGGCCAATCTCAAAACTGAAAGTAGAGTAAGGTGTCCACAGTACCACTGGCAGGGACAAAGACTCCATAGATGCAAGAGTAGTCCTGGTAAGAGGAAAGCTCTTTGAGAGTTTTAGACCAACTTTCTGTAGCTCCTTTTTGGAATCATCTTCAAAAGCCATAACAACATTAACTTAATTAGTAGAGCTTATGTATGTCTAATAAGTTTGCAGGCTCAATTTCATCCTGCAGAAATGATCTATGACGATGAAAATCACTTTCTACGTTGATCACAACCACTTGGGATGCTTGTTTTTGGTGGGCAGAAAATGGAGAAAGCATGAATAGGGAAATAAAGTGAAAAAGGTTAGGTTTTATGCCTATGTTAACGGAGATTATTCTTTCACTTATGCACTGGACCTGGCCCCACATATAGTGCTTGGTTGATTTTTTTTTCAAGTTTGCTTAGTAAAGCCGGCACTATTATTAATTGAATGGATCAACTACACTGATGGTGTGCTTGGTTGACTCAGCTTCAAGGCGAGCCAAGCTTGTAGTGGGTGGTTATTTTCTTTGACTGTGCCTTGGCTTAATCCAATAGGAAGAGTGAAGCTGTAGTGTAGACTAATTAAAGGGCTTTAAGATGAGAAATTATTACATAGGCTAAAATCACTACTTATTCATAGTTCCCACTAATTTTTATATAATATTTAAAAGCAAGTTTTTCAATCTTATGCTAAAATTAGCTAAAATCACAATATATAGTCTCATATTATATAATAATTTCTCAAATAAGTGTGAAAGTTGTGTAGATAATTATAAGAAAGGATTAATAAAGTTTGATTATACATCATTGAGATTAATCAAAAACATGATAATTCTAGAACATATAATAATTTGTCTGAGTAGAAAAGTAAAGACGGGGTAGATGTTTGAGTATTTATTATTTAACCTATGATGGTAACATGGTTATTATTATCCAAAAGATTACAAACATTGGATTCATTATCATAGGTCCTCGTGTATAACTAAAGTCAAACAATTGGTTCCAGCAGGGTCCATTTCAGGGTTAGCATGGATTGACGTTCTAGTATTCTACTTTCAAAAGTCATGTAGTCTAAACGATCAAACTCAACACGCCAAAGGAAAAACAGTGACTGATCTATGTATGAATAGATGTATGAAACATAAGTTTTATTATCTTGTTTGAGTATTTAAATAATTATTTATGCTTTTATATATGCTGGGCGACTCGAACAATCGATTGCGATGATTTGGACTAACGATACAATTGTTTTGAGGAGAAAACATTGCCACTAATTATAATTGTTATTTAAATTTTATTATTATTTTTAGGTACAGAAACATTATTAAACCTGATGAAATTTAGTACCCTCATTTCAATCAATCATCACAGTCACCTAAAAGAATCCTTAAACCAAAAAGAAAAAGCGAAATCATGAAACATTTTAGGACAACTATAATTTGTATCGAACAGAAATGGATAAACATTTTGCTTTAATAAATAAATTTATTCTCTAGTATTATATATATACGTGTTTTAATCTTTTTCACTAACAAATATCTATAAAGTACACTTTTTTTAAAAAAAAATATCGAGAATTTATATCCAAATATTGAACATAACATATACCGTATATAACATGCGAATACCTGCAGTCTACAGGGAATACAAAGCACCCGGATGCCTTTCAAGGTTCATCCTATTTTGTCTAATAATAAACCCATAACAGATTTTTTTAAACATTCATAATCATAAAAAAAAATTCCATTACCGTACAAATCAGTGAAAATTTGTCTACTTTTGTATTCCATTTCTTGTAAAGGCAGTTTAGCTTATTTGACGAATGCATTAAAAGAAAAGGGCTTAATTGACGAGTGGAACATTATCTCAAAGAATTTCAAATACTTATCTAATTTTCTTTATGTTCTTCCACGAGAATTGCTTTTCATGGGTGTTGAAATTTTTCTGAGGAATTCTATTATTGGAGCAAGTTTTAAATTATGTTGAAACATTTTCAATGACAAGAATGCCACAAACTATTCTACGTTAAAGCTAGCATTCCACTACTACTAAAATTGTTTTCAGTACAAATATTTAAGGCCATTTTTATTAGTATACTTTTGATCCAACGAAATTAAACTGTTAATATAAATACTGTGATCTTTATATTTATAAAGTCAACATAAATATTGTGATCATTGGATTTATAAAATTAGCACATGGATGAGTCACACTGTCGCAGTTTGATATTCGAATTCCATAGTCACCTAACGTTCAATTGCCGTGGAGCCTCTGATCTTTAGCAGGGCAGTGTCTAAGATAATAAAAATTGAGGTGAAAAATAATTCATCAATTAATTTTAGTATTTGACTCTTAGTAGATAAACTGTTAATTTATTTAATTTATTTTGTAATATTGTTGAATTGAGATTGATTTTTAGCAATTTTAACTTTAAAGATTTCCTTTCGATAGTTACAAGTGTTCCATGTAGCATTTAATAAGTTCCTTAAATCTTTAAAAAAATTAAGATTATAGTTGTGAAATAGTTGGATGATTGATTCGATCGAGATAATGAATTAGTGGGTCAATGGTTCAACTGGAAGTTAATAATTGGTTCAGTTTGACTCGGTATATATTATTCAAAATTATATATATATATATATATATATATATATATATATATATTATAAGTATATAAGTAACATTATTTGAGTAGGAAAAATCTATTCATACTCCAAAATACAAATAAAAAAATAAAAAATAAAAATTTTTTAATAAAAAAAATCGATCAGGTAAGATCGATCCAATCAAAAATCCGAACGAATTTAACCGGGTTAACTTGGACCAACTATATAATCGATTCGGTTAAGCCATCAGGTCCCGGTCCAATAATAAAATTATTATTAGCTTTATTAAATTATATATTCAATTACTAGTTTTAATTATTGTATTATTTAATGCATTCAAATAATCAATAGATCTTTCCATAAATAAATAATAACCAATAGGCCAATACAAACTGTACAATAGTTATATATTAATTAATAAATTATATTCGTGATATTTTGATAAACATAGTGTATATTAATATCTGAATTGAAATAATAAAAAATTTGAAACACAAGTCTTTATATATTTAAATGAAATTATTAAAAAAATAAATATAACTAGAATCTATTCATAAAAGAAAAACAAAATTAAAAACATAAAACACTTGCCTAAACTACTTATGGGTTACACGCCCCTCATCTTTAGACAGGAATGGCAAAATATTTTAGAAATCAGGTGTGGGAGATGTGACCTGGAGCGGAACTGAAATTCGGGTTAACTAGTCAGTCTTGGACTCTTAGTTTGAAGTTGAGTGCAGGAAAACCTTAACCTAATTGGGCCAATTCAAAACACACGTCACCCTGCTTTGATTGTGTGACATTTCCAAAAAAAAATGATAAACTGATAAATCCTTTCTCTCCCATTCACACAACATTTTTATGGAGAATGACTTTAGACTTTTTAAGGGAAGGCCTTCCACTAACTATTTTGGTGTTGATTTAAGTACTATTCAAATTTCCAATTTAATAGCAACTTAAAAAACAAAATGATGATTTGTTCTATATCCTTCTAGATTAGTATGTATTCCAATCTACAATTCTTTTTTTTATTGGATCTTAATTCGATCATTATCCAATTACATCAAACTCAATTCAGTCATTTTTTAGGATAATTATTATATAAAATATCATAAATATAATTATGTACTGAAATCCTAGAGAATACAATAGAATATTTTAATATACTATAATGACTCGACTTATAAATAGTGAAAATGAACAATTAGGGAACAATGATAAATAGTGAGTTTATTGACTTAGGATAATAGGTTAAACAATATACCTCACTTAAATATTTTGGATTAAGTTGACTCTGTTACCAGAAAACTTTTTTTTGAACAATTTTCAACTAATTATTATTATTTTATTTACTCTGCTCTTGTGTAAAAACATTAATTGCTTGATATGATAAACAAAACTTTTATAAGAAAAAATGGGCCAAATGGCCTAAATAAGAGGGGTCACGATTTTTTTCCTCCTTTCCCTTCTCGATTTTTTTTAAATGACTAGAACAACCATGTCTCTTCACATCCCCTTCTCTGCTCCCTTTTTTATAAAACCTCCCATCCCCTTCTCTTGTCTCCCATTTTTACTGCCTAAACCCCCTTTTCCCCTCTTTTTTCACTTGATCTTTCTCATTGGTGATCTCTTCCTTTTTGTGTTTATCTTCCCATCCTTTTCTTCCTCTTTGTCTGGACGAGTTTGTATTAATTGTCTATTTTGTTTTTTATTTATTCTCATCTTTGCATTCTGTGATAAATTAATACAAAATAAAAATTTATTTTTGTTTGTATATCTAAATTTTGAAGTATTTTTTCTCTGAATGTTAGACACACACTCTTCCAAATACATTTTTAATTGATTAAATTTTATTAAAAATTATAATATCAGAAGAAAAAATAATTTAATATAATATGAGAATTAATAAATTCTGACTAATTAAAAAGAATGTGTTATATATATATATATATATATATATATTATTAACTTGTTTATTCAACAATTTATTCATTTTGTGTTAAAAATTTATTCTTAATTTTTAAAAACTAAAAAGAGACTCCCCATTGAGCCTTAAACTTATAGTATTTAACAACCTCTATTATCCATTATTAGATTGTAATGTAAAATGTTTTTTTTTTTCTTTTTTTATACTACATGTAACCTTCACTACAAGCAATTTTGTCAGCATGACAAGATTACTATGAATGATAAAATCTTTTATCCAACTATTTAACTTAAATGCATATCGAGATTTGAACCTAAAGTATCTAGTTAAGTTGAAATAACTACATATCAATTAATCCAAATGCTCGACGATTTATCTTTCTTTTTAAATCATATTATTTTTGTTTATAAGATTTAAACCCAAAATCTTATATAACTAATTTAGTCTAATATTACTTGGATTAATTATTTATTAGTATTCATTATCTTGTTTAATGAATATGTACCAAGTTTTTTTGGTATTGAATATGTACCAAGATATCTTGTGTTTTTTCTTTTTCTTTGGTCGATATGTACAAAGTTAGGTTTAAATAAAATGGCAAGTGGGCCTGTTAATCCATATGTGGGCGACTTTACACAACACAAGAAGGAGTGAGTGAAGAAGCATTGTTTCCACTTCACTTCGGTGTCTCCGCCCCTTCTTCGATTCTCTTTTTATTCCCTTCCCTCTCAAATCAAATCATTTCTCACACTTACAAACTCCAATAACCATGGCTTCTCTCCCCAATGCCCCTGCTCTTTCATTCTCCTCATCTCTCTCCACCACCGCCAATCTCCTCCCATGTCGCCGCTTCACCGCATTTCCCCGCCGACGCGCCTCTTCGTTCTCCGTGCAAGCTAAGATCCGCGAAATCTTCATGCCCGCACTCAGCTCCACCATGACCGAGGGCAAAATCGTCTCCTGGATCAAATCCGAGGGCGACATACTCTCCAAGGGTGACAGCGTTGTCGTCGTCGAATCCGACAAGGCCGACATGGACGTCGAGACCTTCTACGATGGCATCCTCGCTGCCATCGTCGTTGCCGACGGCGAAACCGCCCCCGTCGGAGCCCCCATTGGTTTGCTCGCCGATTCTCCCGAAGAAGTCGCCGAAGCCAAAGCCAAAGCCGCCAAATCCGTTCCCTCTGGCTCTCCCGCCCCCGCCGCCGCTCCCTCTGGCCCTGCTCCGGCGTCTCCTCCGCCACCTCCTCCGCCGGCCAAGTCCGTTTCTGACGGTCCGGCGAAGATCGTGGCCACGCCTCAGGCTAAGAAGCTCGCGAAGCAGCACAAGGTCGACATTGCAACGGTCGCCGGGACCGGTCCGTTCGGTAGGATTACTCCGGAGGACGTGGAGGCCGCCGCCGGAATCGCGCCGTCGAAGAGCAATGTGGCTCCGGCGGCGAGTCCTGCTCCGGCGACTCCAGCTCCTCCATCGAAAGCTACTTCTGGTTCTGCTGCATCGGCTCCGATTCCGGGTTCTAGTGTTGTTCCCTTCACTACTATGCAATCTGCGGTGGCGAAGAACATGATGGAGAGTCTCTCTGTGCCTACGTTCAGGGTTGGGTACCCTGTGACTACTGATGCGTTGGATGCTCTGTATGAGAAGGTATGAATGTGATTATAACTATGAGGCAGTGTTTTGTTTGTGATGATTATAACATGAGGCTTTATTTGATGATGTGTTCTTTCTGTTTGTTTATTAGGTGAAACCAAAGGGTGTGACAATGACGGCTATTTTGGCTAAGGCTGCTGCAATGGCACTTGTTCAGCACCCGGTTGTCAATGCCACCTGCAAAGACGGCAAGAATTTCGTGTATAACGCTAACATCAATGTTGCTGTTGCTGTGGCAATTAATGGTGGTTTGATCACCCCTGTTCTTCAGGATGCGGATAAGGTCAGTGGCTTCACTATCCTGAAGCAATATTATGGTGATTCATGTCTAATTTTTTATGCCATACTCCAACAACAACAATTTGATCTATCTTTATCTGAGTCCAATGGTATCTTGTGAGCAATCCATGTAGCTGACCTCACCTGATTGTTATTTTTGTCTAATTTGTTATTTGATTGGGTACTTGTTTCTTGTTGTGACAGTTGGACTTGTATCTATTGTCTCAAAAATGGAAGGAGCTAGTGGAAAAAGCTCGTGCAAAGCAGTTGCAACCTCATGAGTATAATTCAGGTGTCTTTATGAATTGTGATTGTTGTTTGTTATTAGCAAAAAAAAATTCGTGGAACTTGGGTGTTTTAATTTTGACCCAAATTTAATTGTGCCTGCTACAGGAACTTTCACGCTTTCCAATTTGGGTATGTTTGGAGTTGACAGGTTTGATGCCATACTTCCACCAGGCCAGGTTAGTGATGACTTCTGGGACTTTGAAGTCTTGATTTGAGAGATGTTGTGGCAATATGAACGTTTTATCTGAGGGTTAAACTTTGCCCTTTATTTCCAGGGTGCTATCATGGCTGTTGGCGCATCAAAGCCTACTGTTCTGGCTGATAAAGATGGATTCTTCAGCGTGAAGAATAAAATGCTGGTGAGTTACTTGTCATAACTTATAACTACTTTTATGTGTTTATGCACTTATGCTTTAGAAAAATGGACAGAATCCAGGTGAATACATATCCTTTTTTTGTGTGTGTGGAAATAGAACCTTTTAGCAATGCACCAGAGTCATCATATGTAGCAATTTGGCATAAACCTTAGATTGCATTTGCATGGTGTTATACTGCATAACGAAAATTTTCTGAAAGTCTAATCTTTGAGCATCTGCATGGGGCTGCGCCACATGATTATATTTTTCTGGAGTTAGTGCAGTGGGCATAAGATTTGATTTTAGAGTGTGGTGTTATGCTTCAAGAATATATTTTTCTTAAGAATTAATTCAATGGTTTCTCTCAAATCTTGACCATAATGTTATTTATTTATCATTTTTAAAATTATTTGCTGGATTACTGTCATGATCGAGAAAAAAACTCTATGAGTCCATCCTCTGAAGTCTCCATTTCTAAATCCTGCAAAAGGGATTTTTTTCCCTTTCAAAGACTTCATTCTTATCTGGCTTGGAATGTGTAGTTTTCTCTTGAAGAAAGTGTCATCTAGATTCTAGACTTTCCACTCATGGTCTTGTATTCTAAATCAAGGTAGGTGTGACAAGAATTTTTTAGGTAGTTCAATTGATTCCTAGTGGTTAAGGTGCACCTTGAACTGCTTTATAGTCAGTTTATAGTTTATTTGCCATCATCCTCTGTTAGAAAAGAACCAAGACAGAGAGAAAAAGAACTCAAATAGAAACTTGAAATCTAGAACTCAAATAGAGAACATTAGTGGCTAAGGTGCAACTTGAATTACTATAATAACAAAATCTAGATTTTATTATTGTTATTATTATCTATCATTGTTTCTCAATCAATCGATATTGTTACAGAGAGATCCTTTATATATAGCAGAAGGTAAAGGTCTGAATCAGAAATAGTTAGAGACAGAAAGTACTAGGTGCAGACTCAGCACTACTTCCCTGTCTGATAGAGATGAGAGAAATAGGATGGATGGAAATAAAAAGGATAAGTGGAAATAGGTGGGAAATAAATTACAAATTAAAGGTGTTTGGCTGAAGAGAAATAGAGAAAATATGAGGAGAGAGGTAGATAGATGAGTGCAAATAGGTGAGAAATAGTACAAAGGATCCCACTAATTTTAAAATTACTTCTCCTCTAAACCTTCTCCACCAAACAATCCAAATAATTTCCATTACCCTTTTCCCCAATTTCTTCTCCACGAAACAGATGCTGCACCTACATATATGATTGCCAACTCTCAACAGTTGGTTACCAGATAGAGAAGATAGGCTAGCTACAATACAACATCAGCTACTAAACTAAATACTGTGTATTGTTCTCTTAATAGCTCCCCCCTCAAACTCAGGGTCACTAGGAAAATTAATGATTACCCAGAACTCAGTTTGGTACATAGATCACAAACTCTGGTGAGAGTCTTGTTAAGTAGGTCTGCCTGCTTCGTCAGAGGTAAATGTCCCTGGAGAATCATACTAGCGGGAATGGACAAGACAAAATGTCAGCGATGGCATTAAGGTGGAAGAGAGCATAGGAAAGATGGATGATATTGTCATTTAATTAAAATATAAAACAAACAATATTTTCTTTTTTGGAGAATAAAACAGATAATTAATGAATGTATATATATATATATACACACACACACATTACTAGTTGTGCGGGGTGAGGGAGGGAAGGCACAGTGTAATTGTGCTTGAAGTGTTCATGAAGAAACTATTATGGGGACGTTTAGCAGGGGAAAAGTTTTTAGTTTTTTGGGAATCTTGGTTTCCATATTTGGTATCTATTTTAAAAAAGAGAAGTGATATAGGTACAACAATTTATTGCACAATTTATACAACATTATATTTTGTGTCTATCTCTTTCATCCACCCTTTCATTTATTACATTGTAAATTCAAATTTATATTTCTTTTCTCTCTTTCTCTCACTTAGATGTATATTTGGTTGAACAAGTATAATTTCTCTTTAAAACATTCCCAGGAAATAAATTTCCTGAGAATGATTTTTAGCTAGGTTTCCCAAAAACTGTTCCATGGGAGAAGTGAGAATCTAACTTTCTTGAGTTAAAAAACATTTTTACTATGGTAAAAATATCATGTTATTCATTCCTAGGTATTGTGATTTCCAAGATTCATGATTCTTCGAAATTGTGATTTTTGAACATGAATTTTTTTTTTCTTTTACCAAACAACTCCTATGTTTTTAGGCTTGGTTTGGTTGTGAGGAGTGAAAAGAATAGAATGGAAGAGAGTAAAGAGAAGAGAAAAGAAGGGAAATAAGAAAAGTATAAAAAAAGAGAAATTGATCTTAAATAAAGATATATGATTATTATTATTGCTTATGTTTTTTATTAATATTATTTGTTGTTATTATTATAAAAATATATATAAAACATTAAAAAATTATAAAAAAAAATACGTCTGTCTGCAGCAACTAGCAAGTAGCAACCAAAAGCAATGCACCCAATAGAAACAGTAATTTCCGCTCAAGTCTGCTCATTTTGGAGATAAAATGAACAGTTTCAGTATTTCTCTGCAATTCTTTAGGTGCAACCCAACATCCACTCATTTCTTTGCTCTTCCATCCTTCCCCTCTCAATTTAACCACAACCAAACCACCCCTTAATATGGAGTAGATTGTGTTTATTTTATTATTTAAATATAAGAAAAAGAGTAATACAATATATAAATATTATTTCTAGATTATTAACCGTAAGATAATATGGAAGTCTTGATAGATGTGATTGAAGCAGAGTGATTTTGAAAGACTCTGCTGTTGCAGCTTCAGAATTTGAGAGACAAAGACAGCTGAATTTAAAAATATGAATATCCATGTGGAGGACATGCCTATAAATCTATAACCGCTGGAGCTGTCAATATAGGCTTTGGCCCATGGATGATGGGACAATCCTACCCAGGCCCTATTTTTTACCCTGTTTTGAAATAGCCCATTTGAAACAGCATCCAATTGCACAAGGCTCGTACCTAGTGGGTCAAACAATGTATTAATAGAAGTTAAATATCAAACCCTTCAAGGAAATTGTCATCTTGTCCCTGCAACATCATTTGAAAAGGTTTATGTTTTCTCTATTTTCTCTGCCTTACTTTCCATCCTCTCACTAGATGAATACAGCAAATAATTTCATAAAATTTTGTTGAATTTTTAACCTACTCCTACCTGGTAAGGATGGGAAAGTTGTTGTGCGTCTATCAAAATAGAGTTTGTTAACGAGTTTTATCCTACTCCTACCTGTTTTTTTTTTGGGTCTAAGATTGACAAGTGTTTCTAAGTATATTCAACATTTGTGTTATTTTCACCATTGAGAATCTGGAAGAAACAATGTTTTACTTTCTACCCTTTTACCTCTAAAAAATGCATCATTACACTACCATATTTAGTGTCTTTTTGGTTTGAAGCTGGATAGAATTGATTTTGAACCATTTAAATGTAATTAGAATTTGTGCACAGTGAGAGGAATATATATTCTAGAATTAGAACAAACCGATTCTAAATTTTTTATAAATTTACGACAACACAGTGACCACATGCATATAGAACATTTGTCAAGTCTTCAATTTGCATATGATCATATGATGGAGAGATGGATATGATCATACGACTCTTGATTAATGTATGCATTGACTTCTCTTAGGAAGCACAAAAGGACAAATATACGTTTCAGATATAACTCTTATGTCAGTTATAGTTAGGAGTTAGGATCATATATGGAATCAGAATTGTTTATAAAAGATCTCTGATCGAATTAATTGGGTCTAAACCCTAAACTTCCTTTTTCAGGTGAATGTAACAGCTGATCATCGAATTATTTATGGGGCTGACTTGGCCGCTTTCCTCCAGACATTCTCAAAAATAATTGAAAACCCAGAAAGCCTGACATTGTAGTCATTCTGTACTTCCAACATAAAATTATATCCACCACTGGATCACGACTCCATAGTGTTTGTTTAGAAGCTATTTGGCTCAATGCCAAACATTTTGTGATTTTTCCCCCTCAACTTTCATTGTTTTATCTTTTAGGAGCTATCCTGAGGACCAATGGCTAGATTTTTTGACAGGGAGAAACAGCTTTAAAATTGTTTACAGTGAGGGATGTTGTAAACGGCAATTAAGTTGAGAATCTACATGTAAGAAATAAGCGGTTTTAACTTTTAAACGCTGGATTTTTCAGTATAAAATTACTTTTTACTCCTTGATTTGGTATTGGATTCTCAGCTTTTGTTTTCCTCATCAGGCCATGCACGAGAAGATAAATAAAAATGAAAGATGGTGTGTAACATTGAATTTCGCACATTAATTTTTGTTTCATGACTTAACTAACTCAATTATAATTTATTGTTTTATTACCACAAATACTGGTTTTGGAGTTTAGTGTAAATAGAAAAATGATGTGTAAGAAGGTTAAGTACTGGCAATAATTTACATTACACACTCACCAAAAGTCATAAATGATAAGTAGTCATAAGATTAAGGTTTTGTTTGGAAAGAAAATAAGAAAAAATCAAAATCAAATTATACAATCAACTTATGGAATAAGTTTGATTCAATTTACTTTTAATTTCTTCATTTTATTTGTTTATGAAAAAATTATACTAGTACGACCTAAAGTCCAAGGCACAATTCCAGAAACCGTGGTAGGGCGTCATGTTCCAGTATGAACTGAATACCTTGTGTCAACCTTTTGTTATTTGCATTTTTGGAAATCTTTTTGTTTCAAACCATAGATGAGCAAAAAGCATACTGAAATACAATCATATATATCAATTCAACCTGCCAATAAAACCAACATATTCGGTAATTTGATATTAGGTAAAATACTAATAATGTATAGAATGTCTTGCATCCGCATTTCATTACTAGTAGTCACAGAAGTCAAATATCACGATTTCTGTCATTCAAAACAAATGATGTACATGTATATATAGGAATACAAAATTATAAACCAATGGAACTGAAAATTTTACATGCATTTCGTTAGCAATTTAGTACAAACCTATTCGGCTATTTTGTGCATCTCCCTAACATAATTACATCTTATATATAGTACAAAAATCGAAGCATGTGAACTAAGGTTGCTGATATACAATGGAGTCACAGTACTGCCTTCTAACAAACAGAAAGGACATTCAACTTCTTAGATTTTCTCGTTTTTTCTTTTTATAAATTCACCAGTCCAACGTAATATTTCGAGCAAGGTACAGTTTATCAATGTATTCTATAATTGGAAGCGAGGCAGCAATGTACCTTCTCATCTTCTTATCAGCTGATTGCTCTGCAAAAACATTTAAGATAGAGTTTAGGTATGTTGTAAGATGGACTGGTGCAAGAAAATCATATCTAAATTAAGATCGGCCAATTTACTAAAGGTTAAAATCTTTCGTTAAAAAATTGAAAAGATGAGAATATCTACATCGGGCAATTTATTTATGCATTAATTTGTTTAATAAGATCGGACAATTTTCTTTGATCACATCGAAATTGATGTAAATACATGTCTGGCAAAATTGAAAAGAATTAAATAAAGATACAAAGAAAAAGATAAGTTGTTTAAACCCCAAACTGTAAACCAAGAATTAATTGAAGTATACAACTAAGGAATAGATAAGTTGTTACGTGTCAAATAGAAAATTCAAAGGATGACTAAGTGACCTCACATGTTAGATTAACGGCAATTTAAGTAAGAGTCAGTGATAACTATTAACCAATAACTGCCAACATATGGAATCAGTTTTTTATAATTGATCTCTATTAGGAATAGAAATAGGTCAAGTTATTCGACAAGAGTCTATGGTCTAGTTTATATCAGGCCTCGTTAAATACTTTTTTCTAAAAAATAAACCTGTTTTATATATAATAAGTTTGGGTCTCAAATTTAATAGATCAAAACTATTTAAGAAAAACTTTGTTTGACCCAACCTATTTTTATCCCTAATATCTATATAAACACATCATCTGGTTGATTCTACAAACTTTAATAAGCCCTCCACCGAACAAAATTAAACAATGCAAGTTACCTGTTTCATTGAGCTTCATCAAAAGTTGTTCTCTCGTTGGAAGTGTATACATCCCAGCATATACAGCTGTTCTTACTGCCCATGTGTGATATGGGGCACAAACCTGTCCATAAGCTGTTGAAGCCACTTCTTTTAGAGAACTATCACTGAAAATGTCAAAAAATAACAAATCAGATGTCACCACTACCCATAAGGCACTTAAATTAATCAGATGTGATAAGAAAGTAAACGCTAGAATTATTGAACAGAGGTTCAACGCAGCTGAAACTTAACAGACAGGAAAACAGTTATCTTTTGCTATTTATATCACATGGAAAATTGCATCATATTGGAGTTGTTATAAACAAAAACGGTTTCTTACTCAGTTGACAAAAGTTGTTCGAATATAGCTCTGACAAGATCAAGACCCTGCCGAACTCTACGCAGATTACGTGAAAAACTTCCGGATGTTTTCACTGTGTCACTGGCGACATCAAGGTTAATAATATCCGGTAGAGTGGAACATGTCTTTGATGCTTCCAATAGTCCATGTAGCTGACCATATCAACATCATATATTCATACCATTAGAACAAGGTTAGAAATTCAAAATAGAGAGCCCAGAAAACATAGTGAAATTTTTGGGAAGTAAAGCAATGCCCTGAATACTAGACAGGAATTGGGTGAAGGAAAAGTAACTCTGAATAAACTAAAGATCAATAAAACAACCAGCATGATGAAGTGTCATAAAACCGTGCATAGAAGCTTTAGGGATAAAATATCTAAAGCCTTGTATATTGGGTGGCATTAACATCAGTATCAAAATATACAGAACCACTCATTATTCAACATGAAACCTACTTACGCCAAACTTAAATACATATACGAGTTAACTAATTCAATTAGTAACAACTGAGTAGAAGCTGGAGTCAAGTTTAGTAATACCACAACATCTGACTTCGTGTACATTACCACGTTCGGTAGCAAACTTAGTCTGTGGGTCACTATTCAATCGCTTATACAGAATTCAATTTCAACAAGATGTAACAAATTTCAAATTGGAAATAATTTAAAAAAAAATCAAAGAAAAACATGATTTTGATTGCAAAGAGCAACTGGAGGAATTATAGATTTAAAAGAAAATGAAAATATCGAAACGGTGTAATCATAATCGTTTATTTCCCGTCCGTACGAGCCTCCAATTTCAATCTTCTTGTTTAAATTTTCCACTTGCACCACCAAAATAAAAATTGACTTGTACATGACAAATTGAGATCTGGAAATTCAATTCCTCTAAAGTGAGGAATTAATTTTAAATATAAAATGAAAAGATTTTTCTTTTAGTTTTTATAAGTATCCTCCTTTCAAGTAAATCTTGTTCAATGCAAAATCATTAACTAAACATTTCAATCCCACGTTGTGAAGAACAAACTCTTTTCCACCAAACCCAATCCCCATTGATAAACAAAAAGTTATAGTTATGGATTAAGAAAAACAAGGGCAAACTGCAATGATATTCCGCGCGCGTGGTTTCGAATTCTTCGAAACTCACAACGTTATGTACGTGTATCTACTTAATCACAATTTCAAGAACATAAATTAGAAGTTTGAATGATAGAAACTGCGATCATCAGAATTCTGCGGTAAAAGAAAAGAAAAGAAAAAACCTTGGCGACGTATTCCAATTCAGCGAATTTGAAAGCGAGGCCGAGAGAACGGAAGAGAACGGAGACGAGAGACGCAGCCTCGCAGAAAGTGTCCAAGCGAATCTGGTTGGCGTTGTTCCTCTCTTTCACCCTCTTGGACAGTTCCTCAAACGCCTCTGCTATGGCCGAAAGAGGTTGCTGTAAAACCACGCGCTCATCCATCTCTGGCATCCTTCGCGACAATCTTCTTCGTCCGAGCGATTCGTTTAATATCAATTTTTCAGAATCGTTGAAATGTCTATAAGGAATATTATTGGCATTGGCAAAAACGCGTGTGGAGGCAGTGATAGAAAGGCTTTTGTATTGCGTTGGAACTTGGAACGTTCCCTACAAATGCGGTGTGCCTAAGGTTCCAAATTCTACAACGATTCCTTTCCTCCAATCTGCTAACTTCGTGGAGCTTTGCAATTCAACCTTCGCGCCTTTTACATTACGTCCTTGTCACGCTATTAACTCTTTCCAATTGAACCCTTAGCCCAGCCCAGCCCATTAAACATGTTTATATTGTGGGAAATTCTATTTCCATATCTTTTTTTCTTCTCTTCACATATTTTTAGATTTTGAAAATTATTTTAAAGAAAAAGGATTTGATAAAAACAAGTACAAAAAAAATCTCTCTTATGTTTCTTTTAAAGAAAATTGTTATTAAACTTTAAAATTAATTTAATTACACTTAAAGTATAACAGTTTTTTATGGTCACCTAATGGTAGATTATAATGTAAGATTGTTGAATTGTGTAATTTTAATTTAAAAATCATATAAAATACGTTATCATTTCTCAAACAAAATTTTATTTCCTACGAAAAACAGGACCTGCGCTTTTTCCTCGTTTGAAGCTGGAATATTAATCTTCATACGTTAGGAGCCTCACTAAATTTGTGGGTGCAGATTAAGATTATCACATGCTATCTTACAATCCATATTTTAATTTCTACTTATCATTTGAAAATTATAGCGAATACAACGTTATGTTGTTATGACGCTCATGTCTTATTTTCGGAATCCACACATCATATTAGACATTCAATTACCAATAGAATGTAATTAGTCTTGATCATAAGTTATTGTAAATTCTCCAATACATTCAATTAATTTTAGTCAAAGCGAAAGATTGACAACACACGTGGAAAAAGATTTGAGTTCCATTTCTACAATATCATGTTTTCATAAATGATTTTTAAAACTATAAATGAGCTATTGTTACCAAAAACTGTTTTTAAAAACTAGTCTTGTCAAAACAAGTTTAATGCGCTTCTATTTTTAAAAACAGAAAAGTATTTTATATAGAACTGACAGCAAAAAGTCAATATATTTCCAAAGGAAGAACTGAACCCTGAACATTAAAAGGATGCACATTAAACCAGTAATACAAGGCAAACAACTATGTATATAAATACTAAGAAACCCTCGACGGGCTGGAAATGATGGGCAATAATATGGAGACTAAAACATCCCTTATCCACTTAAGATTTGACATTATCAAGCATTACCTCATTAAACATAGAGTGTAACAAAGACCCATCGTGAGAAAAAGATGACAAGAAATAATTTGACAAATTCAAAAGTAGATCTATTGTTCGTCGAACTCATGCATGTGATCTAAAAGGTAGTTGGCAGCCAATTCCTCATTTTTGTTACAAGCGAAGTACACCTCCAATACGATTGCACGATCAAAACCCATTGCTTCAAGCTGGGGTTAAAAACAAAACATTGCAACACAAAGAAATTATTATAATCCAAAAATACTCGCTAAAGAAGTCATGCAATCATTTTTAAAACAATATCCAAGATGTTTCTGAGGAATGGGGAGAAGGGCCAAATTTGATCTAATTATGCTCAAAGCCTGCTTTAGAAATGTGTAATGCTAATACTACAACTATTATCATTATTTTTGACAGACTGGTCAATATATGTAAATTATGTATCACATCCTACCACGGAACCATGATACATAGTGGCAAAGCACTAGGTAGATGTAAGAAGTTATAACTTTTAAATGAAACCGGTGTTTTCATAGTCCTAAAATACTTGAGCAAGAAAACATCTATCATTTAATGCTTTCTATTAGCCAAGAAGTCAAACTTACACGTTCAATTGCTTGGCGCTCCTCAGGGGTGACAGTTACTGCTTGTGGCATTCCAGAAGCCATCTGCCCCAACGTGTTCCTGAGGCACATTAACAGCAAAAGTAAGCCAGTGGACATAGGCTGATAGGTCTAAAAAGGATAACAAGACATCCCCTTCCCACCTCCCCACCCCCCACACACAAATGCACAAAATATTAGCAAAGAACCGAAAAAGATGATCCCTTACCCTTCGCCACCTTCCGCAGGTTCATTTATCAGGCGAAGGAAGTCAGCTTGATGGTCTCGAATCAATCTCATAAGATGGGGATTCTGCTTGCCAAGCTCTTGTAGCATTGGCTGCAGTAGCAGGAACAAAAATCAGGGAACCCTGAAGAAGATAATATAGGATACCATGATAAACTAAGGCAGAAAAGAAAACCTGCAATATTTGTGGATTAGCCTGCACCATAGCTCGCAAGGCTTGGAACTGAAATGCAAATGAGCAAAATTGAAAAGTCTATTTAAAACATATCTATGATGTAAGAAATTCAGTGTAAATGCAGAGAAAGATAATGATTACTTGTTGACTGTTGCGTAAAAAGTCTAATGAACCAGCACCAGCAGCACCAGAACCCACATTCGGGAGACCCTGTTACACAAAGTTAAGTGTATCACCCAAAAGGTTTCATTCTCTCTTCAACTAATAAACAATGTAATAGCTACCTGGGGAAAAAGGTCTAAAGGATTAGCGTTAGGTCCAGCTGAGGTAACTGGAGTAGGTTGTGCTGTTTGTGGAGCATCAGCAGGAGCATTTGTAGGTTGAGCACTTGCAGGCACTTGGGCTACAAGTGGAGCTTCAGCTTGCTCAGGGATACCCTAACATTTATGAATGATATTTAAGTTAAGAAAAATAAAGCAAGAATCAAAATATCACATAAGACAAAAAAAAACCACCTATCCAAACATAAACCTCCATCCAAATAACTATTGACACCGAACTGATTTGAAAAAAAAAAACTGAAATATATTGCAGATAAAAATCATTAAGTTAGGAATTTAACATCTAAAATCCACATACTGTATACAAATATTCAACAGCTCTCTCAGGGTTGTTGTAGGCAGCTCGAAGAGCATGGACAACAGTATCCCTGTCCCAGCTCCCTCCACCCATATCAAGAATTTGCTGAATTGTTCCCTCCAAGTTGCTTCCAGCAACCAGATTGGATGCAGCCTGCCCATAGATATTAGACCCTTCCCTGGTTCAAAAAAGTCTCTTATAACAACAAATTTTAAAAGAAGAATCAACCAAGTTGGAGTGTTTTCCATCTTTCAGGATTCAGAATTAACAGGTATTTTAAACTCCACTTACCAAAAATCGCAGGAAACAAAATACTTACACAGCAGTTCCTGAAGATATAGGAGCAGGAGCTGGAGCTGGGGCTGGAGCTGGAGAAGGTGAAGATACAGGTGCAGTAACAGATGCAGGCCTGTCAAATTGAAAGAAAGCTTTAGATACCATACAATAGATTTCAAAATGGATGGAACTGAAATTTAACAAAACAAATCAAGAAAATCCTTTGATGAAAATGTCACTCACGGTGCCCCAGTTGCAGCAGGAGCAGGAGCTTGAGGCGCTACTGACACTGGAGGGGTTGATGCAGGAACTGTACTTGTCTGTGGAGCCTGCAATGAATACATAATTGTTAGATAATGTTTACATAACCCTTAACATGGATTAAGCTTTTGTCTTACCATATCCCAAAAAAGGGAAAAGCCAAAATGATAGTAACATTAAAAATATTCATAACATGGCAAACTGTTCTCACCTTGGTTGATGGTGCAGTTGAAGTAGTAGAACCTTCACCAGATGTGCTCTTACTCTAGCATATTTTAAGCACGTAATTCTAATTTAGTGCAGAATAAATGAATATAATTGCAAGCCAGTAGTTCATAAAATTTAAACAACATAATATATGCGACAAAATAATGGAATATATCTTGATAACTTCAAAAGCCAATGTGTATTAGTTTTTAAAAAAGAAAAGAAAATTTTACCTTTGATAGCATAATTACAATGAAAGTATTTTCGGCTACTTTGTTCTCCTCCAAGGTAGTAGGATCCCTAAGAACTTTCCCTTGATGAATTAGCATTTGCTGTGCAGCAGGATAGACATCTGCACCCTGAACAGTTTCTATATTTTTCTTCACTTCAGAAACCTGAAAAGAATAGCAGCAATGACAACAAATGTAACAGACTGATTATTGAAGTTCAGGAAAACCAGAGGATGACAGAAACAAATCACGAAATCCACATGATTAAAGGATGAAGCATTGACACATTTGTTGAAATAAAAACTCCGAATCTGGGTCATATAAAGCACTTAGACATGCAACCTTCAAAAAGACAAAAAAGTACAGTTTTCGTTGTCAAGACAGTGCCAATTCTGACAAACCAGTCATAAAATGGTTATTATCCAACTGTAGCAGTATATAAATCAGATAAACTAAATTATTGAAATTCCCATGAATACGAATAGCAATCAGAATTTAGAACCAGTATCTTGCCCAGATTTCTTCTTATAGCACAAACTGGGTTGATATTCCTATTAAGTAATGCCCCAAACAGAGTAATGTGAAACTTATTCACTATCATATGCCAAGAATCCCAAACCTCCGAAAACAGAATTCCCACTAATAATTATAATCCAGAGGAGCATCAGCAAACACTTTGCCATTAGTTCCCACAAGCAATGAATCGGAAGATTAAAGTTATTCAAAAGAAAAAGCTATCTAGCCAGAGAATGTTCAGACGAGAATAATATAGTTCATTCATTCGCTACACACCAAATCAGTGATCACTTTGAAAATCCGAATTTAAAATTTAATCCAAATTGCAATCAAAATTCAATAACAATCCGAACAAGCGAAACACCAAACAAACCCTAATTAACACTCAAATTCAGGGCTCTTGGAAGGAGGCGAAACTTCTGAGACAATCCAATTCGCTACACGAAGAAAATAAGAAAATTCGGAACGAAAACCAATCGGAAGAAGTTTCGAGGGACAAACCGTATCTTGCGGCGTCACTTCGATTTCGAAGTGAGTGCCTTTGAGAGTCTTAACGAAAACCTTCATATTCGTCACCGCTATCACAACTCGGCACCACGAGCAGCGTCGAGAATTCACGCCGGCACGGTCACGTTCCGCCGATCCGAAGAAGACCCTAAAACGACGACGTAGCGAAGAAAGGAACGAAAGAAAGAGTGAGGCGAAGTTGTGAAATAAAAGGAGATATACCCGAAAATATGCTAGTTTTATGTTGGCAGTGGTTGATTGATGAGTCTCACGCGCTTTCGGGGGAGTGATTGGACGCGCGGCTTTGATGGGATTTTGATAGCCACGTGGACGGTGGAGATGAAGGGGCATTAAAGTGGAAGAAGGATGGGTTGGAATTGAAGTAGAGTTAGATAGATTTGTGCTGACATGGCGGCCGGTGTTTATCTACCCTGCATTGCGCTGTTGCGCTTCGCCTCAATTGAAAGTTTAAATCTTTTTATCAAATTTTTAGATAACGTGTTTGTTTGTTTTTCAGATAAAAGATAAAGATTATCACTATTGAGAAAAAATTAACAAGATGCAACTAAATATCAAAAATTAATTACAAATATATAGAGAGATTTATTATTAAAAAAAATTCAACTATGCTACTTACATATGTTATATCATTTTATATGTTAATATCAATTTAACAATTTAACTTAATTTTGTATTTCTTTCAATCTATCATTTCTAATATATATTTTTTAACTTGAATTTTGAATATTTTTAAAAGAAATTACCAGTCATTTAAAATAATAATGTTTAACAACATAAATTATTTATGATAAATCTAAAATATAATTTAAATGTTTAAATTATTTGTTTGTTATAAACTAAAATAATTTTAGTTGTATAAAACAAATACTAGTATTTAAGAAAAATTGTCAATGAAGAAAATTATTATTGGTAGTTTGGTCGCCTTGCATTGGTAGAAACGACAATTGCTTCAAAATACATTAAAATCTAGCTCTGCACAAAAGTAGGAGTATTGATGAAACAATCAAATCAAATGAAAATCAAAAACATCGATTAAAAAAAATGAAAATTAAACAAATAAAAAATATGAAAAACCTTTTTTATTGGATTGGATTGAATTTTGCATCTATTTTTAAATCGATTCAATCCAATCAAAACTAAATTTATACATATGTATATATTTATATGCTTTGATAATATCACTCATGTTTTTTAAATTTTAATTCTTTATATATTTGTAGAATTATTAAATAACTTATGCCTGTTTATAAAAAAAATTAATTAAATATATTTTTATGCTAATTATTTGAGTTAATATAGTTATATGATAATGAAATATAAATAAAATATTAGATATTTAATTTTTTTTATCATATTTCTTATATATTTTATCGTTTATTTGTTATCTTAGTATAATTAAACTCAAAAATCAATCTCATTTAAACTATTTTAAATTTAATTGGATCAAATTAAAATTTTAAGTAAAATCAATTGGACTATGAATTAAATAAATAAAAACAAGATGATTAGATGGATTTTTCACTCAAAACAATCTAATCTAATCCATAAATATCCCAATACCAAAATAACGATCGTCATTTTGGATATAAAAATTGTTTTCAACATCATTTTTAAAATACTTTTCATTCATGGACATATGAACATTGTTGTTAAAATCCAGATTTTATCTAAGATTTGAAAAGGAATGAAAGATCATAAATTGGACAGTGAGATTCTACCTTTCTCTTTAAAATACTTATGTATTATATATTTTACATAAACAACGAGGACAGATAAAATAATATGTAAATTTAATATTAAATAAACGTTAATAAAAGAAACACAATCATAATAATAAATGATTAGTTAATAGAATTAGAATTTATAATTATATGATATGTTTTATTTAGTTGATTATTATTATTATTTAATTTATCATATTATATGTTATGCTTATTTTAAAACTAAATAAAAAGAGAAGAAACACTTTATTCAAAATAAAGGTCTGAATTTATTTATTTTTTAAATAAAGGTACAAAAAGACAAAGTCTTAAAAAAACGTTGGGACATTGGCCCAATTCTCTCAACCTTATTTTATGAAAACCCTAATTAAGAACCTACCTCATCAGATTCCATAGCGCAGCGCCGCAACCACCTCCCATCTAAAACGTTTATTCTGCAAACGTGAAGAGCAGAGCAGACGCCACAGCCCCGCACGACAAACACAGCAACAGAGTCGTGCTTGCCAATGGCGTTTTCAACCTCGTTAAGGATCGACGATCTTGCGTTTTTACGAAAAAAATCACGATTATAGTCTGTTCTGACCTCCTTCCAATGTTATATCCTATCCGGCACGGAAGCCCTTCCTCCTTGAAGCATAAAAACGTGCGATTCCACGAGTTGAATCGCAATTTTAACAACATTGCATATGACTCAATTCCTAATAATGATAAGAATGTCTTTAGTTTTTCTTCTTTATTTCTTACTACTATTTGGCATTGGATGAAATTTGAAATTCAAATGTTGATATGTTGGATGCTATTCACCTATTTTCTTTTCTTTTTTCAAGAGTAGGTGGTAGCATCAACTTTTACAGTTTCCAGGCTTAGATTCTTTTCTTCCAAAAATTCTATATTATATTCCTTCTATCAAAATACTCTAAGACCAATTTTAATTAGTGATATTATGGACAAAATAAAAATAAAAATAAAAATATTTTATTAGGAAACGAACAATGCGTTCTCACATAATTTTCAATATAAATTCTCTTTTTTTAATTCTTTAATCTGTTCTTAAAGCAATTGTTAACAAGACTTATGCTTTAAAACTTACAAAAGACAAAACATCTTCAACTAAAGTTATTGCTAACTAGTAAGTACGTACGGGTTGCTCCTACATTTTTATAAATTAATTTTAATTTTTATATTTATTATGACTAAAAATATTTTTATTTGTGATATTAGTGATAAAATAGTTTCAATTAGTTTTATTATAACAAAGAATCAAATTATTTTTTAAAATAAATATATTAACCAAATGTTATTATACTGGTTATCGTAATAATTGAATTAGATAAAAAGAGTTTAAAAATTTCAAATCTTGATTAAATTTAAATAATAAAATTATAGAAATTTTTTTTAATTTCATAATTTCATTTTACTTTTATTTATCCATTATTATATATGATGAAAATTTAAGAACAAATAACATATTTAATAAAAATAAATATTGTTGATTATTTGATGTGTAACTATGTTAAATGTGTATTTAAAAAAAAATTGTTCCCCGTAGCGTAACAGTTCACTCGTAATGGCCTGGATAATAATTATTTCCCATAAATGATAATTGTAGTTTCTATGATAAAAAAAAGAATTTAAAACTAATTTACACTATGATATAGTGAATAAGTAATTTAAAACTTTCTTGTAACAAAAATCATTTTTAACAATTAATTATAATTTTTATCTTTATCATAACTAAAAATATCTTTACTTTTAATATTATTGAAAAATTAATTTAAATTAATTAACTTTGATTATCTTATAATAAAAATTCAAACCATTATTTTTAATAAATATATTAACTAAATGTTATTATGTTGATTATCGTAACATAAAATTAAATAAAAATTATATAATATTCCAAATCTTGATTAAATTTAAATAACAAAACTAAAAATATTTGTCTCTATCATAACTAAAAATATTTTTATTTATGATATTATTGATAAAGTAATTTAAATTAATTAACTTTGGTTGTCTTATAACAAAGAATTAACCTATTATTGTCTAATAAACTATTATTTTAAATAAATATATTAATAAATATTATTATGCTGGTTATTGTAACAATTGAATTAGATAAAAAAAGTTTAAAATTTTCAAATCTTGATTAAATTTAAATAATAAAATTATAAAAATTTTATTTTTTTAAAATGTCACTATTTCATTTTATTGTTATTTACCCATTATTTTGTATGATAAAATTTTTAAAAAATAATATATTTTAAAAAATAAATATTATTGATTATTTGCTATATAACTGTGTTAAATATTTTTTTTTTATTTTTTTTCCTGTAACGATTCACTGGTGATGACCTAAAGAATAATTATTTTCCGTAAATGATAATTGTAATTTTTGTGATAAAAAAATGAAATTAAAACTAATTTACATTATGATATAATGAGTAAGTAATTTAAAACTTTATTGTAACAAAACTCATTTTTATAAATTAATTATAATTTTTATCTTTATCATAACTAATTTTTTTTATTTTTGATATTATTGAAAAAGTATTTTAAATTAATTAACTTTGATTATCTTATAATAAAAATTCAAACCATTATTTTCTAATAAATATATTAACTAAATGTTATTATATTGATATCGTAACATAAAATTAAATGGATTTATAACCACTGAAACACTCCTGATTATAATGGATGCAACACTACAAATATATTAACTCTTTGTAATATGTTATTTGTTAGGAACTATTGAAACACTCCTGAAAAGAATAAGCAATTTCATTCCATTTACACCTAGCAAACTAAACATCTAAAAATCACATCATGTTATGCTGCAAAAGAAAATCAAAAACTAAAGTGTCATGTCATTTGCTGTGCAAAAAACTGTTGTACTATTTACAAAAAAAAGCTGAAATCTTGGGTTAATCTGGATAATCCACTTATGCTTACATCCACACTTAAATCCCATTTGAGCTGTAGTTTCCTATATGGGCAATATAAGACATAGATGTTTATATTCAAGGATGAGGTATTAGACAAAACACAATACAACACTCTTTTCTTCAGCTAACACATTATTATTTTTCATTGCATTGAGCCAAAAAGAAGACACTCATTTCTTCTTGATCTATATTAAGCATCTTGATCTTTACTTTCTATTGACTTGAACGTAGAGTACATAGGCAAAGCAACTCCCACACCACAGCTGGAAAAACAGAAGATCAATAGCTAAATCAAAAATTTAACCACAAACATCTTTAAAACCATAACTATCAGTCCTAAGATGACAGTTCCTTATTGGAAACTGGTCTTTATGAAATTACTGTGGATGGTTGGAAAAAGCAGCTTTGGAGAAAGTTATTATCATCATATCAGTTCCAGAAGTTGGTGAAAGGAAATAAAAGGTTCTGAGAACCATAATAAATATTATTTATTTTGAAAAAACGTAATAATGTGTCAAGAAGGGCAAAAAAAAAAAAAAGATGCAGTGACATTAATAGGAACCAAAAAATGGAGACTTCATCTACATCTTATCTAATTTAATCATGGTTCATGTAATTTTCTTTTTGGTCATGTGACTTTTCCAATTTTCATAAGTAGACTTTTAAATTGCAAGTGAAATAAGAAATGATTGCACCATTATCACTTCTTCCAAAATCTCACACACTACACTTTAATATAGGTAGAGATAGACAATCAACAACATATAAATGGGGAGACAATGAAAAATTGACTAAAAATATCCACAAAGCTTATTCAGTGACAAAACAACAGATATCCTATCCATGTTAGATCAGAAAGATTGGAGAAAAGCATATATTACTATATCAGTGGCAAACAAATAAAGAGGTGGTCACCTACAAAGTTAAAAACATATGAACGTCACATGACCAAAAAGAAAATTAAATGAAGTGTGATCTTCAATCCTAGAAAAATATTTTTTTGAAAATCACATATAACAATGTGTCATGTAGGAATCATATCTCTCAAAAAGGTAGCAAGTAGCACCAAGTCACCTCAATAAAGTGAGACAATATATGAAAGTTGGATTGAATCACCACTACACTCAAACCATATTTCAATACTATCTCACATGCATCAGGTACATTTTGCAAGACACACAGACCCTTTCATTTTAAAATAAAAATTAGTATAGAATTTCCTAGAAGAACATTGTGTTGTATCAATCCATTAATGTATTCTATTGCCTAAACCTTGTACTTTTGGTCAACATTGGTTTTTCAGATCAATAAATACACATATTTGGTGCTACTTAAGAAATTGATCATATTGGGAGTTACTCTATCAGCATCAATTCAGTCAAGCAAAGCTAGAATCAATTAGAACAAAAAAAATGAGAAATGATAAGTGATACTCAATAAGTTGAATACAACACTGAATTGAAAATCATGATGGCCTTCATTCTAGCCGATGTTACTATTGTAAAGAACACTATATTGAGGCAATAAATAATATCATAGAAAACAGGACAAAAATATTTCAATTGATATTTCTCCAGTGGAATTTGGCAAACCTACTATCTTGAAGACCTTCGTGAAATCATCTGACAAAAACTCCTGAACATGCAATACTTAAGAAGTAAACATTTGTATTAATAAATAACTTTATAAATAATTCAAGAAAGAAATGTAATGTAAATGACCATGCTACTGTCATTTCCTTTGCCTAAATAAGAAAATAAGTTCTATGATCTCTAAAGTCCAAACTTTGTAAGATATGCATAGAGCAAAGACAAAGATAGGTAAATGCTAAGGATTGATGACTATGCTAGCTATACTTCATTAAACTACATCCTTAGTTTCATATTATCAATGCTGGCTGATTTCAGTTCAGAACTTCAGATACCATTATTTCAAACCAAAACTCAGCACTTAATTCATACTAATGTACAACAATTAGAATGGATGAGTGATAAACTACCAATCACTAAAATTGTGAACAATTACATCCCATGTACACATACGTATGATGACAATATAAACACATAATTAATTTCTAAGGATATCACTTATCACTAAAATGAAAAACAATACTCAATTAATTTTTATGATTAGGATTTCACTTATGTTATCATCCATATCATCATACTTTCGGACAAATGGGCATGATATTTCTTTCCCAGCCTTTGAAACCATTTAGACATATCAGATAAAATAATAAAGATTAAATTATCAAAACATAAAAATCATGATTGAAAAAACACACTTACATCTAAACTAATTAAAGATAAGGTTGTACCTCAGCATTATTAAGTTTTTTTTTTTGGTTTTCCACTGTTATTACATAGTGTAGCTGATGTTGTAGTAACATTGGTATTTGAGGAATATGCCTCTAAGCAAACTGCAGCGATAACATCTTGTACCTCAGTAGGATTCTTAAAACATTAAATAATGAGTAAATTATTAAACATAAAAATTACCTCCAAAAAAACACACTTACTTCTAAACTAATTAAAGATAAGGTTGTAACTCAGTAGCAATAAGAAGGTTAGAAGATAAAACTATTGATATCATATTGTTTTCAAACCATAGTGAAATTGAACATATTGTTCTCTCAATTGAGTTGAAATCAACATGAATGGAATCTAATTGGCTTAACATTAAGGAAAATAAATTCAAAAAGCAAGGACTGTCCAATTATAAAATTATTTTACATTCACAGGGCAAGGATTATCACATTAAATAATGACAACTTTAGTGTTCAAAGTAAGCAAATAAAATTCTTAGCCATTAGGGTGGGGGCAAGAATAATTTTTAGACCATCATTTACAGCTCAATAACTTACTTGGTAGAGCTAGCTATCTCCAACTTAAGAAACTTCCTAATAAGAATGAGATTGATGATCCAATAACAATCATAAGCTGCAAAACAAATAGTGTCAAGGTCAACTAAGAGAGACAGCTGTCAAGCAAGTAAATAAGGGCAAAAATAAAATTTTCATGGCCTAAAGTTATTTTAAATAGATATTAGACTTTTTCTTGATCAAAATATTGAGATGATGCAGACAATTGAGAACGCTGAGTATTTATTGATACATCTTCAGAGTGAGCATCTGCAAAACTACAAAGCAACATAATTAGAAATATTGTCTATTATGTAAATGTACTTGTCAATAAAACTAAATTAAAAGATAAGCATTAAAACCTCTTTTTGAAGCTTTGTATCTATGGAATTTGCTGGTCCAAAAATAGCTTGGAACTACAAAAGGAGTCAGAAATTGAAGTAGGAAAAGCACATGCCATTGGAAATGGAAATTAAAATAAGGTCCCTTGAAAAGCAAATCTGTGCAAACACAAATATGATACAAAGTAAATTTAGCTAAATTAACAATTGTCACTCAACCTTGACGTTTTTTGATCTTGCTTTGTGTCAATATAAGAATTATGGACTCACTATTAGCACATTCATTGTAATAATCCATGAACTTCACAACATAATCTTCCCATAGAGTACAATTTAGAAGGTGACCACTACATATATAAAAAACAAATATATTAAAATTAAAATGTTAAACAAAGCAACATAACAACACACCGTTACACTACAAAACTACAAAATTGAACACATTTAATAGCTCAAATCACAAAAAAAATACCACCCATGAATAGTATCTAGAATGGATGATTGTAGACTTTATACTGATGATCATTTACAACCATCTTAAAGTTGTGCATGGCATAAGTTTTACTCTCAATGAAACTTGATTTCCAATTCACCATTTGATCTTTTGTTACATCTGCATGGATTTTGTCATCATGTTTTGTTAATGAACAAACCAACAAAACATATTAATAGAAATTAATAAAAAATTGATAAGTAAATATAATCATGGATTACATAAAATAAAACAAAATATGATCAGGAAACAAAAACATAAAAAATTGTTGCTAGAACAAACCTTGAAAGATTGCCTCCTTGTGACATGATTAGAAGATGTCAAGAGTTTTTCATATAGATCAAAAAAATGGGAACATAAAGTCATATTAGAAAAAGTTGAAATGTAATATGGGATTATAAACTGCATGTGAGTGAATATGGAAAAAGCTGACTTTATGTGTTTCAACATGCAGCATTTTTAACTGCTAATGATTCAAAAAATAAGAACTTGCTTACATCAATCTTCCAGTTTGGTTAGTTTCTCTAACTGTTCTATCTTCATATCCTGCTTTGCAATTTCTGGTGTAGGGTTGTCAAAAAATTTCATCCAAACTTCTACAATTGATTAAATAGCATGTATTCTTAAAAGGTTAATCTGTCCTATATATATGTAGGCAACAAACAAATAATAATCAATTTGACTTCAATAGTAAAGCATCAAAAGTTGCAGAATTTCAATTGCTTATGAAATTAAATTAAACTAATGAATATATTAGTTTGCTACATTTTTTATGACAAAATCTAGGGTAAAAAGAGGTTTTCTCTGTCCTAGCCTCATGAGTGAAGCTATTCAACATAACATGCCCATCATTTTTGGCAATATAACCATAGATCATTCTAAAATTGCCACTAAAAAAGTTAAACCATATGTAACAATTTGATCTTTTAGAAATTTTGCAGAATTGAGCCTAATGGGTTTCTAGAGCAATAAAGGTAGGTTTTCATTTCTCTGTTCATCTTTAATCAAACCAAGAAACTTCAAAGCCTTACTACCTAAATATAGCAAAATTAAATTAAATAAATAAATATTGAAGGAGATGACAGAAGGAGATTTCAGCTTCCTATTGCTATTGTCACGTGCTAGCTACTCTGTAGTTGACATGGATCAAATTTTTGCAGAAAATATAACCAAAGATGCAATGAATGAGCTGAAATTTTTTGCTTCTATATAAATCCCTCCTTTTACGATGTACTGCAATCAATTAACAAAAACAAAAACTTGGAATTAGGTTGTACCCAAATAACAAAAACGCAAACAAAACATACCCATTTCATAAAATCAAAACTTTGTAAATAGGTCATGAAAAGTGAAAAAAAAATGGGAATAAAATACCTTGATGAATTTGAAGTGGTGACAGAGAGAGAAGAAGTTCTTGTAGTGGTGGTAGAAAGAGAAGAAGAGAATAAGAAAATAGAGAAGATAAGAGAAGAAGAAACAAAAGAAGTTGCTACAGAGAGAGAATTTGAAATTCAAATTGGAAGCTGCAGAGAGAGAGGTACGTAAAAAATTAAAAAAAAAAAAAGGCTGAGAAAGAGTGTGGAGCTGACAGTTGTCAAATTTTTAAAATTCCCATTTTATCAAATAAGAGAGGACAATTGTCAAGGTTTTAAATGAGGGCAAAAATGGATTTTCCATGGCCTAAAGATGTTTTAAATAGATAAATAGATATAGATGATTTTCCTTTTCCAGATAATGTATTATAACCAAATGACACAGCAAGGACAAACTCCCATAGCAAGATTAAAGTGACCAGATATCCTTGAAAGTCTGAATATTTACAATTTAAAATTTGTAATTAAATCTGAGAAGCAAGTATACCTATGCGTTGTTTAGTTAAGTGATCGGCAATAAATGTATCGATGAAGGTGGTCAAATAAGGATTCTATTTGTTAGAAACTATCCATATACTAGCAAGAAATTTCGCCATTATTTGGACCCTAACTTCATATTACTTGTTGTTGTGATCTTCTGCAGTTTAGCTTGCTGCTATATCAGGTGCTCACTCAGTCTTGATGACTATTCAGAATAAGCATAACACAACACTCATTCATTACCATGCAAATCCCTTGCAATTAATTCTTGAGCAGAAGGCTGTTGAGAGAAATTCTGCAAGGTCATAATTATAAATTTAAGACCTGAGAAATTAACAGATTCAATGAATTAAGTTAACTTTGTGTAATATGGTCTTTTTCACAAAGGTTTACCAATGGAGGAAACACTTTTTCAGCTGCTCGGCGAGGCACATAGAATCCCCCATCAGTGCTTGTGTCACTGGCCATCAAAGTTTTGCAGAAATAGTTTGTTGGCTGTTTGCTTGGAGTGCCCAACTCCGTTGGAAGGTATGCCTCATTTTGCTCTTGCTGCAAACACGACCATAGTTAAAAGCTAGATAACCATAAAAGTTATAACAATAGTTGATCACAAGAGTTAAGATAGTGTTATCACTTATCATACAGGATTCAGAGGTTGCAAGGTCATTTAAGCGTACACTTCATCAGTCTCAACATCAGCCAAAATCCTAAATAAACAAACAGATAATTAAAGATACATGGTGCAGGAATCAGCAATGGAAAAATTAAATAATGTGAGGCCAAATAAACCAAACTTGTTACTATAAAAAAAATTGTAAACAAATCACATGTGCATTGTCATATTATGAACTTGACAAATGAGTTGAGGAGGCAAGCTTAGATAGTTTGGGATATGAGCATCTACTTCCTTATTGGTTGAGTTAGCAAATGGTTCATCATCACTTGTTACCCTTTCTATTGTTGCTTCTGGGTTTTCAGGGTCACTGCCCTTCATTGCTGCCAAGTCAAGTGGTGATGGTAGATGATCCACTACCGCATCAAGCAATGGTTGAATCTTTTTTCATCATTTTACTAATCGTGTTCTAATTTAAGAAGAATTTTGTGTACCTTGTGAAGATGGAAAGTTACACCATGCATGGAAACAGTGATATCACTTGGCAGTTCCTCATTAAGATAATTAAGATTTAAATAACTTTTCTTTTTACCAACTTTTCTTTTCCATCTATAGATTGACTAATGAAATAATTATCATCCACAGGATTGAATTGTACATTATCAAATACAAACAAACTGTGAGATAGTTTGTGATGATAAAAACAAATTATTGGATAAACCCGTCCTGGTGGCTGTCACCTCACTAACCAAATTCCTTGACTACATGCTAAAATTATCCAAAAATGTTAATAAGTAATGATAGCTCAATATATTTTTGATCCAATTTCTCAAAAAAACAGAACAGTCCTTGCACTCTTCAAGCTATCAATTGCTAGATAAAAGATAGTCTTTTGGTTTTCACCCATATTTCAACATAATCATATAGGCTTTTAAGCTCCTCCTCACTTTTGGAAGTATAAAACCTCAATAGTGGTGTACTGCGCTTATGATTTCCAGTGTCTTCAATGCAACCTAATTTTATGAACCTACCAAAGTTCTTCCATAATTTATTGTAGTCCTGGAATCACAGGAAACCATTCTTTAAATCAATAAAGATTGTAAATTCATATTGAAAATATAAAGATGTTGAGTTTGTTGCTACCTACCTCTTTATTTTCACTTTTTAAGCAAGGTCTTTCTCATTTCCTTACAACATATTTGTTCAACAAATAGACTAATCATGCCAATAACATAGAATGAAAAAAATATATAAAATACTGTTACGCACACTGAATGAAATCGAGTAATAGCATCTTTAGTGCAAAGGGGACACAATACACATACAAAGACTATAAAAAAAATGGAACAAAAAATCACAGCAAAGTAGAAACCACAATTAACCAAAACCACTAATGTAAAAGCAAATTACATATTCCTATGCCATGATGAAAAAAAATTAGTGAAAATCTTTATCAATAGATTCCAAAAATTAACAATGACAATAATATTTAAAAAAAATGGAATGAAGATACGATTGTAGTGTTACCTAAAACCCCGTAACAGTCATGGAGTCCGTGAGGGGGTTTCCCTTGCTTCTCCGCGTGCTCCGAAGATAGCTGAAACCCGTCGAAGTTCAACCGCCACGACCGATCGCTGTTGGTCGAATCTGACAAAAGCGAGAGCTACTCCTCGTCGCGAAGCTCCACCATTTCCCAGATTGAAAGATATCGCTTAAAAAAGAAAAACCAAGAGGTTAAGGAAGCCGACGGTGGTGGTGCGGTGCGGAAGAAAGAGAAAGGTAAGAGAAAAAAGAAAAAGAGAGGAGAAGATGGAGGAAGAGAAAGAGAAAAATGGAGGAGATAGATTTGGTGGAGAAGAGAAAGAGAGACAGAGCGGAAGAAGCGAAAGTTTGCACAGATGATTTCAAATTTCAAAATTTGAAATCTGTAAAGAGAAGATGGAAGAAGCGGAATGTGTAGAGATAGAAGAAGTTGAGGTTGAAGGAACTGGTGACACGTGTAAGTTTTTCAAAATTCCCATTTTATCAAATGACTATGGACAGCTGTCAACAAATAAGTGTGGGTAATAATGAAATTTCCATGGCCTAAAGTTATTTTAAATAGATATTAGATACTGATGAGATGATATTGATTATAGTACCAATCATTCCTATTCATAGAACAAAAGTTTTGAAATTTCAAATGGAATAAAATGTTGGGAGTAAGAATTTGTAATCCTGATAATGTTCTTCAAATGCTTTTGGGCTTTGGCAGCAAAACAAGACAATTATTTAATGCATTCCATTTTTTGTTTGGTGTACCCTAAAAGTTCCAAATATCCCATTTTTACCTTTCTTGTCCATCCTCTCTCGACCAAATGTCCATGTCCAACTCTCCCCAAACCTCCATAACCATTGCACCGCAACTCCAACCAACACCATCGTGGCACCCAAACACCACTGTTGCAACCATCCAATGCCACCTCTACAAAGCACCAAACCCACCATAGTGCTGCCACCCAATCACCCACCACCGCCACGTGCATCACTATGACTCCATGAACCTCCACATCACACTGAACCATCATTACGTGGCACCACTCCTATATAATTATCTATCAAGTAGTGTGTATTACAAATTGAGTGATCCATAATACATTTGTTTGTATTATTGATTAAGTAATCCATAATACAAACAAAAAAAACGTGATTATACATTTAAAATTGTACCTCAATCAGAAGGGACAAACTTTTCCCAATTTTGAGTTAGAAAAATCCTATTTCAAGTGTGAGTGTTTTTATTAATCATTAAGGTAGCAAAAAAATGTTATTAAATATAATGAAAATATTTTTTCATTTTGAATTTTGTACATCTCCCCCGTATTATAACCGAAATAAATTTCTCTTCAACAAAAACAATCATGTTTTCGTGAGAAAGGTATTTTGGAAATAAAGAAAAAAGCTACACACACGGGTAGTTCAAATAGCATTATTAAGTGCTAATAGTATCTCCCTAAATATAAACTAATATGGGCTACACTTGGCCCGTATCTTACGAGCAAGACTTGGGTCGCAACTAGTTACATTAGTCCTTCATAAATTTTTTTCTGCTCAATAATTTCATTCTCAACTTCTGTCTTGAGATGGTCAACACATATAAGTATGACCGAAATATAACTTAAATTTGTCTAAAATACATTAGGAATAATTTTCTTAAACTCACTCTCATCAAAAGTACTTTTTTAGTTGGATTTGGTTGGTTGGACGAGATGGACCGTAAACACTCCTAAGTTTCAACAACTCTAACATGGATGCATATGCAAATGTACAATAAGTCATAGTGAGAAGCACATGATGGGTGCAACAATGGCGAAGGCTCAAATTCAGGAATTAGATTCATGGTTATAAAAGAATTAATAATGCGTTTGGATAGGGTAATTTAACTAGTTAATGTATTTTTTACGATGAATTAAATTCCTTTCTATTAAAATTAACATTTTGGATATTTTACTAAAATGAATTTAAAAATTTAGGATTTTAAGAAGTTTTAGTTAGTTGGAAAAAATAGAATTTCAAATTTCATCTCAAGAGATAGAATTTGAAAATTCTCACTTTCAACATAGGTAGACCTTCGTGCTCTTGATGCGGAACCTTATTCTCAGGATCCCTCACTCACTTGCTCTTGCATGCAAAGCCTCACTCTCGACTCAATCCCTGGCTCTTGAACTTCTCTCTAGTTTGTCTTGCTCACTCTCGTCTTAATCACATTTTACTCTATTGAATTTCCTACTTAGGGTTCATATATTTTCCTTTAGTATGTATTGTTCTTCCTCAAGTGCTTTACACATTAATAATATTTTGAAATAATATTCCAAGTAGTATATAAATATTAGTATGCGCTTACTTCTATGGTTATGTGTTTTGCATTTGTGTTTTGTCTTGGGTTCAAAGCAAAGATTATTGTATTATGTTTTGGGAGTCAAATACCAATCCTGCAATTGAAAAACAAGTGGATATTAATCCTTGATTTACAGAGTTTATTGCATAAGTTTCTAAATAGCTATTTAAATTTTGAGTTTCTAGTAGATTTAATATTATTTACTAATAGGTGCATAACTGGAAATTTGCAACAAGCAATTTGCACCTTTGTTGATTTTGCTGAAGCAAAGATCTTTATTATATAAAGTATGTACAATACTTTATAGGTTAATGATAGTCCTTGGATATATTCCTTATTATCATCATGACTTTAAGTGTTCTATAAGATTTATCTAATGGTTATGCCTTTCATCGTGTCTGTCACCATGTGTTTGCTGTCTTATGTATTAATGCTGAGAATTGGTAGCAAGTACTTTTTTTTTTCTTCAAATGTATAGTAACTTATTTTAGGTCCTGATTCACTGTTCTTACGTAATGTTGTTATCCTAAAGATTAGGCTGAGCTAATTTTGGAATCTTTTAACTAGTAGTAAGGGAGAACATACAACATTATACTTTCTCAGCAAAGTAATGTCTAATTAATAATACCTTTGATTACTTTGTTTCCCTTACTTCTTGTACCCTTTATTTTATGAGGTAGCTAACAGATACCAATCACCATATTTGAAAATGTAGAAGGGAAGAAGGGTTGGGTGGGGCATTAGATTCTATGAAATGAAAACTAAGTTTTCCGTTGAACCATACTGTTCTTAACCAATAGGTATGTTAAAACCATTGTGGCTTTAGATGCATCTTCATCCCCCAGCAAGTCCATTTTCTCAGTTTTATATTTTTTTAGGTTTGTGGTTATCAATGTGAAACCTTTTAGCAAGAGTTGAAGTTCTATTTTCAATATATTTCGATATTCTAATTGTACTTTAGAGGATGAAAGTTCTACCTCAGATAATAATTTCATCTAATTTTGGTCCTATAGTTTATTTTCTTGAATATAAGATTGTATATTTTTCTTTATGGTTAATTATGTTTCTAAGTTTGAAAACTCTATACTAATAATTACTGATATAATAGTCTTTTATTGATGTGTAAGAATAGATGGTGAAAATGTCTTTTAACTTATGTTGGAACTACTTTTTTTCAATTCAACTTTTCAAATTATTTTTATGACTTAGATTATATTTTGAAATTAATAATATTCAAAATTTTCTCATTTTTATATTTTTAAGGACACCAATGATAATAAAATATAAAGGAGATACTTTATATATACATTCTTTTGTTTTAGTTTTTCTTGTTGGAATATATATTTTTATGTTTTAGTTTTAAATTTATATTTATAAAATATAATTGGAGAAATTTTTTGAAAAATGATATATAAGAAATTGAAATTATTTAATTCAAATATAATAAATCTAAATTATTTTATTCAAATAAAAAAAATCAAAAAATTTAAATTAATTTATCCAAACAAAAGAATTTTAAAAATCCAAAAAATTGAATTAATGCATATTAATTTCTCTTAAATTTTAAGATACTTAGTACTAAGGGTTCAAAGCTGGCGTTGGCAATTGCTAGATAACAAGACATATTAAAGGTATCGCGTGGAAGTAGAACATATATTTTGCAATATTCAGAACTAGTGGCTTGTGTAAAAAAAAATGGACACCTTAAACTATTTAAAAAAAAAACTGAATGAAGGTAATTTAACTTAACGATAATGATATTTTCATGCGATGATTCCCAACAACCCAATAATATTTATTGTTTTTCTTTACTGCATCATATTAATTTTTTTTTCTTTTGCAGTCTTCATGCACCGTCATTTTCCTTAACTGGATTACCCAAACTAATTTCATTTTCTTCTATTTTGGTATATGGTCGAATTCAAAGAGTTAGGTTTACCTGTCGTGTGTACCCACCATTACTCTCTTCTCCATCCATATTTCCATAAGAAAGAATATATGGAAAAGAAAAGAAAACTAAATACCATGTCGTCCTCCGCCCCAATTAGAAAGTTTTTTTTGGGAAATAGTCAAATTTATTCTTAGAAATGTGTGATATTAATAAATGAAAATTTTAAATTTAGTTATTGAATATATATAAAGTATGATAAATTAATTATATAATTAAATTTATGAAACTATTTTATTTTAAATTAAAACATTCATATACCAGTTTAACAGTAAATTATATTTTTAAAATCAATTTAACATTAAATTATAAAATTTAAAAATTATTTTATTATTAAATTGTTTACATGAGTAATTTATCATATTTTTTACACATTAAAAATTAAGTTTATATTTTACATTTTTTAATGATTAATTTATCATCCCATCACATTTTCAACACCAATTTAACTATTGTTTTTTTAATATGTACTTTACAAGAACAATAATACAATTGTTATTTTGTACAGCTCAACTCACTTTTTTTGCAGTAAGTAATCCTTCAATTGGATGAGTTAAAGTGCGGTAAGGTGTGAGCCAACTGTAAAGCTAATAGAAGGTACAGTTGCTTACTTACCAAAAATGGGCCAAGTTGTACGATACAACAGGAAGTGAGTAAAATCCGCAAGAATAAAGCAGAAATTGAACCAACACAACACAAGTTAGGCCCAAAATCCACCAGCTAACCTTGTTTATTGTCCCAGCACCGAAGGTTATCAATGACTGTCTACAACCACCCTCACCAAAACTACCGCCCAATCTAACCGTTAAAAAGATAAAAAGAAAAAAGTTATTTTTAAAACCTAAAGGGAGGTTAGAGGAGAAGATGGTTGGAAAGAAAGAGTAATGGTCAGCATGGGAGAAGGTAGGTAGATTCAAGATTCAAGAATAGTTGTTGTATAATCAAAAAAACGTGAATAGAAAGATAAAAACAACTACAAGATGAAATTGCAATACATTTTCTTTGCAGTATATTATTTATATTTTTTGTTATTTAAAATTAAATCACAGTTAGTGAAAATTCCAAGTTAAAATAAAAAATATAATTAAGCATATGAGATGGTTTGAGATGTTTATTTAGTGAAATACTGATATTGTGGTGTTAATAAAAAAGTTATTTAACAATTTAAGTCGTGGAAACAATATTAAACACGAGATAGTTTGACTGATTTATTTAGTTAAACATTTACGGTAAATTTCTCTTGTTCTATGATTTTAGTTTAAAAGCTTTCATTTTAATATTATCCGTTCTTTAATTTTTTTTACACTAACTATTAATTTTTATTAACACGTCCTCTTAAAAAAAAGAAAAACAAGTCAAACACTCAAAATATAATATTTCTCACAATTTGTCACGTACATTAAATTGATCGAATTAATATTATAATAAATATTTAAATTTAATGTCTTGATAAACTTTCAAAGGCTAATTTTATTTTTAATTTAAAGATTAACGTTTATTCACTTTTTCTCCCTTGGTTAGATAAAGTTATTGTCCATTAATTTTAATAACAATTTAATGTGTTTGGATTAATAATAAGTTAAACTTATCATAATTTTTTAAAGCAATAAACAGTTCAAGTTTAATGTAGTATTTTAAAAAGCGTAACACTCACTATAGATGAGAAATTACATGTTTAACTTTTCCTTCCAATTATTACCTCACAAATTTAAAGATATATCTAACGATTCAAAGTAAATAAATGCCAAAAAAAAAAAATATAGCCTCACCAACATATAACCAAACATGATCAGATAGTTATGAATTATCTAGATATTTTATATTATCTTTTACTTTTATGAATAAAAAAAACTCAAAATTACATGTTTGAATACAAAAACGTCAAAGCAACTTGAGTACTGCTTAAAATCATAAAGAATTCACCAGAAAAGTGATTATTTAATTCTTGAAAAAATCATGTGAGTTCAAACTCACCACCAATTCAAACAATTAAATTCCGTTACAAAATTTACAAGAGAAATATTTTACTTTTAATTGGTAAGAATCAAGGAAAATATCATCAAATTCACAAAAACTCACCCCAAACGAGCTAGGCTCATTTACTCGGAAGATTTATTTAGTCTTACATAGCCTCGTTCAAGCAAATAAAAGTGTAAAAACTCTATTAATACAGTACTTGCTTTTAATTTATAAAACTATAATTAATATTTTACTAAAAACACACACAATCTCCTTGGTTGTTAGATAGATTTCAGGATTACCAAAATTATGTCCAGATTCCGGTGTTCAATAATCAATATACCAAAATTAATTTTTCAAGCACCATCGGTAGAAATTGCTTCTAGCCAGAAGCATACCCTTAATAATATAAAATATTAAAATATCAGTATATAACGAAGCAATTTCCTTTGCATCTTGATCTTGTTATCCTATGTCCTGCTTTATAATATTTCTTCTGTAATTCCCTTCAACTAGTGAAGGGAACAAAAAAAAAAGGCTAAGAGAAGAAAATATTTACATCTCTAAAACCCTTTTCCTTTTGTTTTCATTAAATCTTCTATTGTGTCGGCAAGGTCTCGTGCCGCCACGAGTCATAATACACATCCGAATGATCGAAAAGTCCACCAAACGCAGCGTATTCGGTTGTATCGCACTCATAGCCAAACCCCATTCCCAAATCAAACGAGTCGTATCTCGGAATCTGGTCATCAAACTCCCACAACTCGCCGATTCCGGAGGAGTCAGACGCGACTCGGACCAACTCGGCCTCCACGTTCTTCTCCTCCGGCGCCGACGAGTTACCGGCGGGTGGAAGTCCTAGCTCGTCGTCGGAGGCCTCCAGGAGGTACCCGATCTGGGCCTGAGACTCGCCGGAATCTGACGTCACGCCGGAAATCTCCTCCTGCAGGCTCTTCATGACGGAGTCAAGGTCCTGAGTAGAAGGTGTGTCGTCGGCGTCGTCGAAGAACCCGAGTAAATCGTCCCTGAGTCGCTTTGCCTCGGGCGATTCCAGAACTGAGTCGTCGGAGTCACCCCGAACTCGCTTCTTGCAATCCATAGAGATTAAAGAGAGAAATAAAATAGCAAAACGGAAGCGTTTTGGTAATAGGAGATTAAAGAGAGACACGTTTAATCGCTGGTGTTTCAACGAGAGTTGACACGGTGGGTTGTGGTGGCAAAGAGATGTTGTGAGGCTTATATATAAAAGGGGACAATGGAGAGAGAAAGAGAGTACGGTGTAATGATGCTGACAACGCAGGCGTGTGGGACCCAATTCTTAGCTCATCACATACACACTTTGGTTTTGCCTTTTTGTTTTCATGTTTCTCATTTCTTTTCGCTTTTTCTGGTTTTGGTTTTGAAAAGGAAATTGGTGGCTGCTTTTTCCTTTTTTAAAATATTAAATCGAGTTGAATTTGGAGTTGGAGTCCGGGTCAGTTGGCGCGGGTCCCACTCCCCTAGTCAATCACCGCTTTCGTGCTTTATTCGGCCCGGTTCGGCTCCTGTTTTGGTTGGTAGGAAAAGGAAAATCAAACGGAGGGAGAGTTAAATCTGAGGGCATTTTGGGAATCAAAATTCAAAGTTTATGGGTTTTTTTTTTTTTTTTTTTTTTGATATTGATGGGATTTGATTAGACTTGAAATTGCATTCAAATTTCCAAACTGGTCGATGGGAATGGGCCTTCTGAGAAGGTTTGAAATGTAAGAAAAGGAAAGGGTGGTTTGCTTGAGTGCTGCGAACGTCAATAATATTGCGTTAAAAACCTTTACGATAATGCTGCCCACTATCTCTGCCTCAATCAATGGGATACAGATATTCTTATCCTCTCTGCATTTTAACTATTCCTGTTTGCAAAAAAGGACAAACATTTGATTTTCACATCTCAATGTTTGTCATGTGTTTCAAATGTTGTTTACTTCAATATCTTCCCTTAAAATAACTCTTTACTTTAAAAATAAATATTATTAATTAAAAATTAACAATTAATATTACTTCCAAATTTAAATATAAGTAAATTTAACAAAAAAAATTAATCAACTTACACATGAATTAAAAACGTAGGATGATCTCATTTAATTCTGCTAATAATATTTTTCAAAAAAAAATTCCTAAGTGAAACTTTATAATAAAAGTAAAATTAATATTTTTAAATAATATAAATAAAGTTAAAGTAGTCAAAATTTATTTATATTTGAGTCTAATTTTTGTATTGCTTAAAAAGATAATGTTATATATTATATATAAAGATATAATAAGAGATAAATTATCTTACATCCTTAATTTAATTAAGCGTCTCATTTACCTAACGTAGTTCAATTCCTTAAATAAGACAATCTCAATAGGATATTCAATTACTCCTTAAATAAGGGATAATTAATTTAGCTGATACATGTTTTATTCTCCTTAAAAAATGAATTAGGTTCAAAGTATCGTGTGTGAATAAATATCTCACTTCCAAGTTACAAAGTTAACCTTATCATTGTATAAATGTTCATGGCTTAAATATGAGTGTCTCCTTTAAAAATAAGTAAGTAAATAAAGGAGTGTCTGTTGAAGCTGAAAATGTCATAAAACTCAATAGTTACATCGGGCTTTCATTTTTGAAAGTGAGGACATGTATTATATTATTTTATTATACACGTGATTTTTCCATTTTGAACACCATTTTGTATTTTTACAAATATGTCTAAATTAGTTATTAATCATTTTCAAATTTTACTTATACCTTAAATTTTCAAATTTTTGAACTCCGCCTATGTGTTTGCATGCATGACGTATTTCAAGCCAGAATAAATGAGGAAGGTTAGCGTCAGGAGTTGCGAATTGGCCGTAAAAAATTAGTTATTTTCATGTGATGAACCTTTATGATATTTAGTTGGGGTGTATCCTTCATAGCGACATGTTGCATTGGGCCCCAGGTGTAGTGAAAAATGAGCTAGGGTCCTTGCCACAAGACAATGCACTACATCAGTCCCGGGATGTAGTAATAAGTGAACTAGAGTCCATGTGAAAAGGTAAGGCGCCAAATTTTCACCCGGATTTGGTGATGAATAGGCAAGGGTTCCAACACCCAGGGGTTTGGGATGAAATTAGGAAGCTGAAACATATGAACATTAACGGATAAACTGAGGGAGTTAGCATATGTTTTTGTCATAAGGAAAGTGAATATTGTTTGCTTGCAAGAAACTAAGTGGGTTGGAGAAAAGACCAAGGAAGTGGAGGGCACCGGTTTCAGTTGTGGTATACAAGTACAACCAAGAGTCAAAATGGGGTTGAAATTATGATCGATAGAAGTTTCAAAGATAACGTCGTTGTCGTCAAAAGGAAAGGCAACATGATTATGATGATTAAGCTTGTAGTGAGAAATCTAATTTTAAATATTCTTAGTGTGTATGCACCCCAACTTGGACTACAATCAAATGAAAAGAACCAATTTTGCGAAGACTTGGAGGAGGTTATGAGATGGATACCACGAGAAGAAATTTTTTTCCGATGAGATCTAAATGGTCATGTTGGTAAAAACAGTAGAGGTTTTGATAGAATTCATAGTGGTTTTGGCTATGGAACGAGACATGAGACTGGAGAAGATGTATTGACGTTGCACTAGCCTATGATTTGATGCTAGTGAACAATTTTTTTCGAAAAAGGGAGTCTTATCTTATCAGTTATCATAGTGGCCAAAATTTGTAGTCAAATTGATTTTTTAATGGCTAGAAGAGAAGATAGAAATTCATGTATTGACTGCAAGGTCTACCCTAGAGAATGTGTGGCGACACAACATAAGTTGGTAGTTCTAGAGGTTCGATTCAACAAAGTTCTTAATTTGAGGAAGAAGACTCAAAACCCAAGGATAAAATGGTGGAAGATAAAGGAGGAGAAACAAATAGAGTTTAAGGAAAACATATTGCGTGAAGGATCGTGGAAGTTTATTGGAGAAGCTAATGAAATATGAAATAAGATAACTATGTGTGTTCAAAATGTGGGAAGGAGGGTGCAAGATGAAAGCAAAAGAAACAAAGTTCTTACAAAGGAAACATGGCGATGGAATGGAGAAGTGCAAGAGGTTATTAAGCAAAAGAAGAAATGCTTTAAATCTTTGCATAAATGTCCCAATGATGAGAATTTGCAAAAGTTTAGAGTAGCGAGAAAAAATACAAAGAAAGTAGTGCGGGAAGCTAGATGCAAAGTTTTCGACGATTTATATAAAAATCTTAGGAGCAAGGATGGTGAAAAAGGTATTTACAAACTTAAAAAATGAGGGATAAGAAGAGTAAAGATCTCACCCAAGTTAGATGTATCAAGGATGAAAATCAAAAACTTTTGATAAATTATGAAGATGTAAGTGAAAGATGACTAAACTACTTTTTTACTTTTATGATCTTTCTTTCCCTTTTTTCTTTCTTTCTTTTGTTCTATAATTTTCTTTCCTTTTCCCCTTTTTCTATTATCTTCCTTTGTCTTCTTTTAAACGTTTTCTTTCTCCTTTTTTTGTTTTAATATTTTTCTTTCCTTTTTTTTTTATTCTTTCCATTTCATCATTTCCCTTTTCTTTTTTTTAAATAATTTTTTTCTTTCATTTTTTTAAATTATTTTTTAAAAAAATATTTTTGTTTTCATTTTTTTGGGACCCGAACAGAATTAGGGTATAACAAATTGACAATATATATATTAAACAGGTCAGCCTAATACGCCTAACATGCTTTATTTAAAGCTTGAGCCTAGTCTTTTTATTTAAACAAGTTTTTTTAAAAAGTCTTAGCCTAACCTTTATAATAAACAAGTCAGGCTAAGTCAGGCCTTAAACAGGCGAGACCAAAGGCCCCTCATAGGCAGTCTGACTCATTTCCATCCCTAGTGGAGAGGCTTGGGAGATGTGGCAATAAAATGGTTGACCAATCTTTTCAATAAGATTCTTCAAACAAATAAGATGTCTGATGCTTGAAGGAAAAGTATGTCTGTGCCTAGTTACAAAAATAAGGAAGATATCCAAAATTGTTCTAACTATATAGGCATCAAGCTCATGAGTTATACTATGAAGTTGTGGGAAAGAGTTATCGAACATCGCCTAAGGAGGGAGACCATGATTTCTGTAAATCAATTTGAATTTATATTAGGAAGATGTACCATGGAAGCTATTTTCTTGATGTGACAATTAATAAAAAGATATAGGAAAAAAAAGAAAGACTTGCATATAGTGTTCATAGATCTTGAGAAAACATATGATAGGGTTCCAAGAAAAGTCTTGTGGTGGACTATTGAGAAGAAAAATGTAGGATTAAAGTATGTTAATGTAATCAATGATATGTATGATGGGGCTACCACATGTGTGAAAGCTTATAATGGAACATCAATGTATTTTCCTGTCACGGCAGGTGTTTACCAAGGTTCAGCTCTTAGTCCTTATCTCTCTGCCTTAGTGATGAATGAACTAACGCAAGATATTCAAAAGGAAGTGTTGTGGTGTGCTTTTTGCAGATGATATCGTGCTTATTGATGAGACCAAATATGGTGTTAATAGGAAACTGGAATTGTGGAGAAACACTTTGGAGTCTAAATGATTCACGATAAGCAAGAGTAAGACGGGGTATATGAAGTATGAGTTTTCGCGAATAAGAGATTGTGATCAAGACACAGTGCATTTACTTGGTCAAGAGGTACCCAAGAAAGATATTTTTAGATACTTGGGATCAATCTTGCAAAAAGGTGGTGAGATTGATAAAGATGTAAATCATAGAATTAGAGCAAGATGGATGAAATGGCGGAGTAGATCAGGATCTTTGTGTGACTGCAAAATTTCCCTTAAGCTAAAAGAAAAATTCTATAAAACAGCTGAAAAATCGACAATGTTATATGGGGCGGAATGCTGACCAGCACATAGGCAATATTAGCATAAAATATGTGTAGCAGAAATAAGGGTGTTAAGATGAATGTGTGGTTATACGATGATGAATATGATAATAAATAAGGATATTCGACGAAAGATAGCAGTGGTACCAATGTGTGAAAATATGAAGGAGCATAGATTGAGGTGATTTAGGTACGTTATGAGAGGTCCATTGGATGCTCCCGTAAGAACAAGAATTTGTTATCAAGAGCTTGACACAAAGAGAGGTAGAGGTCGACCGAAACTTACTTGAGAAAATGTAGTTAAACAAGACCTAATGGAGTGAGATATAGATTGACGAATGATATGTCTTAGGATGGAGTAGAGAAAAACTATAAGCTTGGTGGAAGATTAAATCTATTAGTGTTTCTATGTTTCAATCATTTTCTTTTTTTAATTATTTTCCTCATTTTCTCTCTTCCTCCTTTCACCCCTCTTTTATTTTAACTTATTTTTTCTCTCTTTTGTCTTATTTTCACTTTTTCTTCCCTTCTCATCTTCTTTTTCTTTGTCTTATTTTCGATTTATTATTGGGTTTAACTACCACCAACCTCAATTAACTTGGTTAAAGGAACTGTTGACGTTGATTAAATATTTTTTTATAAAAATTATATCCTCTAAATTTAACTTTATTCACTTAAAAATTATTTGCATCATAATTTTTTTGTCTCAAATATTAATTACCTATATTTTTTAAGAAATAAATTACTCTTACCCCCGTCCCTAATTCTAAATTATTCATTTTTATGTTTAAATTAGAAAAATAAGCACCCACAAAATATTTTCCAAAATATACTGGAAATTTAACTAATTTAAACAGTATTTTTTCTTAATTTTCCTTTGAAGACTTCCTTTTTCCAATTTTTTTATGTGAAGGCTTATAAAATTGAACAGTCCTTGTAATAATTTATATAACTTTTTTTAAGAAACATAATTTATATAACTATCAACTCTTAATTATGATTCTTTATCAAGTTAATTGTTAGCGGGCAAACATTAAGAAAAAAGGTCTTTAAGAAAATAATTAGGATTTAGAATATGCTTTCACAAAAAGATTTTTTTAAACATAATTTTATGTTTTTAGTACAACAAAATAATGATTTTTTTAGGTTTATAACACTGTTATCCATATAAGGAAATCAAATTTGAATCAGATAGGATTATTATAGGCGAATTGTTTTTCCTTTTGAATATCTAATACAAATGCATACTCATAATTTATTTTATGCAATTTTATTTATTTTTCAATTAAAATACAATTTTTTATATTAAATAAAATTGCATGGTAAAATATAATATTAATATATGAGTTATCCAATAAATAAATATTAAAGTTTTAGTGTTACAGTGATTGAGCGTGTTTTGTTTGTCAAGGTATGCTTGGGTTTTATCACCACTCAAACACTTTTTATTGTTTTAAAACCATTTATTTCTTCATCACATTATGTCAGCAATTTGTAAAAATTAATATCATCATTAATAAATCACAAAGTTAATATTTAATTTTAAATAATTAATTTATTAATTGAATTAAAATTATTGATTTTAAAAAAATCAATAAACTAAATGTTAGAATTTTAAAATGATGGCCAAAACTGTAGATAGCTCACTATTAAAAAAATCAAAAATACGTTTGAACCTAAAAATTACATATATCTTTCACATTAAACAATTATATATAGTCAAATAAAATTATTATAAGCGATAAAATTATATTTTCAAATATTTTATGTAATTACATATTTAAACTCAAACCTTAAATCATTAGAATAATTTTTATCATTTAATTAATGCGATAGTTGACAAAATTTGGTAAGTTAAGTTTGTATTTAAGAGTGTCTTACTACTCAATAATTTATAATATCATGAATGTTGTGCATGATTTGAAAAGGGTGAATAATAGAAAAGTCACATATAAGAAAAAAGAGTTGAATTAAAGAGTGAAAAAGAGAAAAGTAAGCGAGACGTGGAGATAAGAAATTAACAATTTGAATGAGAATATTAATGGTTAAGGGAAGAAAAAAAAAAACTAGGTGATGTTTATACAAGCTCCTTTCTCTATTTTCTCCCACCCTCCACTCTTATATGCAATTTTTTCTCTCTCATCAAGATCTGTTCATGATCGTGGACTTGTTGATATTAATAAACTAAAGTATTAACATTTTTTATATTTTAAGTGCATTTGTTAAATGTATTAAATTTTTTAGTATTTAAGTATTTTGATAGATTTATTAATGATTATTTTTATATTTGGATAGTCTGTATTTTTTTTATTTAAAGGTTAATTCATAGTTTATTCTTTAATAGTTTTTTAAAATTATTATAACAAGTGAAACAAAATCAACCCACAACCCACAACCCACAACCCACATAAATTGTAGTTGATTAATCTTATAATAAATTAGGTTGACTCATTTTGTTCACTTCTACCAATGCCCTCCTCCTCCATCCTCCACCCCCTCCCCCACAATTAAATTCCCATTTCTCTTGTGTATCATTTTCATAAATCCATCGTTAATATATTGGATACGACATAAAAAAAAGGTTCAAGGCTCTTCGATTAAAAAATTCCAATAAAGGGAATGAGATTATTTCTTGAAAGTTGAAAATTTATATATTATTTTTAAAAATAAAACAAATTATATATTGAAAAGAAAATAAAACATCTTAATAACTTTCATGTGATACATTATTTTAAAAAATAAATTAAAATAATATTATTTTATACAAAAATGAAAACATCTTTATAGTAAAATATTTTGTTTACCTTTTCACCTAAGCAACGTGTCGTCTTGCCTTCTGTGGATAACCTAAAAAAAATACATATTAATTTTTTTTTATTATCATACACTCGTGAATATATCTGCCACAATTTTTTTTCAAAAGTACCATATTGCTATCTTTTCCATTACCAAGTCTTGTATATTTTCTAATCTACTATAATAAGATTCATACATATTTTTTTAACAGAAAGAATGAGATTCGTATGTGTTCACGTATGTAAGAATATTTATGATTTGTTTCATTCCAACTAACCTGATGATGCACTTGAAACTACTTACAACACACTACTTAAGTTTAGAAAATTAACCCCTATGTATCATCAAGACATATTTACATCATAATAGATCATTGCATGTTATATGTAATATAATATTATATTAATGTTATTTATCGATATATATATATATATATATATATATATATATATATATATATTAAAATAACTTTAGTTATATTGTATATTACCAACAATATTTCCAACTGTTATGAACTCGCTACTTGATCTCCTTAAATAAAGTTTTGGGTTTGAGTTTTATAAATATAAAAATGTGATTGAGAGAGAACTAAGAGAAGATTTTACTAAAGATAGTCTGCCAGATTTTTCGTTAAAAATTAATCATAAATACTCTACATGAATATCATGACAAAAAAAATATTGTATAGATATTTAATTTTATAATTTAACTATATATTATGTCAACAAATTGGGCTAATTTATTCTTCTTCTTTTTTCTTCTGGTATTGGGCTAATTTATTCTTGCTCCTTATGTTGTGAGATCTTAATTTGGTTAAATATATATCCTAATAAATATTAACAAATGTCATTTCACAAATATGTGAGTTCAAATTTTGTTGTTGATGTGATGTTTTTGTAAGAAAATAATTTGTAAATAACTTGATAAACATTCAATGAGTCTTGAGACATGTCCTGATAAACTTTCGGGATCCAATTCACCTAATTTTGTTTATAAAAAAAATCCTAATAAATAGTTCTATCTAAATTTTGAATAAGATAAAGAAATTGATAAACTTGATTAATTTCATCTCACGCTTACACATACATAAGATTTCAACAAAAGAAATAAAAAAATACCAACCCCAAAATAAATTTCAAGGAAATATAAAAGAAAATTTAAAATAGGTTACATTAATTTACCTTATTCAAATGAAAAATAAAAAATATCATAACAATTTGATATGGACCCCCAAAAGAATACTCATTTAATATATTATTTAAATATATTTTTAGTTCCGATATCATAAAAAAATGAAAGCATTTTATTTATCATTTTCAATAAAGGATACGTAAGTACTATAATACTTTAAAAAAAAGGCACTCAAATATGATCGTACATATTTTCTTTTAGTACAATGCAAAAAACGTCTTTACTTTTTGATTAAAAAAAAGTGTTTAAATTAATAATAAAATGTTTAGATTAGTCCTAGTAATTCAATAATTTAACGTTTGTTTTAACATTTTATATTTAAAACTAGTTAGTTTAGGCTACGAGATGTCTGTCCTTTCCTTGTTTTTTTCCCTCCCATCACACGGTAAGTTAAATGTTCTTGTCAAGAAACTTAATTTTGTATATTGTGTGGAAAGAAAGTTTAATTTTAACTAATTGCCAAATTGTCTTACAATATAGGACAATATAGATGAGCTTGTCTAGTCAAATAGTTGTTGCGAACTTGCTATTATGATAGCCGAGATAATTGGATCATGTCGTACCTTATATACTTAATTTATAATACAACAAGTAAACGAAAATTAAAGTATTTTAAAACCGGGGGCAGGGGGAACCGTTTTGATGGGTTGCTAGTTGCTGTGTTAGAAAGCGAAGCCCAAGTGGGTGTTGGATTAATTTATTGCAATAACACGCCACTTAACTTGATCCTTGTTTTAGACCAGAAACAAAAGAAACCTAATACTTATTGATTTGCTTAGGCGAACTTCCCCGAATAGTTGGCGATGTTTGCGTTATGTTTTTTTTCTTTTTCATATAAGAATTTAAGGTGAAACAAAGGTAGTTGGGTTTCCTCAACCACCACGTGAACGGATGGAGATGGCACGAATGAATGAAGTAGCAGCAGTACTTGCCATTCTCAGAGACATTGACCGTACTGCCACAAAATAAAATAAAATTTACCTGAATGCCACGCGAACGAAACTAAATACCAGACTGCCACGCGACATAATTCGCTGGTCAGTCCAGCGAAATAGGTGAAGGACACGT